>CM053790.1:221204953-221422453 GCA_028749045.1 Cupressus sempervirens
TGACATGAAATTTTTAACCCTTAATAAAATATTGCCATAGCCAAACATGTACTACCTTAAACCACTTCACTTATAACTTCACATGTCTTGGGAAGTGCTATACTGGGACCTATCTTGATTTGGCCCGAAAAGTTGAAACCTGCATACAATTATCGTTAGTGCGCAAAATCAACATTGAAGTTGAAGTTGAAGATTTGGGTGGTCAGGTTTCAACTTCAACTTTGACTTTACTAAGGCCAACTTGAGAAAATAAACTGGGCTTGACATATGAAGACAGACGTAGACTCAAACTTGAAGTTGAAGTAAGCTAAAACTTCAAGTTCAACTTCAAGGAAAGAAGACTTGTGACCAAAACATTCAAGGGCGTGAGAAAAGTATAAGTGCTAACATGTTCAAATGAGTCGAAAGGGGTCATAGGGTACCCCATGACCCCTTTCAATGTATTATATGACAACACATGTTCCTTGTTGGAAATATTCAAGGGTAAGATAAGTCACTGAGAGGGGATGGGTGAATCAGTAACTTCTAAAACTTCAACAATTTCAACTTTTAATCCAATCATTCAATTAGCATTTATCCATAATATAAATTCTGATCTAATTGCATGCATAAGAAATTGAAAGCATTTGTAACATTGAAATACAAAGATTTTGTGACTGTTACCCATTTTGCCTCGTGCCAAAATTTGAACTTTAAATGCAAACCCCACCCAACGGTCACCTTCAATTTTTAATAGTATTTAAAATGCCTGAGAAATACAAATAAATAAATAAAACGATCAAACCTTCTTCTTTCCTGCAACTTTCTACGTTGTCAGATCTTGCCTAGATCCAAGGTGGGCATTTTCTTGCATTCTCCAAATGTATGACTTTTACATAATGAGGGTAAGCACCATTATAACATGTGGCAGGTGCGTCCATTTTCTCTTGTGGGCTGTGGAGAGTAGACAAGGGGGTTGGTGAGCTGGTAGTTTGATTGCACCTACTTTCTTGCATTTCGTCTTCTATTAGACATTCTAACAATGTGGGTAAGTACCCTAGTGACACATGTCCATATGAAATCAAGGTAGACATTTGCAAAGGTTCAGAAGGAAATTTTTATGAGCACTGTTAGATCTCCCAGGATCAGTGGCTGGCACATGCTTGCAATGTGAAGATGTGAGGAGATTAAAGATTGCGGGTATGCGCCCTTGTGACAGATGGTTGATGTGACATCCTGGGCCCACCTTTTTCAGAGGGTGATAATAGCTCATCCTCTATGCTAGTTGTTAGGTGAGTTAGAGTACAATGAACGCATCTCATTGGTCTGTCCAATTGACTAGGTATATCATCACATAAGATTTTGATTGCCATAGATTAGAATCAGATCAAGGGCTGGCGCTTCCCCGTAAGATGAAGATGCAAGGACTTTAAGGAATGCGAGCATGTGCCTTGCTGCCACATGTCTCTATGGGACCTATTTCTTGTATGGGTTTCCAAGGTGGTGCTAGTTGTATGTTAGGGTGATGCCAGTTGGGGCCAGGTCAGGCTGAGACAGATCTCAAATTATTTCATGGGCCAAAATTTTTGAAGGGCAAGCACAGTATATAGAGAATCTTTCTTGATCATTGATCTTCTACAGATTGACGGTCAGTGCTTGCCCACAATATGGAAGTGTATGAAGATTAAACATTGTAGGGAAGTGCCTAAACAACATGTGTCCCAAAAGGCCTGACCAAGGTATTAATAGTTAGCATTGATAGTTAGGGCTGGCAGTTACATCGTGGTCAGGATTTGAGGAGGTGGTGCAGTTAGTTAAAAGATATGGTCAACCATGTGGAGACTCTGTGGAGTGGCAAAACAAAAAAAAATCACTGGCCCATGTGGTCTATTCTAATCGTAGGGTTTAGTTGACTTGCTAACCCTGTTGATTCATGAGCCAAAAAATTAAGAGAGATCAAATTTTCTCATGTGATCTGATCCATGTGATCAATGCCAACCACTCTTGGATGAATTCTAAACTCAGTGAATGTGGGAGAATGCTCCACCACCTCTGATCTAATCCATCTACTTGGTTAGACAATTTAATGGCACCATTTCTACCTTCTCAGAGCCCTATTCCAACAAAGATAAGATATCATTGCATCTGGATCTTTGCTCAAATCAGATTTTCTTTAGATCTCCATGATTGTTCTCTATAGGGCTTAATGGTAGTGGTTGTAGAGTAATTTCAGTTGGAAAATATCTCAGTTATGCTTGAGCTATAAAGGAAAATTTTGTAGAATTTGAAAAGGTCAACTCTTCTCTGACTTCCCTGATATTTCTCTGCAATTTCATGTGTAAATTCCCTTTGCCTCTAAACTATATAACATTCTGCCTTATCTCCTCTAGCCATTGATGCAAAGTGAAAGAACTATTTTCCTCTCATTGGTGTGTTGTGAATATCTACAATCTTGCATGACTGTATCTCTTTTGGCCTATGAATGATATATAAGTGAATCCTCTCTTTCCTTGTGTCATTCATCTAGGTTTTTTGATCTGCATGTGATTGTTGTTAGATTAAAGCAAGTCTGGATGTGTATATCTCTTGGTGTCATGATGGTTCAATAGCACATGTATGGGAAGAGATTGGTTTGAACACTCTATTTTGGTGCATCACCCCTTTAGGTTAGAGTAGGTAGATTTTCTTTTCATGCATTCCTTCTCCCTTTTCCTCTCCAAGAGTAGTTAGGTGCACCCTGATAGTAAAGGAAACTGGCCTTCCCTAGAGACACAACCTCAAAGTTCAAGTCCCATAACTTGGAGGTTGTTTCCATGTTTGACAAGGTTGTCCTTAGGTGAAAAATTTGGACATGGGTGCAAACTTTTGCGACAACAATTTTTGGCATGCCCGGTGGGACAATATTCAGAAAATTTCAAGTCTACTAGTGTCAAAAGGAAGATTTCAAGATTAATACTGAAGAGATAGTACTGGCTTCGGTGTTCATGCCTTCAAGAGGTTCATTCTTCAAGTACTTGGTGACTCTGAGCTTCAAATACATCTAGTTCCAGACCAAAGTTGCAGTAATTCATGTCCAAAGCTGAAACAAGGGCATCTTCTAGAGGTAAATTCCAGTACCAAGAGCTTTTATTTTCGAATTCTAGAAGAAGGAAGACTAGAGTATCTTTATCACTAGTTAGGAGTGCAATAGCAAAAAATACACCCTACAAGATCCATCACTACTCCTCTTGCTGTTAGATCTTAGCCTAGATTGCCATCAAGACATATTAATAGATCCCTTGTCTATATGGCACAACCTAGAGCCCATACTTTTTCCACCTTTAATGGTGGAAGTCCTCTTTTGTTGGATCAAAGACATGACATAGAAATAGCTGCACTCAAAAGTATACTAGAATTTATTGGTGAAGCTTTTATCTCTCCCTAAAAACACATTCAAGAAGTTGCAAATGTTTATAATATCCATGGTATTACAAAGGATGATGTTGCAGTTAGACTTCTAGCCTCATCCTTGAAAGGAAAAGCATTATAGTGGTATATAGATTTGGCTCATGGTTCTATAACAGACTGGGATGGATTAGGAGTAGGACTATGTAAACACTTTAAGGACAAAAGTGACCATTTTTCACTTTTAGAACAATTGACTACTATAAAAAGAGCCCCCCATGAATGTATGGCTGATTTCAACTATAGATTTCAAAAGACATGGGATAGAATACCTACTTCAGTAAAACCTACCCCTGGTAATGCCTTATTGCATTACTGCAGAGCTTTTAATAGTGACATTGCCACTACAATCCAAAATATTGGAGGAGATACCTTGCCTAATGCCTATGACATAACAATAAAGTCAAAAAACATCCTAATACAAGGAGGTAAGCTAGCTACAAGGCCTCCCATGTCTTTCTTTCCTGATGTTCCAAACCACTAACCAGCAATGGCTCCTCTTCCCACAACTTCCACATCACAATCCCCCTCTCTAGTCCCTCAAGCTTTCACATCTTCAAGTGGAATGGATGAAATCAAGGAGATGATACAATCTATGATGCTAAGCATAGATAAGAGATTGCAGGGCCAAGAGAAGAAGCTAGAGGATAGTTTCTCTATGATGTAGAAAATGAGCAATAAGGTGGTGACTTTAGAAAGATAGCAAGCTCAATGTAGTAAGGTTCATCAATTGAAGCATCAATTAACTATGAATAGTGGTAGGCCTCCAAATCAGAATTATGGGAACAATTCTTTTGATCAGAATAGGCAAAGTAGTCATGCTTCAACCTCAAATGTAAACCAAAGTAGGGCTATAGTCCCTCAAAACAACATGGCCCAAGATTAGGATTTTTTTCACTCCTGTAACTACTACTATGCTTGTTGCATGTGTTAGAAGGCTGAATCTTATTTGGCTTTGACCATCCAAGAGCTTGCAACAGGACAATCATACAAGGAGGACCAATTTAAAGAGGCCTCATATATGCAAGGACAAGGTGATTGCTCCTTTATGAATCATCAAATGGAGGAACATTGTAATGTAAACCAGGATTCCATTGCTTACAACACTAGGAGTAAGAGAAGAGCTATTGAAGATGCTACCCCTCCTCTTCCCAATCAGGCTTTAACTTCAAATGCAATACCTCATGATCAATCAAAAAATGACCAATCAAATACCTTTCAGCAACAGAGGCAAAATAATGGCAAAAAGAATGTAAGTGATCCTCAGGTTGTTCCATCTCAACCTCCTACAAATGCAATCCCCAAGGTTTCTACCAAAGTACCTATTGCGCCATTTAGTGTAGTAGAAAAAATGAAGAAAACAAATGTGAATATTTGCATGTGGGATTCTGTTTCTACTATACCCATGCAAAGGAGGTTGCTGCAACAAGAATTGGAAAGTATTGAACCAAAGGATCAACCACCTAGCATGGAAAGTGCCACTAGCCTAGTACAACCATCAAGGGAGGAAGAAAAAAGTAAAAAGGTTAGACCCCCTCCATTTTATGTCTCTCTAATTATAGGGAATAAACTAGTCCACAATTGCATGATTGATTTAGGGGCTAGTAGTTTAGTGATGCCTAGGTGTGTTGCTGATGCTTTGGAAATGAAAAATGAGCCCATTGTTAAGGATGTATTACAGTTGGATGGTAGTACTGTCAAGACTATAGGGATCCTTAGGAATGTGGAAATGGCCCTACATGCATGCCCTGGTTGTATTGTAACTCAAGATATATCCATCGCTGAAGTCAAGCCACATTTTTCCATCTGTCTATCAAGAGACTTCATTGCCCAAATTGGTAGTTACATATCTTTTGATTGGTCATATATGTTTTTTAGAACAAGATATGGGGCCAAAGCTTCGATCAGAGTAGAGCCTCTAGGCCTCCATCATATTGAACCCTACACCCCTAATCTCATCAACATGAATTGCACTATCCTAAAAATAGATGAGAATGACATAGTGAATGAGCCTACTACTTCCCTAGTAGAGATACCTGATTTTCTCTTAGATGAATGGGCTAATGCATATCAATTTGATCCTATGTCAAAAACCCTTTAGACAGGCCTTAGTACATATTGTATATTAGAGAGGGATGCCCTAGTTCCCAATCTTGTGGAGACTAAAGAAGAAATGAGTGGGATATGGAGTATGTACTTTGATGGATCAAGGAATAAGAATGGATTAGGGGCTAGTGTGATGTTGATTTCTCTTGCACAAGTAAGGTACTACTTCTCCTTTAGGCTCCAATTTAGTTGCACTAATAATGTGGCCCAGTATGAGTCCTTGATTCAAGGTCTCCTACTTGCTCAGAAAAGGGGAATTCAAGCCTTATATGTGTATGGAGATAGTGAGTTGGTGGTTAATCAAGTGAGAAATTAGAATATAACCAAGAATGGTTTGCTCAAGTCTTATAAACATTGGGTATGGGATTTTCTTAAAGGTTTCAATGCATTTAATATTCAAAGCATCCCTAGAAGAGGAAATAGACATGTTGATAGACTTGCAGCAATAGGTGCATCTTATGATTTGCCATGGAATCTTGAGGAGGAGAAGAAGAAACAAATGAGGATGGTAGTAAGGCTTGCCATCCCTAACAACAACATCCATTAGCAAATGTTTGAATCTGATGAACAAATTGTGAGCTTCTTGCAGAATGAAGAAGAATTTTTAGATAGAAACGAGTCGAGACTGCAGGATCAATATGGTGATCAAATCATTAAACTCAGTTCCAACAAGTTTCCTAGGGGTCTCATCACTTTAGAAAGTGTTTTTAATCCTGATGACCAAGCAAGAGGTAGAGTCATGAACCTAGCTACTGACGAGCATGATCACACCCCAGTCATGATTGCTGATGGAGAATTCTTAAACATGGGGAAGATATGTTCTGAGATTGAGAAAGAAAGTTTTATTCATCTATGCCAAGAATTTAATGATATATTTTCCTAGACATATGATGATTTAAAGGGTTTTGACCCAAGGTTGTTTTAGCATAGCATAGATTTAATTGATAGTGTCAAACTAGTAAGACAAAAATAGAGGCTAGTGAATCCCAAAATTGAACCCTTAATGAGAAAGGAGCTATCTAAATTGATTGAGGCCAATATAATTTTCCCCATCAAGCACTCATCATGGGTAGCAAATCTTGTCCCTGTTAGGAAGAAGAATGGAGAAATTAGATTCTGTGTAGACTTTAGGGACCTTAACCAAGCTTCCCTTAAAGATCACCATCCTCTCCCTTCCATGGAGTAGATTTTGTTCAAAGTCAGTAGATCAAGGAGGTTTTCATTTCTTGATGGATTTTTGGCTACAATCAAGTACTGGTCAAAGAGTCTGATAGTTACAAGACTACATTCACTACCAAATGGGGTACCTATGCTTATTGTAAGATGTCATTTGGGCTAACCAATGCAGGTGCTACATTTCAGAAGGCAATGGAGATGGCCTTCAAAAACATGATTGAAAGGTTTGTATTATTTTACCTTGATGATATCATAGTATATTCAAAGAGTGTAGAAGATCATTTTGATCATTTAAGACAGGTGTTCTCAAGGTGTAGAGAGTTTGGGGTATCCCTCAACCCGAGCAAGTGCATCTTTGCTACCAATCAAGGAAATTTATTAGGACACATTGTATCTGAGGATGGTTTAACCATTGATCCAGAAAGAACAAAAGAAATACTTGCTCTCCCTCTTCCTAAACATAAGAAAGGGTTGCAAAGTTTCCTTGGTAAGATAAATTTTTTGAGAAGATTTATCCCTAATCTTGCTACCATGGTAAAACCCCTTACAGCTATGCTCAAGAAAAGTATGGTTTTTGAATGCACCAAGGAAGGGAAGGAAAGTTTTGAAGAGATCAAGGTAGCCATAGCCTTAGCCCCTACTCTCATTAATCCAAACTTTGAAAAGGATTTCATCCTTTATACCCTAGGTGGTGAGTCAAGCATTTCTGTGGTCTTGACTCAAACAAATGATAAAGATGAAGAGTAGCCCATAGCCTTCTTTAGTGAAGGGCTTGAAGAGTATGAAGACAAATACAACTATGTAGAGAAGGCAAGCCCTTGGAGTCATTAGAGCTTTAAAGAAATTTAGGCACCTCCTGTCTCATAATAAAATTCATTTGTTAGTGCCCTATGCCAGTGTGAAAGATTTCCTTTTGAGCAAAGATATTAGTGAGAAGATAGTTGGTTGGATTACTAAAGTAATGGAATATGATGTTGACATCCAGATCACCAAGTTGGTAAGAGGAAAAGGGTCGTGTAAATAGATGATATCATAGCAGGAGCCTAATGGGGAAGTCACTATAATACTAACAAAACAACAAGAGGCAAGAAATGATGGCCCAAGGAACTAGATGGATGATATGAAGAATTTCTTATTAGGCAATGGATATCCTCAAGGGTTAGATAGAACTAAAAGGATATAGTATAGATTCTAGTCAATCCCTTATGTCATAATTGATGGTATCCTTTTTAGGAGAGATTTTTATGGAGCCCTATTAAGATGCATTGACATAGACCAAGCTAAAAGAATGATCAGAGAGCTTCATGATGGTCCTAATGGTGGTCACTTCTTAGCAAGGACAACTACAATGAAGGTCATGAGGGCTGGTTACTATTGGTCATCCCTATTCCATGATTGTCATGGGTATGTGAGGAAATGTGAAAAATGTGCTTTCTTTTCTGGTAAGCAAAAGCTTGTAGCTCTTCCTCTTCATCCCATTCAGGTGGACCAACCTTTTGCTCAATGGGGATTGGATTTCATAGGCCCTATCAATCCTCCTTCTAGTTCTAGTCACAAATGGATTTTAGTTGCTATAGATTACTTTACTAGATGGACAGAGGTAGTTGCATTAAAGAATGCCACAAAATCTTCAGTTGTTGAGTTCCTTGATCAAATTGTGACCAGGTTTGGTGCCCCTTCAACCATTGACAATGCAAAATCTTTTGTGGCAGCTTAGATTTGTGCATGGGCAGTTGACCATAATATCTACTTGAGCACATCCTCAAACTATTATCCTCAAGGCAATGGTTTAGCTGAGTCATCCAACAAAAACCTAATTATGATTATGAAAAGAACTATAGAGGATAACCAGAGGTGTTGGCATCAAAAGTTGAGGATTGTACTGTGGGCTGGTAGAATAACACCTAAGAGGTCAATAGGGAATTCACCATTTATGTTGGTATATGGCAGGGAAGCAAGGCTTTCAATTTCATTAGAATTCCCATCCCTAGAACTATCTCATCATTTGGAGCTAATTGAAGATGATGCCATGATAGTAAGAATGTCAGAGCTGATGGAGCTAGAAGAAAAAAGAGGTCAAGCCATGCAGAACCTAGAAACACATCAGTAGAAGGTGAAAAGGAGCTTTGACAAGAAGGCTAGGGTCAGAACCTTTAGAGAGGGTGATTTAGTTTTGAAATGGGATGTAGATAGGGAAAAACTAGGGAGACACTCAAAATTTGATGCACTGTGGAGTGGTCCCTATCTGATTGTGAGTTGCAAGTAGGCTAATGCTTTTCAATTAAGTAGGCTTAGTGGTGAAATTTTTCCTATCCCAGTCAATGGGATCTATCTCAAACCATGTTTTTGATAGGGCTTAAAGTTTCTTGTACATATTAGAGTAGTTTTCTTTCTGTTGGTTTCCTACTTTCCAAGAAGTGCGTGAGCACATGTGTTTTGTTGAGTTTGCAGAGTTGCAGAGATAGAGTTTTTGGTGTTTAGCTACTTTAGAGGTGGGGTTAGGGTTTTACGATACATTGATCTATAGTTTTTATGACTATAGTAGAATGGATGCATAAGGTCACTGGTCATACTTATAGCTAGCTTGCGTCCCCTTTGAGTCGCTAGAAATGTTACCCATTTTGCCTCTTTCCAAAATTTGAACTTTGAATGCAAACCCCACCGAACGGTCACCTTCCATTTTTAATAGTATTTAAAATACTTGAGAAATACAAAAAAATAAATAAAATGATCAATCCTTCTTCTTTCCTACAACTTTCCACACCGTCAGATCTTGCCTAGATCCATGGTGGATGCATTCTTGCATTCTCCAAATGCATGACTTTTACATAATGTGAGTAAGCGCCATCACATTCTCTTGTGGGCCATGGAGAGTAGACAAGGTGGCTGGTAGTTTGATTGGTGCCCACTTTCCCACATTTTGTCTTCTATTAAACCTTCTAACAATGTGGGCAAGCGCCCTGGTGACACATGTCCATATGGCATCAAGGTAGATATTCACAAAGGTTTAGAAGGAAACTGTTATGAGCACCGTTAGATCTCCCAGGATCATTGGCTAATGTATGCCCGCAATGTGAAGATGCGAGGAGATTAAAGATTGCAGGTATGCACCCTTGTGATACATGGTTGATGTGATGTCCCAAGCCCACCTTTTTCAAAGGGTGATAACAACTCATCCTCTGTGGCAATTTCAAGTGAGTTAGAGTACAAAAAAGGCATCTCATTGGTCCATCCAACTGACTAGGTATACCATCATGTAAGATTCTGATCACCATAGATTGAAATCAGATCAAGGGCTAGTGCTTCCCCACAAGATGAAGATGCAAGGACTTTAAGGAATGTGGGCATGCACCTTGCTACCACATGTCTTTGTGGGACCTATTTCTTGTATGGGTTGCCAAGGTGGTGCTAGTTGTATGTCAGGGTAATGGCAGTTGGGGCTAGGTCAGGCTAAGACAGGTCTCGAAGTATTTCATGGGCTTGGAATTTTGAAGGGCAAGTGTAGTATACGAAGAATCTTTCCCGATCATTGATCTTCTACAAATTGACGATCAACACTTGCCCACAATATGGAAGTGCATGAAGATTAAACATTGTGGGGAAGTGCCTAAACAACACATGTCCCAACGGGCCCGACCAAGGTATTAACAGTTAGCATTGATAGTTGGGGCTGGCAGTTACATTACAGTCAAGGTTTGAGGAGGTGGCACAGTTAGTTAAAAGATATGGTCAACCAAATGGAGACTCTGTGGAGTGGCAAAAAAAAAGAAAATCATTGGCCCACATGGTCTATTCTAATCGTAAGGTTTAGTTGACTTGCTGACCGTGCTAATTCATGAGCCAAAAAATGAAGAGAGATCAAATTTTCTCACATGATCTGATCCCTATAATCAATGCCAACCACTCTTGGATGAATGCTAAACTTAGTGAACAAGGGAGAACACTCCACCACCTCTGATCCAATCCATCTACTTGGTTAGACAATTTAATGGCATTGTTTCTATCTTCTAAGGGCCCTATTGCAACAGAGATTAGATATCATTACATCTAGATCTATGCTCAGATTAGATTTTCTTCAGATCTCCATGATTTTTCTCTATAGGGCTTAATGGTAGTGGTTGTAGAGTAATTTTAGTTGGAAAATATCTCAGTTATACCTGAGCTATAAAGGAAAAATTTTTAGATTTTGAAAAGGTCGACTCTTCTCTGACTTCCTTGATATTGCTCTACAATTTGATGTGTAAATTCCTTTTGCCTCTGAACTGTATGATAGTTTTCCTTCTCTCCTCTAGCCATTGATGTAAAGTGCAAGAACTATTTGCCTCTCATTGGTGTGTTGTGAATATCTGCAATCTTGCACGACTGTATCTCTTTTGGCCTATGAACAATATATAAGTGAATCCTCTCTTTGCTTGTGTCATTTATCTGGGTTTTTTGATCTGCATGTGATTGTTGTTAGATTAAAGCAAGTCTGGATGTGTATATCTCTTGGTGTCATGATGGTTCAATAGCGCATGTATGGGCAGAGATTGGTTTGAAAAATCTATTTTGGTGCATCACCTTTTTAGATTAGAGTAGGTAGATTTTCTTTTCATGCATTCCTTCTCCCTTTTCCTCTCCAAGAGTAGTTAGGTGCACCTTGATAGTAAAGGAAGCCGGCCTTCCCCGAAGACTCAACCTCATAGTTCAAGTCCCACAGCTTGGAGGTTGTTTCCATGTTTCACAAGGTTGTCCTTAGGTAAAAACTTTGGACATGGGTGCAAACTTTTGTGACAACAGTGACCTAGAAACCTTCCAAATAGAAAGTAAAATTGGGGTGGGGATGATACCCACAACTTTAGTGATGTAGTATAAAGTTATTCTGTTAAAGCTTACATTAACCACTTCTGATGATCTGCCCTGTTAGGAGCAATAAAGACTTCTAGGTCCACCTTGTGAAAGGATTTACAAACATACAATTAAGTATGCACTTGATAAAGAGATTTGTAAAAGACTATTAGGTCTACCTTGTGAAAGGATTTGATTGATCCACTTGTTATAATGAAGTAATAGTAGATCTCTAACCTGCAACCTAGTTTGTTGAATGAGATTCCTGTGTGTACTGATCACCTTTCTGTGATAGATATGTCTCTATTGCTCCTTATGTTGTTATGGCCTTTTCAATTCACTTCTAGTTTTCTCTAATGAAATTTGCATTCACATCATTTACATTACATCCAAATATGGATCATGCATTGGACATGATACAATGCATTACATATATATATCAATCCAATTATACAAATTACAAAGTCAACCATGATACAAGTTACCAAAAATGTTACAAGTTAGCCCGCATGAAGACATTTGGGTTCTAAAGACTGACTCAATGAGGTTCTAATACTCAACATCCACTATTAATACTTGGCATCATCATGCGCTCAGTAGACATAGAAGCTCGGTCCATATTGATCACTTCTAAGTAGTCTTGAACTCGGTCTACATTGGTGACTTAGTAGACATTGTGAAACTCATCATATAAAATGAGTCTCTTGATTTACAATTTATGACTCAGTTAACAGTAGATTTTCATCACATACACTGCGAACTTGGTGAACATTGCATTGCTCAGTAACCACTGGTAAACTTGATTGCACTTGTAGAACTATACATTGAGCTTGGTAGCTATATACAATCTAAATAAGTGTGTGTCACTAATAACAAACTTGACTGATATGTCAATAATCTCCCCCTTTGGCATTAGTGACAAAAATACTTATCAGCCAAAATTGAATACCTTATATCCATCACCATGTGATACTAGTTTGGTAGAGTATACTATTTTTTGGAATTTTTCAAAATTGATTTTGTAAGGTATATATAGTATAATATACATCTTCTTTCTATATACAACATGAATTACTTATTGCAAGTTCTCCCCCATAGCATATTTTCCCATACTATGTGTCTCTTTATACATGTCTTACTCCCCATAACATATGGCTTTCTCAATATATCTTTTCTCCCCCTTTTTGACAATAATGCCAAAGATTTATTGTATTTTATTTACATAGAAACACCAAAATGAGATAAAAATTCAGAATGTACCTTAAGAATGATTGCCAAAGTTTTGTCCCAATTCTCTTGCATCCATGTTGGGAAGTATCATGTTCTGTATGTAAATCAATGTAGTTCTAATCCTTGCTTCTTCCCTTAGCAATTCTACTTGCATTTCTAACAAGAAACTTATTTTCTTGAAGTGCACAAAGCTTGAACTGGGGTCAAGTTACAACTACTAAGCACTAGCCTTTAGATCTTCATCTATTTTGGACAATTTGTTCTTTATTTCCTTTATAAAACCAAAAACACCACAAAGCTTCCCAAAAAGTGATGACACATTTGAACATGATGTTTCTAAATTTCCCAAAATTGTAGAGAGATCTACTTGATGAATGGAAATCTACTAAGCAGTGTGCTCCAACACTTTATTGTTGAACTTCTTTTCAGCCTTCTCCACTAGCTTATCTTGGCCATCAATGTCTTCATTGAATTTCTGGACTGCTTCTACTAGCTGATATAAAATAGGTTGAGAAGAATCAATCTCAATTCCTATAGCCTCTGCCAAATTTTTTTTAGCATCTTCAATTATCTTATACTCTTTATCTCTCCCCTCTCTTAGCCTTTGTTGTTTAGCCTTCTTTTATAGGAGTTCACCAAATGTATGCATTTGGTCTAGAGTAAGCTTGTAAATATCCCAATTGGGGATTATTATTTCCTCATCTAACTCAATGTCTTCCTCTATCTCCTTTCCTTTTCCCAAAATTTTTGTGCTCGATTGAACCTTGGGCTCAATTGTCATTGCATTTATTGCTTTTTTATCCAAAATAGAAACAATAGTAGAGATACTTGGGCTTGTAGTAAAAAATGATACTATACTAACTAGAGGAATACTTACAGAAATGTTCGAGGAACCCAAAATTCATGTGCTCAAAATTGTAGAATCCAAAACTAGTGAACTTACAACTAAAGAAGTCAAAATTGGAGAAGTCAAACCTGGAGTATTGAACTTGGTAGATGAAGGAAGAATCTGCAGCTTGGTGGATGAAGTAGAAGTCACTTTTGTCAGTGATGTGTTGAGCTGAGTAGGAACAAGGAGTGATTGGATATTTGATATATCACAAGTGGTCACAACTAAACTTGCTGATGTTGACTCCACACTTGATGTTGACACTGACTTTCTTGGAGAGTGAGGAAGTGAGGTAATAACTACTACATCTATCTTGACTAGGTTAGTCTCCTCATCATCTTGCTTTTCTTCCTTAGCAGCCTCTTGTCCTTGATTCTCTTCATCTTCTTCATTAATAAAGTGAGTTACTACTTCAACATTCTCTTCTTCATCTTTCTCCTTATCTTCTTCTTCATCACCATCTTTCAGATTGACTGGAAAATCACTTGGTCTATGTAAAAAAATATATATTCTTCAAAGTGTTTGTTGCATTCCTAACAATGTGCTCAATGTCCTTGATCAAAACTAGACAAGTGTTAAAATTTAGAGTCAAATTTTCTTCATTTTTCTTCAATGACTCTTTCACCTCAGCATATGATATGCTCAGTAATATCCTTGATAGTTTTCATAAAAAAATCCCATCTTGGCTTTATCTTTTCTAATAATTCACTAGGAACTTGAGAAGCAATTTGATCTGGTAACTATTTCTGCTTACCCATTTTATTCAGCACTAGGTCTTCAACTTGCTTCTACTCTTCTGCTATCCTAATCTCATATTTCAATGATTTAAATTTTTTTATCCCTGCTCCTTCTTCCAATTGCTTTAACCTATCTTGGAAGGTGGGTGGAGGTTTTCTAAATATGATGTCTCCTCCTTCTTTGTCAGCTTTCTTCCTTGACTTCCTTGTGAATACTACAGTGGATAGTTTTGTTGGCTTGGTGATGATCACCTTGCCTTTCTTCTTTAGTGGCTCTTCTTCCTTAGACTCATCCTCATCCTTTGCTTCTTCACCTTGCTCATCCTTACCTTTTCCCTTAGTTAACAAAAGGGGTGAACTTGATGTTAGTTTTGCAATTCTTCTTTTCCCTTTGTTGACCACTCGAGGGACCTTTATTTCAAGTTCAATCCTAGCCTTTGATTCATCATATGTTCCAAAGTATGCAACCTTAGGATCAACTGGTTCATTGATAAGAGATTCAATGATATCCTTTTCTTCATTAATGTTGACCTCATAGCCAAGAGGTTTTACCCACACTATTCTAGGATTAACTACCTAAATATACACCTTATCACTATCTACCATGAAAAATATATCATCTTTGTAGTCCTCAATTAGCTTCTTGGGGATTTTGAACCTGTTGTTCATTTCCTCCTTAAATATCTCAAAGTATTTTTCCATGATACTATTGTAGTTCTCACCCATCTCTCCAATATACTCATTGATTTGATAGAGCACAAGCACATCTTTTCTCCATACTATAGTGCCTTTAGAAGGAAAGAAATTGTGAACATAAAAGAATAGGCAAGTCAACAAGGAACTGAACTTACATGGGTTGTTCTTTGAAGTTCTTATACTTTCCATGTTCTTGTTGAACTGTCTTAGCAATAGCTTGGCAAGGTCATATGATAAATTGGTCTTGACCACCTTGTAAGCTAAGTCCATGGCTTTACATGACATACTATTTAGTCTGCTCAAACTATATATCTTGTGTGCAATGACTTGAATACCAAACTTCAATTCTGCATTAGTAGCACTACTGATCTTCATTCCTTTGCCATCCCATTCTACTAGGGTTTTCTTTTCCAATTCTGCCTGACCTAGGGTTTTTGTCATTTTGGCTTTGGCTAGCATAGGGAGGCCAATGATTTGATGAATCATCTTCTTGGTTATTAGAATTGGTTGTTCTAACCATAGCTTCCTATTATGCACCCAGCTAAGGATAAATCTAATCAATTTGATTTGGGCATGTGAGGGATGTGTGTTAACCCTTTAGTTTGTAGATGTTGATGCTCGGGTTTTAGGACTCCATCCACACATAAATGACCTAGGGCATCATCCATTTCTAGTGTACCAATTTCTTGGATATCACATTTGAAATGTGTTTGAATATCATTGATAAGTAGCTTAGGAAGAATTTGGGATTGTGCACTGCTTGGATCTAGAGTTTTAACAACCATAAGAGTGAGCTTGAAATTTAGCACCTTCCACTCAACTCCATGAACCAACATGTCAGATCCTCACTTAACCTTGCTGTTGCTTGATGCCATTTTCACTTGGTAGGGTTTGAGAGAATTCAAAAATCTTTCATTGGAAATTTGCACAAATCACTTTGATCGCACTGAAAATCACTCTTCACAATAGCACTCAAAATTTCATGGTAAGATATGATTTTGATTCCATGCCTTTTGTTGAAATTTTTTCATTAATACTCAGTTCAAGAATAGATATATTGATAGACTGTCATCCACTTCTTGGCATTGAACACTCAACAAAGTCTTCATGACATGGTAACCATATGAATCTTTATTACTCCCAACCTCACTTAGTAGAGTCTATAACTTGACCTCAATTGTAGAGAAGTAACTCGGTAATAACTGATACTGATCTCATTTAGTGATCCCTTTGTATCTTGAATACAGATTTGGATCTTTTGCCACCTTTCAATTTGGAACTATTTTGGATGTCTTCTTTGATAGCCTAGTTCCAGTTCTCCTATGAGAATTTAATTAGAAATGGTAGAGTCACCCATTTCTTGAGTGACTTGTCCAACATTTCTCAGACTTGTATCCTCGGTAGACTTAGGAACCCATTGTTGTCTCATCTACTTTTAGATGTTATCAACTTTTGCCTTCTTTTCATCTTCAATTTCTCCAATATTCATTCAGTTCTTGGCAAGATGACCAAGTTTTGTACAAATGAAACATCTTTTAGTGGTATCTCTTTTCCTCATATGATGTTTAACACAATTCATACCAATGTGTCCAAATTCTCCACAATAATGACATCTACACTAGGTGTCGTAGTTCCATCCAAATATTGCTTTCACAATTTGCTCTGCTAGATTCAATATGTTGGTTTTGCATTTTGATGAGTTGTGTCCATGATTCTTGCATTTGTGACATTTTCCTTCAAATCTTGGTTTCTCTTTGCATTCATTAGCTCTACGACCATGCTAATTGTAATTGTAGCATTTTCCATTGAACTTTTCTTTCCCATTACTCCAACATTTGTTTGATGTATGACCTATCTTACCACAATAACTACAAGTAGGTCTTTGGTTCTTTTGACCTCCTTGCTTGGATGATTCTCCTTCTTCTATATATCCAATTCCTACTTTTCCTTTTTTCCTATAGAGGTTTTTCTCATTCAATGATTCATGTTTGCTTGAGATCTCATCATTCTTTCATTGATTTGCTTCTTAGAGTTTAGATCATTCCTCAATCTTTCATTGATTTGTCTTTTAGATTTCAGATCATTTTTCATTCTTTCATTGATTTTCCTTTTAGAATTTAGATCATTCCTTATTCTTTCGTCTTCAAATCTTACACTCATGATTTCTTCATTTTCATTGGAGAGCTGATCAATAAGGTCTACTTGTTGAAGGGATTGGTTCTAGATTTCATTGTTCCTTCTGTCCATCTCTTCTTTTATCTTGTTTCTCTGCCCCAATACTTCACATAACCTTAGTGACTAAATTTATTATTCTCTTCTTAACTTTCTTACTTATTTTAGGAAACCATTCTTTTCTAGGAGTTCTTTGATTACTTCTTTGGCTTCATCTAAATGAAGGTCTTCAATTATTTCTTCAATGGAGAGTCGATCATTAACTTGAATTGCAATTTCTTTTCTTCTTCTCAAGGATTGAGAGAGTTGCTCCTTCTCTTTCTTGATTTGGGCAATGGCCATTTCTAAATCCAAATTTTCATTGTCAGTGGCTTTTTCAAGTTTGAATATTTTCATGGCCTTGATCTTTGCTCAAGCTATTAAGCTTTCTCCTAAGAACCAAAAAGCTCAGATACCAATTTTTGGAAATATTCGAGACTAAGCTAAGTTACTGAGAGGGGAGGGGTAAATCAATACCTTCTAAAACTTCAAAAATTTCAAACTTTAATCCAACCATTCAATTAGCATTTATCCATAATATAAATTTTGATTTAATTGCATGCACAAGAAAATGAAAGCATTCATAACACTGAGCCACAAAGATTTGGTGACCCGAAAACCTTCCAAATAGAAAGTAAAACTGGGGTGGGGATGATACCCAAATATTTAGTACTACAATATAAAGTTAGCCTATTAAATCTTAGATTGACCACTTTTGATGATCTACCCTATTAGGAGCAATAATGACTGCTAGGTCCACCTTGTGAAAGGATTTACAAACATACAATTAGGTATGCACTCGGTAAAGAGATTTACAAAAGATTGCTAGGTCTACCTTGTGAAAGGATTTGACTCATCCACCTATTAAGATGAAGTAGTAGTAGATCTCTGATCTACAACCTAGTTTTTTGAATGAGATTCCTTTGTGTACTAATCACTTTTCTATGATAGATATGTCTCTATTGCTCCTTATGCTATTATGGCCTTTTCAATTTGCTCCTTCTACTTTTCTCTGATGTAATTCACATTCACATCTTTTACATTACATCCACATATGCATCATGCATTGGATATGATACAATGCATTACATATATATCAATCCTATTATACAAATTACAAAGTTGGCCATCATACAAGTTATTGCAAATGTTACAAAATCAGCTGACATGAAGACATTTGGGATCTAAAGACTAACTCGGTGAGGTTTTGATTCTCAACATCCACTATCAATACTTGATATTGTCATACACTCAGTAGATGTAGAAGCTCAGTCCATACTGATCACTTCTAAGTAGTCCTAAACTCGGTCTACATTGGGGACTTGGTAGACATTATGAAACTCGTCATATAAACTGAGTCTGTTGATTTACACTATATGACTTGGTTAACATTGGATTCTCATCACATACACTTTGAACTTGATGAATAGTACATTGCTCAGTAACCACTGATAAACTTGGTAGCAACTATACACTAAGCTCGATAGCTATATACAATTTGAATAAGTGTGTGTCACTAATAACAAACTTGACTAATATGTCAACAGTTCATGTGTTTAAATGGGTTGAAAGGGGTCATAGGGTAACCTATGACCTCTTTTAACCCATTAAATGTTGAAAATTGGCTAATGGAGATATGTAATTGTTGTCATTTATGGAAACACATGATGTACATGCTTATAGGAAACCTTAGAAATAAAGATACTTAGCTTTTGGTACTCAGAAATTGTCTAAGTATGGAATTTGGTATACAACAATATATTGTTTTGTTTATAACTTGTTACTGACATCGTATTATGACTAGTGAAGTTATATGGAGATAGTATACATGTTGATGATGATGTGTATAATCTTGAAAGTTAGTACAAATTGTATGGAAAAGAGATATTTGTGTTTCAACAATGAAACAAGACAATAGAATAAAAGAAAAGGAATTATTTTGATTACAATATAATTACTTGTCCAATTAGGACCGACATCCTAGATATTTACTCTAAGTTGAAAAAGTGTATTGTGGCCTTAGCCAACCTAGCACCAATTTATGAAAAGGCATGGTATTTATGCAAAGAACATCTTGCAATAAGATGAGTGGTGTAGTTGTTGTGTTGAGCGATTGTATTTGAGCTTTTGTGAAAGTGATATATGTGAAGTTTTGTAAAGCTATTTTGTGATTTGAGATTGAGATGAAGATCAAAGATTAGTTGAGAAAGAACTTATAGTACCTATTCCATAAGTTTGATTACTTGTTTGGGTAGTGAGCTCTTCTTGTAATTGGAAGTGCATGTTTAGGTAGCGAGTTCATCTTGCATCTACTGTACTACAACTCCTAATAGGGATTCAAAGTCTCATAATAGGGAATCTCTATATTGAATTTGCTCATTGACTCCTAATAGGGTCCATCCTCTAACAAGGAACTTATATGTCAGTATATTATCTAGTGGGTATCATCCCTACTGGGGTTTTCCCTTGGCCAGGGTTTCCCTAGTTAACAAAATATGTTGTTATGAGTTATCTCTATGCATGGTTACTATTACTATCTAGCATTTCTTTATTACTTTGTTATGCATGGTTTAAAATAATATATAATAACCAGTTGGTGACTAAAGTTTGTAGATTACTGATTCTCCCCTCTCTTAGTAATTCCTATTTCTAACAATTGATATCAGAGCAAAGTTACTCTGAAGAGGCTTAGCAGCTTGAGTAAGATCCCTATGGATATAGAACAGTCGATGAAGAACCTTGAAGAGGCACTTGAACAAACTAATCTCCTTACTAAAGATAGAGATAAGCTAAAGGACATATATGAAGAATCCAAATTAATATACATTGGAAAATTGAAAGAAAAGATTGAACATCTCAAATCCAAGCCTAAATCTACTAAATCTGAAACTAGTGATGATGATTACTCAAAGCTGAAGATAGAGCACAAGATCTTGAAGCATGAATTGAAGACTAAGAATATAAAGTTAACTTTGAGGAATGATCCTAGAAAAAATTGAAACTAATTTGAAGATCGAGAATGCAGATCATAGAGCAAGTCTGGCAAAGAAGACATCTGAATTTGAAATATTGAAAGAAGATCATGAAGGAATTCATAAGTACATTACTATTGTGAAAGGTGAATTAACTCAATGCAAGCAACAACTTGAGAAGCTTTATTCTAGTAGAGAAAATCTTGATGATTCAATGTCAATATAGAGACCTACTTATGATAAGACTGGTCTTGCTTATCTATTTGACATGTCTGCAAAGAAACCTAAGATTAGATTAGATCCAAAAGAAAAGGATAAATCTGATAATAAGATTGAATCCAATCAATCTTTTGATAAACCTAAAGAAGTTCGAAAAAATAAGGAAATTAAAATATTGGATGAACCAAAGAAAGTGGAATCTCCTAAGGAAACCATGTATGAATTTAGAGGTAAGTGTTTTCAATGTAATGCAATAGGTCTTATGAAAAGAGATTGTATAAATAAGTCATTTAATCATGTTAAGGATTTTTATTGTCATAATTGTCATGGTATGGGGCATAAAGAAATTGATTGTAGGAAACCTAAATATGATAATGATAGAAGAGATAGTAGAAATACTAAACCTACAAATAGAAGAAGATCTAGTGAAAGGACATTGAGAGAAGGAAGACCTTATGAAGATAAAAGATAGATCATGTGTTATAAGTGTAACAACTTTGGACACATTTCTCAAAATTGTCATGCACCTGATGATTAGTAGATTCCTAGAAGTAGAACATTGGTATGTTAGTTATACAACAACTTTGAACATGCAACAAAGTATTGTAGAATGGACAAAAACTTAAAATATGGAACGAACAATTGAAGAAACTTCAGAAATAGAAGGAATGATAGAAGAAACATCAACAATGATAGAAGGAGCCATGAGAGGAACTTTGAAACTAACAAAGACAATGATGAACAAAGAAATGTAGTCAATAAAATTTTTCATTTGTAAAAGGATTAGACATCTCAAAAGAAAAGCTAGAAGATGATGAGATAGGAAGATCGAAGTTAGTTATCAAGTTTGATTCAATTAAGTTGAACTAATCTTTTTCACAACACCAAAATTTGAAAAATTCATCTGGAGATTAAACTAGAGGTAGTGAAGTAGGGAAAAGGTGTATCGAGATAAGTTTATATGGTATCTAAGCTCGCTTGTAATTTTGAGCTTATCTAAACTAGTTACAAAGCAATTAAGAGTTACTGTTATTACAAAGAAAGTTAATTCTATAGTAGAAGATGAAAAATATGTTCTTACTGAGAATTTCATGGGGTGAAGTTTTGTGGAGCATTGTCATAATGGATGGAAGCTCAGTAAACCTTGGGTAGCATCTGAAGATCAGATAGAAGATCTTGAGTAGTTATTTGATTTTAAATGTAATTGACAACTTTTTCATGTTTGCAAAGTATGCAATTAATGTAAGTTCAAGTTGAAGGAATAAATGGAGTACAAACTTGATTACCATTTCATTGTGATCATATAAGAAGGATAGAGCACTCAGAAGTGACTTTTCAAGCTGATTTCGAAGCAAACCCTATTTTAAAAAAATGTAATTTATCATTTTTTCATAGAATTTTTTTGATAAAAGTTCATATTTGATAGAATCATGGATAAGTTAGTAGTTCACAATGTTGAGAATGAGGAGAGAGAAAAATTGAATATTGTTTCCATGAAACCTATAGAAGGAAACCCTAACTCAACATTATCAATTACTCTGAACAATGTAGTATATTTGGAAGATATAGGAAGTTATCTAAACAGTAAGTTTGATTCTATTGGGAGTGAATATATGAACAAGGATATGGAATTAGTATTTAATCATGATATGACTGTGAAGCCCAGATTTGAACACTTGAAGGAACTAGCCCTATTCAAATATCATTTTTACTGAGAATTGGACACAAATGAGTGGACATAGATCATGCTAAGTAGAATACATGATGGAAAACTATGGATGGAAGATAGTGTAGTTAATATTTCAGCCAACCTTATTCATGAGGTAACTAGTCTTAGTAAACAAGATAGTGTACCTATAGGTGAGAAATTGGTTAAGAAGAAAGTTGAGAGCTATACAAAGGAAGCATATAATGGAAAGGCCATGGTGATCAACACCATTAAACAAGATGATATAAGATTCTTGAGTAGAATCATTGCCTACTCTATATGTGCAAGTTTATTGATTGATGAATTGTTAGCCGGATTCATCTATGTAGCCTACAAGAAATGTGTTGAGAAGGAACAAGTTAATCTTAGTGAAATTCTAAGAATGCAACTTCTTGAGAACCTAGAGAAGATCAAAAGGACCAAGAATGGTGTGCTTAGATTTCATTCACTAGTCAATCATTTATTTTTTCATGTGCTTAATGTTGATCTTAGATTGGTTTTGACAATTGAATGTCAACACACTTAAGCTTTTTACTAAGTTCATGTCGAGCTAGTAACATATGCCAAGTATAATGTGTATAGATGCTGAGTTGCAATGAGTACTGAGTAAATCAAGTGTCAAGAAAATAGTAGATGCCGAGCAAGTTTAAGTTTAGAGATAGACAAAATTATATTATGTGTTGAGCATTAGTATTAACAAGTGCCAAGTAACACAAAATTGACCTAGTTGTTTGTGATGACACAAACAATTATGTAAACCATTTTTGAAGCTGACATATGGATAGATCTTGAAGTTTTCGAGATAAGATCGAATCTATTTGGATTCTCTATGTGATCAACATGCAACCAATTAGAAAAATGGAAGGAATTGAGAGGGAAAAATGGATGAATATCAATTGTAGATTGATACCTTACGCTAATCCACCAAAGTCTTTTTAAAGGGAGACAAAGCTCTATAATTTAGTATGTGAGAGAGAGCATTAGAGAATGCATGCATGGAGGTGATGCTAGTGAAGATTTGAAGGAAGTGAAAAGGGGTGAATTAATTAGTATACATTCAAGGTTACTTAGAAGAAGGACATAATTGTAGAATCAGTTTGTAGAACAAAGGATTGAGGATACAACAATTTCATATCAGATCTGAAAGGATAAAGATGGACTAAATTGGGATTTGAAATCAACAACACCATATTGTAAGTGTATTAGATCAAACATTCTACTTTACTTTCTAATAATTGTATCAGTAGGATGAAATCCTTTGAATTAAATTTGACTTAATAGTCATTGTAAAATCCTTTAATAGGGTGACATTCCAAGTGAGTGTTCTAAAGTCCTTTAGCTAGGCACACTTTTAATAGGGTGTTAAAATCCTTTAATAGGATAGGATCTAATAATCCTTTGTAAACCTTTAATAGGGTAGGCCTTTCATAGGGCAGATCATGAGAATGATAAAATCATGTAACCTTAATAGGTGAAATTTATTGCTATAGTAGTGAAGAATTGTAGGTGTCATCCCCACCCTAGTTTTACCTTCTCATTGGAGGGTTTCTAGATAATCATATCTGGTGTCAAGTGATTATGTGGATGCATTTACTTTACACTTTATTTCAAAATGTCTATGCATGCATTATTTTAAAGTTAAAAGTTTTATTGGTTGGAGATTAGTACTTTTGATTCTCCTCCCCCTCTTAGAAGTATACATCTCCCATTTGTATTTCCAAAAATTGGTATCAGAGCTAAGTTCTCATAAGGAGAAACCTTATAGCTTGGAGAAAAGATCTTGAGATGGAAATTTACAAGTTGGGAATGACCATTGAGAATTAGGAGATTGAGATACATCTCTTATTACAACAACTGAATGAAGCTAGAGATGCCTTGAAAAGTTTGCTAAAGAGAAGGAAAGAGATTGCTATGGCAGAAAATGACACTCAATATAAGGAGATTGACACCACAAAGTTATTTGCATATGGTAATTCCTATGAATTTGATGCAGCAATTGTAGATCTCATGGACAAGAATAGAACACAAGATGAGGAGATCAAAAATCTCAAGTTGAGGCAAGAATCCCAAGCAATATTTCTATGTGAGGTGATTGAAAAAAAGAAGAAAGCTATAGAAGACAAGGCCATGATTGAAGAAGACAAAAGAATTTTGTCAAATAGATTTGAAGAAAAATCAATAGAGCTATCTAGAATCTCAAACATGCAATTGAACCCCAAGCCAAATGATGAATGCTCATCATGAGTTGAATGTTAAGGACATTGAGCTAACTACATTGAAGTTGCAAAATGAACAACTGCAGAATGACTTGAAAAGAGAGAAGGAGTTTGCAAAAAGTTTCAAAGCCAAATGAAGCCATCAAGTACTTTGAGAAACTACTAAAATTCCCTAGATCTAGTAAAGACACATCAGGATTGGGCTACACAAGCACTAAAGAAGGAGAATCATCCAAAGCTACTAAGGAAAGAAACAATAAAGGTAAGAATTCTCACTGGTACATTTGATCCCATTTTTAGACCAAAATTTTTGACCATCTATTAAAATATTTTAGATTGGTCAAAATATGCAAGGAAAGATATCTTTTTTTAAAAATCCATGCCTGTGTTGGTCAAAATTTTGACCAACACTATCAACCAACATGGTCTTCATCATGTTAAAATGAAAAAGGTTGATTTCAACCTATTTCATTATTATGAGAAACTTGTACAAAAATGCGACTGAGGGATGCTCAAGACTTGGGAATCTACTATGTATGGTCATTGTGGATGAGCCAAAATATGGTAAGGGTAGAGATGATGGTTTTCTTTGTTACAAAGAGGCAGTTGATAGAGCAATGAAAATGAAATCAAGGAGCATAGCATTGGCTCTGCAAATCCTAGTATCTAATTTATGGATCAAGATGCCGAGAGCTTTTAAAACCCTAAAGCATGTAAGAAACAAATTTATAAGTTAAATTTGACAGATTTTAACTAGTTAAGAATGCTCAGTTAGTCTACCATTTTCAAATTATTGGTCAAAATCTTATCTCCAACCAAATCTCCCTTTAACATTTGTAATTGATTTTTGTGGAAAATTACAAATATTGTTGTAATGGGCAAAAACCCCTCTACTATTAGAATGTCAAAACCCTTGAATAAATTTGTGACATATCTTTTCCTTTTCATCTGCAATTAGGAGAAAACTTATTCTCAATGTCTTTGGTCATACATGAAATATGGGATGATTTATTTGTCATCCATTTACAATTTTACCATGCGCGGGAGCTGCATACTGGTTGAATACACAAGCACAAGTGTGGGAATCGAGAATTGTGGGTTTTGTGCCAATTCCCATGGCTTCAGAGCTTAAATTGGTAGATGTTTCTATATAACCCCAATTTCATTTTGCACACAAGATTGATCATATGCATTTATGGGTACTTTCTCATGATGACTAATAGGTTTTTCAGCAAGACAAAGGATGAAATGTGCAATTGTAGGCATGAATTCATACATGGATTCTCCTACTTCGCTGTGGTTTAATTCCACTCCTCTTTTGAAGCATCTTTATTTAGGAGGGCTACAGATATTGTGTTTCGAAGAGGCCTTGATCTTGTAGCTATGGGGAACACATATGTTACCACTTACATATGAATGATAGTTAAAAGTATTTGTCCTCTCAAGGCCTCTCAAAGGATGGCTACACAAAAGTTCTCAAAGTTTTGTCATATTGACACAAGGGCTAGGTAGATTTCTCAACCCAAATTTAATTTTCTTCAAACTAAAGTAATGCAACTGGGATTATTTCAGATTTTTTTTGGATACTGACATCTTGGGCCCTCTATTCCTATGGGGTGAACAAAACCACCATCTATTTTACAGAGGGCATCTAGGTTCTCATCAACACAAATGGTATTGATAGTTGGCTAAGGAGACTATAGAGTGAGCAACATAGAAGATTAAGGGCATCCTCAGTATCCTATACACATTCTCTAGGTATTTTAATATTATGCTTTGCAATCTGACTACCTCTCTTTGTCTCAAGGGTTTATGGTTTCCCCGACTTATGGCTTCTTTTGTACTTATCACATTTTTCTACCATTGGTTCGAGTTTGGGGTTTCCTGCATGTTTTTTTACATGAAATTGCATGTGTACATAATCCTTATGGTTTTCAAAAAAATTATGTTTTTTTCATATGAAAGAATAGGTGGTAAACCTACTATTACAAATCTAAAAAGTATAGGATCAAATGAATGATCTCTGAATTTTTTGGGAGAAAGTATAAGTTATATAGTGAGAAGGCATCCTAAATCTAGGTATATGACATCTAGATTTCCTATACCCTCCAAAATAACTTCAAATTTAAATCCTATATTAGTGATGAAATGTGGTTTCTATTTCCACTCATTACAATTTCATGTCTGAATTTTGTCTTTTTTCTTATGTTCTACATTTTCATTTAGCATAATTAGGCTTCTATGTTACATCAGTTTATTGTATCTTCTCAAATACAACTTATTCTAATTCTGTAGTGCCTCTCCCATTTGATTTCTATAAGTCACCCTGATGGATGCAACCTTGTTGATCTTTTGTTGTGATGGATCATGAATGTGACCATGAGTGGTCTACACCGTTGAGGTGATTTGATGTATGTTTCTGTATTAGTTGCTTTGATTATGTTTATGGCTGAGCTATGAGATTATGATGTGGTATCATGAGGTTGTTCCATGATTACCCTGAGATGTGTGCAAAGATTGCACTATGTACTTTTTACCATGCTACACTGGACTAGGTTCTTGTAGTAGTGGTTAGTCATGTTTATGACTGTGTTCACTTATGTGTTTTAAGTGCCTTTTTGTTGTTCTTTAATCAACCTTTATTAAATGCTTAAATGATTAGAAATGGATTGTCCATGTGGATTATTTGGTTATGTGCTATGGATATTTACCTTTTTATATTTGATCTGAGAGATATTTGTTACTTATGTTATGTTTTACATTTGAGAGGACCTGAGGGACATATATTATACCTTGATTTCAGTATCATAGATGTTAGACTATTATGTTGTTTAGTTGATCATGCTGCATGATGATGCCATTTTGAGATGACAATGTGTTTTATGATGATATCTGGTTATCCGATATTTGGACATATCACTGATTATGTTATGTGATGGATTTAATGCTATAGTTATTTACTTCATTCTTGCATTGTTATGCTTTATGCGAACATGAGTGATGTAAACAGATTATTTTAATATAATTAAATAAATGGTTAAATTAGATGATTTAATGCATTTATTGCTTCGGCTATGTTATTATATGCAATTGCACTTGATTGTGTTATTTAGTGTGTAGGATTTATATCCCTGGCAGTGGCACATGGAGTTAGTGATTCAACCATTCATATTTTACCAATGTCATTCCTATATGGTTGATGTATCCTTAATTAAATGTTTAAATTAAACCTTTTAGTGATTATTAAATCCGAACTCATTTGCATTATGTGATTAGACTGGTGAGCATGTCTATGCATTTAGAGGTTCACTTTGTCATGAAAGTTGTTAAAGAAACTTATGTGTTTTTGGGGTTTCAGGCTTTTTAATTGATTTATTTTAGTTTTTGACAGTTTTTCCATAGATGAATTCCTATTTATAGGAATAGCATATTTTCATTTGGATCAATTCAGGGTTTAACTAGGTTGGCTAGTTATTTGCCCTAATTGATTATTCACTCGAAAAGTGAATAAATATCCAAAAAGGAATTTAATTCCTCACTTCTCACTTTTGAATTAGAAAGTTGGAGAGTAAAACCCAAAATCCTCTTCATGAGGATTTACTATTTTGTTTTTTGTGGGAGTTATGGGCATGGGATCATCACGAGGTTGAGCTCATTAGATCTAGCTTGGGGAAACCTTGAATTGCCATGATTTTCAGCTACTTTTGTGGGCTATTTATTTTATGGTTCATATTCTCGTTTTTCCCTTTTGGTTGTGAGATAGGGCTTTCCCGTTTTATTATTTTGGCTTCGTTTCTACTTCTATTTTTGGTAGCCATTTGTTTGGAGGCTAAGAACTAGTGTTCCCCTTCGTTTTTGTATGCTTGTGCTACTCGGTTGGGTGGGTACGAACATTTCCCTATTTTTTGGGATGAGGGTTTGGGGTTTTGGTTCATTATGCTGGCCATTTTTGCATACGGTGTCCAAACTTATTTATTTTTGGATTTTTGGGGTTTTTGTACTCAAAGGTTAAATGGGTTTTAGTTTCAAAGTTTTCTAAATTTTTGGGGTTTTTACCTCATTTTGTGTGCTACCCAATTTTCTCAAGTTTTCTTAGCACAAGGTGGGTTGTGGACCTGGATGATCCATTTGGATATCAATCATCACACTATTGCACTTTTATGTTGCATTGGGATGCATGTCACACTCGTACTCTTGACTTTGTGTTTGGTTGAATGATTTTTGCACCTAGTGTTATGGTATCTTTTGGACCTTTGCTTTTGTTTCATGGACACTAGGATTCGTATAGAATCCATGCTCCTGGATCGAGGCTGGTTGAGTGAGTTCATGATGTTTGGTCTTGTTGCATCATTGGAATTAGTATAGAATTTGTACTCTTAGATTGAGGCTAGTTGAGTGATTTCATGATGTATGGTTTTATTGGCTTTGGGATTCGTGTAGAATCTATCCTCCTGAGTTGCTTTCGATTGGGTGTTTTGTTTTTCATTATGTTCTCATCTAGTTTTTGTGTTTTGATCTTTGTGATGGTGGTACGCCACACTTGAGTACGTGCGCGTACATTTGTCAGGTGACTTGCAAGGCCCAATCTTCTGTGGTACTTCCAAAAGTTATGATCATTGGGGTTGGCATGGGAGTATGCATGCCCACAGGCACTTGTTGTAGGATGAGCATGGGGAGGGTAGGGTAGCATATGGAGGGGGATTCTATCTTGTAGCTTGGTGATCATTGTTCCTAGAGGGTTGGTGGAGGAAGTTTTAATTAAGTGATAACTAAACGAAATGTGTGATTGGTAATAAAATCTTAAGATAATAAAAATGTGGGGTGTTGGAGCCTTTCTATTGAGTGATGTTGAATATGCACAAGTCTGAGCTTGGGCTTTTCGATGCCAAGTGACTCTCCATGATGTTAGCCCCTACTTAGTAGCCTATTGAGTGTCTGGCCAAGAGCTATACTCCTTGCATTGTCTTAAGTTCTTGGTTACAACTATCATATTGTTTGGCGTGAGTGTTAGCCTTGGATGTTGTGCTTTATGTGTGTTTGTGGTTGGATCATTATCTCCATCAGCATGGTGGGTGTGGACCTATGGGTGCCATGTGGTTGGGAGGCATAGCTACCTTCACCACTACTAGGGACTGGTGTATAGAGATGGTCTTTTATCCTAGTGTGACTGCTACTAGATGTTTTCACTTGGTACTTTGGGTTCTGGAGTATGCTTTCATTGGAATGCTTGTATATCATGTTTAGATGATGTTAGTTTATTTGACACATTCCTATATTTTGATGTTTAGCATATGATTAGATGATGTGAAGTGCTTTGTAGTGCATCTATTGCTTAGTGATGTTTAACATGTGATAGGTGATGTTATCTACTTGTAGGATTATCTTATGCTTTACTACTAGCATGTTAGATTTCCTTATGCTTATATTGTAGCATGTTTTAGTAGTGATGTCCCTATTACGATAGTACCAACGATCTAGTCGATGGATTTGGATGTTATGCTCAGGGGATTACTAGGATCCATGATGGTTTTATGATGCTATTGATGGTTGGGAGGAACTGTGTACTTAGTTTTGTTGTTCAGTTATTGTGATGTTATTTCTATACATTGCGATGTTGTTTATGTTTACTATGATGTTTACTCCAATATTTTTCCCTTCACTACTTGTTAGATGGCTAGATGTAGATTATGTATTCCAGTAGTGTGTTCGAGTGTTAATGCCTCAAATTGTCGATCTGATACTCCCCAGTGTGGTGGTTTTGAACTTAGTTTTAGTCTATTGTTTGTCTTTAAGTGTTTTCTTGAGTTTCCTAGGTGACCATTTATTAGCATGGTGCAATACAATATTGTATCACATGCCCATTAAAATTGTATCGTGCATCCCTTGATTCTATCACATTTCTCTTGGAGAAATATCGTGTGATACTTTCCAGTTTCGCACCTCCTTGTAATAAATATCCTATGATACCTTTAAAGTATCACACACCTTCACTAGAAGTATTGCCTAGTCTCTGGAAGTATCACCCTCCTTCTTTAGGAATGTTGCACTATACTTTCCAGTGATGAATTAAAGTATCGCTTGGATTTTTGCAAGACCTACGTAGGCGGGCATTGGGCACTTTTCAATTTGATCCAAACTTTTTGGGAGTTGTTTGGGGTACCTTCTTAGGTGTTCTTTAGTCCTTTGGTGTCACATTTTGAATTTGGAATGTGTTTGATTCAAATTCAGTTATGCATTCTGCATCCTCGATCATTTTGTTTAGTAGTGGCATTTGGAGATTTGTTGGTTGCTTGGATTGTTGGCGAAAACTTTCATTGTGATTTGTGTGATCCCTATATGATATTGAAATGTGCATTCATTCTTGTAATTTTTTTAATCTTGGCTTGAATTGAATCCTTGTTCCAAAGATCTCTGGGTGAGGCATTACATTTGGTATCAGAGTCCATGTTCAAAGATTGGGATCTCTGTGTATATGTTGCCCATATGGTTGTTTCTGTATTGTTTGAGAGCGAGTGTCTTGGTGAGAACTTGTGATCTTTGTTGCTTGGGTATCTACTTGTGATGGACTTGCTTTTCCAGTAGATGCAACTAGATCAATGTGAGGAGAAGAAAGTGTGTCTTCCCTTGTTTTGTAGATGGAATCAATGTCCTTTGTTGAGTTGGCTGCTTGTGTGACCTCTTTGGATGGAACCACTGATTGGTGTCCTTGTGTTGGCTTTGAGTGCCTTATTTTGTTTCTCCTTGTGGAGTAAGGTGTATTGATTCCCTGTGTTTCTCCTATTGTAACTAAATAGATGAATCTTATTTGTGATTATGTTTTATGTCATTATACTAATGAGATGGTTCTTTTCATTGAGAAATGAGTGTTATTGTGAATCATTGCAAAGTAGTAGGTTTGCATTATATCCTTGGGTTAATGACTTAAGTACCCAATCTGATTGCTTCTTAAGCTTATGTAAATTGTATTAAATTGATGAATATTTAAATATTGCATTGCATGGAAAAATAATTAAGAAAATTATTGTTGTCTGCATATGCCTAAGATTATTGATGGTATATTGCTTGATGTGTGAGTGTGTTCTCTAACATTGCTAGGATGATGCATTCCTTAGCATTGTGTAGTGGTTTATCCCTCTTGTGTGACTATCCTCAGTCATCACATGTAATGTGATTTGATTGATGCCTTGTTTTATTTGGCTAAAGGTACATTCCTCATGTCGTTGGGCTTGCATTGGTTTTCAGTATTTTTCTCTCTTGGAATAGTCATCAAATTTTATCTATCACTCTCTTTTGTGGCTATTGTCACACTTGGATTATTGTTGAAATGAGCTCTTTTGTGATTTATTGTTAGAATTTACTTTCCCAATTTGGGATTTTTGTCTTGGTTCATGATGACTATTCTATATGTGTTTTAACTGTTGCCCAGTTGTGTGTTGTGACTCTAACATGTTTATCTCGAGCCTCTAGTAGTACATATAAGGGATAATGTCATGGAGAACATGCTAGTGTGTCTTTGATAGTTTTCAAGTTGTTAATGTAATTGGATGGTTTAAAAGATGAGTAAAAAGAATGTTAATCTTGAAAGAAATTGAAAGATATGTACTTGTTTTATGGTGACTCTTGAACCCTTGCTTTGAAAACCTTTTTGTTTCATTGTGCATTAGTGCTTATGTTATGTTTAAGTAATGAAATTATGAAAGATAAGTAATGATGGTTTTTAGTCTGTGAACTACCTTTCATTCCATGTATTATGTTGTTCTGGGCATGTGTGTTCTTGAGTGGTTTTGGACATTTTGTCCATTGCTTGTCTTGGTAACCAAGACTGTTATTTTTTCCTATGTGGTGTTGTCTTGAGTGGTGACTCAAACTCTTAGAACTTAGGACTTTCTAAGATCTATCATTTTTTAGTCCTCATTTTTAGCTTTCTAACACTTTTTAAATGGAGTCAATCCAAGTCTGGATGTGAAAGTTATGGCCCCCAGAGTGTAGGTAGTTTTGTGCTGATTTGAAATTTCACTTGAGGACTTAGTGGTCATGCACTTTCTTGCTTGGTTCATTGCACTTTCTTGTTTGGTTTGACGAGAAACTAATGTGAAATTTGGCTTAGGGAACAAGAAGCATCTTTTTTGCACTTCTGGAGTTGTTGATCAATGTTTCGAGTAACTTTTTTGAGTAGAGGCCAATTCAATCATGACATATCACATTTATGGCCATTGGATAAGTTTAACTCTTTATGTTATTCATAATGAAAGAGTTATCTAGTCTTCATAATCTACTAGGTACTTGTGGGAGTTCATGCTTGGGTTTGTGTGTTCCCTTTTGTATCAACTGACCCTTGTGAGGTGAAGTGTGGTTTGGGAGGATTCCTTGTTTGAGGATGATGTTGCCTTGTCATTTGGGAGTGACTCAGTTCTTTGATGAGTCTAGATCCTCCTTTTTGGATGTTGACTTCGGTGCATATTTGTATCCTTTTCTCTCTTGAGAGAGTAGACTAGTGTGGTTATGCCATTAGCTCAGTTAGTGTTTTCAAATGAGTATGTTAATGGTTGGTGGAATTGTGAGTTCCCTAACATGTCATGGACTAATTTAGTGCAGAGGTTGAGAGAGACTCCCTCTCAATCCTAATACTCTGTAGTTTCTTTCTCCCTAAGCTTGTTTCTTCAAGAGGATTGTCTTAGTCAATTTTTCTCATTAACCGTTGACTTGAGGCTAGAGATTGAGTTTAGTGGTAGGTTGGGTGTGGTATTGCCAACATGGTGCTGGAGGGACATGGTATCATTGGACAAATGTTACCATCTTATGTGTTGGTATATAGGTACTACATGATTGTGTCGACTGATGAAAGTTTTTGAACCTTGTGGAAAGGTGATATCTTGTCTGGTTGGGTTATGTAACCCTAGTTCCTAGTGGTAGTTGAGATTTTGTACCTTGGAGAGGCATTGCGCTCCTATGCTTGGTGGTGAGGAGTCTTTTGGAGTGTGTAATTTTTTTGGTAAACTATCATCCGCTTTGTTCTAAGGGTGAGTTTATGTGGATTCTAGAATGATCATGTGTAACATGATAGTATTCTTGGGAATTTTGGGATGGTTATTCCCCATGACTCCAACTCTTGTTGGAAGTGCATCATGTTTTGATTAGATTTTGAGGTCATGTGGTAGGTGGATGGTGTAGTTGGGCACTTGTTGATGAGGTAGAGTGGGTTTTTCCTTACCTTGTATTGTTGAATTTAAGGCTAGATGGATTTTCATAGCATATAGAAGGTTCCTTGTTGGAGGACCTTGTGTCAGTGTGACACCATTGGCCTTTTGTTGACCTATTTGGGGTTGAGGAGATGGTTTGAGAACATTGGAGTAATCTGGTATGACTTGTGGAGAGTCTATTGAGTCATTCCTTTTTTCTCAATTTCCATTTTCGGTTCTTGATGTGTTTTGGTTTCTATTCTTGGATTGTAGGCTTTCGGGAGTAAGCCTAGCCTTTGTGGGGGATGATGTAGTGCCTCTCCCATTTGACTTATGTAAGTCATCCTGATGGATGCAACCTTGTTGATCTTTTGTTATGATGGATCATGACTGTGACCATGAGTGGTCTACACCGTTGAGGTGATTTGATGTATGTTTCTGTATTAGTTGCTTTGATTATGCTTATGGTTGAGTTATGAGATTATTATGTGATTTATGGTTCACTAAGGTTTGTACGAGTGGTTACCATGATTGATGTGGTATCATGAGGTTGTTCCATGATTACCCTAAGATGTGTACAGAGATTGCATTGTGTACTTTTTACCATACTACACTAGACTAGGTTCTTGTAGCAGTGGTTAGTCATGTTTATGACTATGTTCACTTATGTGTTTCAAGTGCCTTTTTTTTGTTCTTTAATCAACCTTTATTAAATTCTTAAATGATTAGAAATGGATTGTTCATGTGGATTATTTGGTTATATGTTGCAGACATTTACCTTTTTATATTTGATCTGAGAGATATTTGTTACTTATGTTATGTTTTACATTTGAGAGAAGCTGAGGGTCAGATGTTATACCTTGATTTCAGTATCATAGATGTTAGACTACTATGATATTCAGTTGATCATGTTGCATGATGATGCCATTTTGAGATGACAGTGTGTTTTATGATGATATCTAGTTATCCGATATTTGGACATATCACTGATTATGTTATGTGATGGATTTAATGCTATGGTTATTTACTTCATTCCTGCATTGTTATGCTTTATGTAGACATGAGTGATGTAAATAGATTTATTTAATATAATTAAATAAATGGTTAAATTAGGTGATTTAATACATTTATTACTTTGGCTATGTTATTATATGCAATTGCACTTGATCGTGTTGTTTAGTGTGCATGATTTATATCCTTGGCAGTGGCACATGGAGTTAGTGATTCAACCATTCATATTTTACCAATGTCATCCCTAAATGGTCAACATATCCTTAATTCAATGTTTAAATTAAACCTTTCAGTGATTATTAAATTAGAACTCATTTGCATTATGTGATTAGACCAATGAACGTGTTTGTGCATTTAGGGGTTCACTTTGTCGTGAAATTTGTTAAGAAAATTTATATGTTATTGGGTTTTCGGGCTTTTTAATTCATTTATTTTAGTTTCTGGTAGCTTTTCCATAGATGAATTCCTATTTATAGGAATAGCCTATTTTCATTTGGGTTGATTCAGGGTTTAACTAGGTTGGCTAGTTATTTGCCCTAATCGATTATTCACTCAAAAAGTGAATAAATATCCAAAAAGGAATTTAATTCCTCACTTCTCACTTTTGAATTAGACAGTTGGAGAGTAAAACCCAAAATCCTCTTCATAAGGATTTACTATTTTGTTCGTTGTGGGAGCTACGGGTATGGGATCGTCATGAGGTTGAGCTCATTGGATCTAGCTTGGGGAAACCTTGGATTGCCACGATTTTTAGCTACTTTTGCTAGCTATTTATTTTATGGTTTAGATTCTCATTTTTCCCTTTTGGCTATGAGGTAGGGCTTTCCTATTTTATTGTTTCAGCTTTGTTTCAGCTTCTATTTTTGGTATCCATTTGTTTGGAGGCTGAGAACTAGTGTTCCCCTCCATTTTTGTATGCTAGTTCTACCCAGTTGGCTAGGTACAAACATTTCCCTATTTTTTGGGATGAGGGTTTGGGGTTTTATGCCGTTATGCTAGCCATTTTTGTATACAGTATCTGAACTTATTTATTTCTATATTTTTGGAGTTTTTGTACCCAAATGTCAAATGGGTTTTAGTTTCAAAGTTTTCCAAATTTTTGGAATTTTTACCTCATTTTGCATGCTACCCTGTTTTCTAAAGTTTTCTTGGCATAAGGTGGGTTGTGGACCTATATGATGCTATTGGATATCAGTCAACCCACTATTGCACTTTTATGTTGCATTGAGATGCATGTCGCACTCATACTCTTGACTTTGTTTTTAGTTGAGTGATTTTTGCCCCTAGTGTTATGGTATCTTTTGGACCTTTTCTTTTGTTTCATGAACACTAGGATTCGTGTAGAATCCATGCTCCCAGATCGAGGCTGGTTGAGTGAGTTCATGATGATTGGTCTTGTTGCATCATTGAGATTCATGTAGAATCTATACTCCCGGATTGAGGCAGGTTGAGTGATTTCATGATGTATGGTTTTATTGGCTTTGGGATTCGTGTAGAATCTATTGTCCCAAGTTGCTTTTGATTGGGTATTTTTTTTTGCATTGCATTCTCACCTAGTCCTTGTGTTTTGATCTTCATGATGGTGGTGTGGCACACATGAGTACGTACGCATACATTTGTCAGGTGACTTGTGAGGCCTAATCTTTTGTGGTACTTCCAAAAGTTATGATCATTGGGGTTGGGATGGGAGTATGCATGCCCATGGGCACTTGTTGTAGGATGAGCATTGGTAGGGTAGGGTAGCATATGGAGGGGGATTCTATCCCATAGCCTGGTGATCATTGTTCCCACAGGGTTAGTAGAGGAAGTTTTAATTAAGTGATAACTAAATGAAATGTGCAATTGGTAATAAAATCTTAAGATAATAAAAATGTGGGGTGCTAGAGCCTTTCCATTGAGGGATGTTGAATCTGCACAAGTTTGAGCTTGGGCTTTTTCATGCTAAGTGACTCTCCATGATGTGGGCCCCTACTTATTAGCCAATTGAGTGTCTGACCAAGACCTATACTCCTTACATTGTCTTAGGTTCTTGGTTACAACCATCATACTGTCTAGCATGAGTGTTAGCCTTGGATGTTGTGCTTTATGTGTGTTTGTGGTTGGATCATTATCTCCATCAACATGGTAGATTTGGACCTATGAGTGCCATGTGGTTTGGAGGCATAGCTACCTTCACCACTGCTAGGGACCGATGTACAGAGATGGTCTTTTATCCTAGTGCGACTGTTGTTGGATGTTTACACTTGGTACTTCGAGTTTCAGAGTATGCTTTCTTGTTATTTATGCTTTCATTGGAATGCTTGGATATCATGTTTAGATGATGTTCATTTATTTGATAGATTCTCATATTATGATGGCTAGCATATTATTAGATGATGTGAAGTTCTTTGGTGGTGCATCTATTGCTTATTGATGTTTAACATGTGATAGTTGATGTTATCTACTTGTAGGATTATCTTATGCTTTACTACTAGCATGTTATATTTCCTTATGCTTATATTGTAGCATGTTTTAGTAGTGATGTCCCTATTATGATAGTACCAACGATCTGGTCGGTGGCTTGGGATGTTACCCATGGGGGATGGCTAGGATCCATGATGGTCTTATGATGCTATTGACGGTTGGGAGGAACCACATACATAGTTTGGTTATTTAGTTATTGTGATGTTATTTTTGTACATTGGGATGTCATTTTTGTTCACTACGATGTATATTGTTGTATTTTTTCCTTCACTGCTTATTAGATGTTTAGATGTAGATTACGTCTTCTAGTAGTGTGTTCGAGTGTTCATGCCTCAAATTGTGGATCTGGTACTCCATGTTGTGGAGGTTTTGAATTCAGTTTTAGTTTGTTATTTTTCTTTAAGTGTTTTCTTGAGTTTCTTTGGTGACCATTTATTAGCATGGTGCAATACAATATTGTATCGCACACCCATTGAAATTATATCATGCGTCCCCTGATTCTATCGCATGCCTCCTGGAGAAATATCATGCGATGCTTTCCAGTATCGCACCTCCTTGTAAGAACTATTGTACGATACTCTTAAAGTATTGTAGGCCTTCAAGAGAAGTATTGCCTAGTCCCTAAAAGTATCACCCTCCTTCTTCAGGAATGTCATGTCATACTTTCTAGTGCTGTATTAAAGTATCACCTAGATTTTTGCAAGACTTGTGCAGGTAGGTAGCAGGCAGTTTTTGTTTGATCCAAACTTTTTGGGAGTTGTTTGGGGTACCCTCTTAGGAATTCTTTAGTCCTTTGGTGTCACATTTTGAATTTAGAATGTGTTTGATTCAAATTTAGTTATGTGTTCTTCATCGTCAATCATTTTGGTTGGTAGTGGCATTTGGAGATTCGTTGGTTGCTCAGATTGTTAGTGAAGTCTTCCATTGCGATCCGTGTGATCCCTGTATGATGTTGACATGTGCATTCATACTTGTGAATTTTTTTATATCTTTTCTTGAATTGAATCCTTGTTCCAAGGATCTCTGAGCAGGGCATTGCATATTCATTATCATCAAAGGATCATTTAGTAACTTAGTGCTTAAGTCATATTTGAGCCTATTGGGTCATCATCCTTTTGATTGACCTCTCCCTCCTCTTCTAATATTCTATCCTTCCATATTTCTCTTTAATTTACACCAAATAATATCAAATATTTTCAAATGGAAATAAACTTGATGAGGCCATAGGCTTGATTGAAGTGCATGTTTCAGATAGATCATTCTTTAATATTGAGGAGTTTATTAATCCATGAAGGGTGTGAAACGAGTACACAAATATCTTTTTATTAGTTAAAAGGGTAAGCTTTGTGTTATTATAAGAATAAATTGCATCCCTTTTACTCATGTTTTTCTTACCATTAAATATTATTTGGCTATGTTTAGAATATTGAGATCTCATTGAGCTGGTTATTAGAAATAGAAAACAAACAAGAAATACATATTTCTCTTTTTTTTGAGTAAATTTTTTTTCATGCTTCTCTACTTCCTTTTACTCTATCATGGATAGTTCAAGAGAATCATTTGTAATACCTTCATTTGAAAAATGTGATAGATTGACTAGACAATGATCAAACATGTCAACTTGATGTATCTTCAAAGTCTCTTGCATTGATTCACAATTTAGGGGTAAAGGAAAGATGAAGAGTAAACTTAAGATAAGAATTAATAGAACCTCCTACCTCTTCTTAGGATAATATTTACCTAAGAAGGAGAGTTTGAATTTGAAATGTAGCTATTTTTTAATAAGCTTGAGCATGCTGAAAATTATTGTTTTAGGAAACAATTTGATGACATGAAGCAGCTTGTGAAGCAACATAATAACGATATTCCATCTTTTTATTTAATATTTTAATTTTATTTATCATCTCCACAACCTTTTTCATCTAAACATACAAGTTTTGTAGGTATTGCAAATGAAGATGATAAGATGAAATCTCATGCACTTATTGCAACACATGTTAATAGCTAAAAGATACTAGGAGAGTGATAGGGTTTCAATACAAGTTTGTGAATGGATAAACATGTTTTAGGTGATAAGTATTAGGATTATTTTGAGTTAAAATGAATTATAAATGAGATTGAGTCTAGTAGATGAAAGGACTTTTGTTTGTATCGAGAATTAATGCATGATGTGGAGGAATATCTAGGAAGGGTTTGTATGATGTTAAGAGTCAAACAATTAGTGGTTGGGGCCTTGAATATTGGGCAAGGGATTAGAATTTGAAATGCAACCATAGATAGTCTATGATATTTAGTGAAGTCAATGAATGCAATCAACACCTTACTTGAGTTTCTAGCATTGAGGATATAAAGGATAAGATCCTATTTGATAGAAATAGGTGTCAAATAATTTATTTTAATAAAATATATTATTCCTGTATTTATCAATAGGTATCTACTATTTGATACACCAAAAGTTTCATATCATCTCGAGAGATTTATTTTCACCAATCAGTAGTCAAGTATTTCATTTGACTTAAGCCACTATTTAAAAAGTAAACTTGGCAATAGTACCACATTTTAAATCTTTTTCCTCCAACTTGTCAACAACTTTATAATAGCACCTCTTTCAATTGAGAGTGTAAGCAGGAAAGAAATATAATTAAATACTAATTAATCTTATATACAATAGTAATAAAAAATATATTCTTCTTATTCTCAAATAAAATCTGATATATGCACAAAAGTTTTCCAAATGCTTCAACCTATCCTTTATACTATATACAAAATTATCCTTGTTTTTAATCCTTAATCCAATGAGAATAATGAAAATAAAAGTTTTAAATTCAATTTTACAATTGATGTAATATAGACATTAGACAATTGCATGTATAATAAATCTTGCCAACTGAAATAAAAGTAAACCTTTGTTCTATTGTAATTTCTATTCTTTTAATAAGACTATCATGTGTCCTAAAATCTACAGATTTTGTATTTCATTTATTATAACTCAGTAGTGTGACTACCTTAAGACTCATTTGTATTGGTCCATGCAATAGCACATATTTGAAATAGCCTTGCAAAGGTTAGAGAGAGGCCACATATGGGCAAGGTATATCTCCTTGTCTAATAAAATATACTTATGTTTAAATGGTGTGTGCTATTTGTTTTCCAATTGCTTCCTATTGGAAATTCAGTATTCTAGACTTCACTCTAGGTTTCTCCTGAACTTTTTTTTTGCAACTCATTATATACAGTTTACTGTCACCTTTTTATATAAAACTCACACAAAATCATTGATCAAAAATTAATATGTATTTTTTGTTATATGCTACCAGCACAATCATAGTTGAAAAAAATGCATAAAGAGCTAATTACAAATAGTGAATCAAACTCTATAGACTGTGTACTGGCTGGATATCATAGATTATTGAATTTTACTTTATTTCACCTATTCTTGTAATTCAATTGAAATTTCTAGTCTAGTTAGAAACATTAATTTCTATTAATATTTCTAAGCAAAGATCTGTCACAACATTTGGTGTTTGGAAACTCTACAACAAGTAGATACTACATTTGCATAATCAGAATATACTACATGTACATAGTCAAAAGATACTGAGCAGTATATCTTACTTCAACTATCCAATTTGGTAGATCTATGAACAAAAGATCTTTATGTTTTAATTTTTATTTTCCTTATGATATTGTTACTAGAATTCAACTATGTAGTTTTTGAGTCAAACTCATTGATTCATATTTCATGAGTAGTGGCTTATACAAATCTTATTTCCCATGTAGAACACTTAACACTCATTAGATCTAGGTGATGCTCATAGAGGTGAAGCATGGACTTTCTAGGAGGTCACCCCATCTTAGTACTACTCCAACTCGAGTGCACTTAACTATAGAGTTTCCTCCATGATTAAACCCACTCTACTTGTAACCCCATTTGGTAGAATTTCTAAGAAATCAAAATATTACTTTTCTAGTCTAAAACTATTGACATCAAATAGAATCTTAAGTTCAAAGAAAATTATTACTTTTTGAAATCATTAAGTAAGAATTTTTGCAAGAAAAATTATTGTCTGAATTTTATGCATAAGGAGTTCGATAAAGAGAGTTAATTTTTTGGTACTGATATCTTTAGAGGAGGAATCTACTATTTGTTTTATTAACCTATTTAAACTACCACAAATCATGCACTGATTCATGCATATTCCATCATTATCTCTACATGTTCTGTGATAGGGCTTGTTAGCCTTTACTTTTAGCTTGTTGTTATTTGTTAACTTATTCTACTTATTTCTTATAACCATGAATACATGGTTAATCACTACTTCCATGTTCACTCTTCCATTATGATTTCATATTATTTGTTGTTTGGTTGACTTTGGTATCAACTTTACCATCTCTAAACTCTTTTCTAGTTGTGACCTATATTATTTTTCCTGTCCATGTTCCACATGTCTATAATTATGTGTTTTGAGCGAAGAATCTAGGGATCAGAACAAATAACTTCTTGAAAACATTCCTTTCTATCCACAATTAAGATTTGGATATGATTCTCTTGATTGTGAACAACTTTGCCAATAAAAATATCCTTTTAGGTGGATGTGTCAATTCTGTGAATCAATTTATCTATCTCTTTATTTTTTGGAGATTTCTTAAACTATAGTATAGGTGAGGGTTTGGACTTGTGTACATAGTCATGTTGATCCAAATATAAGTTCAATGTTTTCTATTTGCCAAACCTATATTTACGCATTGGCTTCCGCTTGTTTAGTTTTGTAGTCTCTTTCTTAACACATTTCTTATATAGTATTTGTTCAAATCAAATATGAAACCAACATTTGTGGTCTAGAAGAACTTATCTTTTACTCTGTATGCAAAGCAATATTTTAGAGCTTTTGTAGCATGGCCATTGAGAATAAGGACATTAGAGTAGATTTTGACATTTTCCTATTAGTTTTGGAATTTTGGGAATGTGAGAATGTTTACTGCAACAATATCAGGGATCACAAATTCTAGGTCTGGGAATTCCTTTGTCACCTCCTCTCTACATTTACTATGGTAGAAAATTGCATATACATATCGTCTTATACCTTTGTTTCTCAAAATAGCATGGTATTGATACAAATTTTAGATTTCTGCTAGCTATTTGATACAAATTTTTGTTTCTCAAAGTTCACGTGTCTTGCTATTTGATGGTACATTTCTTCATCAAATCTTGTGTAAGTTTTCTATATCTTTCTTAGCAAATCCATCAAAGAGAAGTGTGGTTCCTAAGCTAAAGAGCCTTAAAACAAGTATTACAATACGTATAGCAAGAGTTAATGTAAACCATGGCCATTCTTGATTATATGAATTACAGGGTTCTACGCCTTCTTTGCAACCAAATCATTTGATAAAAACCAATGAAATAAATGTTCTAACTAGTAGAGAACTATAAGATCCATGTGCTATGAAGATGCATGACATTAAGGCTCATGGCTATTTGAAAAGGAAGCTACTAAAGGGCTCACCTAGATTAGTTAGATCATGGCCCTTGTCATACCAGCTAAGATTTTCGTAAGATAGAATGTATGCATTTGAACTCCCAAAATATTTTGGAGTATCATGTGTCTGGTTGTGAGATAGAGCTATTAGGTGACACTCTTGTTATGTTTATGGTTGCAAGATAGAACCATTTCCATGATAGAATTTATGTTTGAGGAACTCACGCACAAAATATTTTGGTGAATCATGTTTACAATTGCAAGATAAAACCACTAGATGACACTTTAGTTATAATTGCACATATTGTTTCATGACACAATCACACATTTTGTTTGGAGTATCATGCTTATAGTTTAGTTTCAATTGGAAACCTCATGCTTATAGCTAATTGTTAGCATTGACAAATATATATTCTATGGGATTTGTTTCACATTGCCATTCTATTTTTAAATAGATTTCTCATTTAATGATATTAGATTTCCACAATTCATATCAATGAATTATTATTTTTAGGTTTGACTATACAATGGTAATGTTCTAGATGACACTATATGATCCAAAATATAACACTATATCACAATAGATTGCTATATGTAAATGCCAAGCATATTGAATTGTCTTATTCCAAAAGCCCGTCCACAAAATGTTCCTAGAGTAGTTCCTATTCCTAGCTAGCCTCTTGGGATTAGTAAAACCATAGACAATGAAATGTCTAATTACACTTAGTCTGCAATCCTTAGGATAATAATCTTTAGAAACAATGATAACTATCTCTTACTCCAGTCTCAAACTATACAAACCTCTTAATAAATTGATGAAAATATGATGCCCCTATTGAATGATTTTGAAAAGGCAATGTCCATATGCCTAGAGCACACATAGATCACATCTAATTCATATTTCCTTTTATATCTTACTAAAGAGCATATATTTCCTCGAGAAAAAAATTGCTATACATTAATATGTTTCAATCTTTTAGTTGTCTTCATTAGTTGATGCATTAATCACATTAGTCATTGCTAACAGGATTAGTCAAGGCATGCTAGCACCTAAGTAACTTTCACCTTGTGACATCTCTTTGAGGCATTTTGTAAATAATTAAGATACATTGTCTATAACTCCACATTTTTCAAACATCTAGGTCTTCTAGAAATTATAGGATAATTTTAGTTACATTTGAAAACATTAATCAACAATTTCCATATGTGTAGATATAAACATTAACTACAACATGTCCAATTTATTTGTAGATATATTTTCTTGTGAAGAAAGACCACACCTAACAATATGAACCCAAAACAAAATAATGAGACAATGCCTACATTGTGGGCTCAATTCCAAAGAAAACTTGATAAATGTTGTTGTCCTTGCAAAAAGTGTAAAGGCTTAAAGAATCAAAGAATTCTAATTACAACAGCCCAGAGTCATTATAGGAAACATGGTCATGTTGAAGGGGGCATGATTTTCATCCATTGCTGAGTGTGGATTTCCTACTGGAGGAACAAGGAGGTGTGAATATCCAAGCTAAGGATAACACTCCCATCGAAGAAGATGATAATGTGCCAGAGGACATGATTGAAGAAGATGGTATTGGGGCAAGTGATGAAGAGGCTCACAATGATGGTACTACCAAATCTGACAATGATGATGAAGATGGTCTTGACATACTTTTACTTGAAAAGGCACATGAGCCCTTATACGAAGGTTCCCAAAAAACTCTACTCTTGGCCATAGTGTTGTTGGTGAACTTAAAGGTTATGAATGGTATATCCAATGTAGCAATGTCATGTATGCTAAGGTATCCCATTTTTTTCATCTTCAATGTTAGCATACAATTACTATTCATTATATTAACAATGCATATTTTTCTAGGTTGATTAGTGAGTTTTTGTTACCACCATCAAATATTTTGCCTCATTTGTACCAAGAATTATCTACCATTATGAATCATATTAGAATGAAGTATCAGACAATACATGCATGTCCCAATGATCACATTCTATATCATAAACAACATGAATTTGCAACAGAATGCCTTGATTGTCATATTAGTAGATATTGGTTAGATCAAATAACAAAAAATGTGCCTCACAAGGTTCTTCGGTACATTCCCATTATTCCACGTCTTCAATGATTATTCAAGTGTGCTAGCTTGGCACAATTTATCGATTACCATGCACGCAATAGAAGTCAAGATGACATTATTTGAATGCCTATCAATGGTTCCACATTTCAAGGGATAGAAGAAACATGGTCACACTTTAAAGGAGAACCTCATAATTTGAAGCTTTCATTGGCAGCGAATGATGTCAATCCTTATGGAGATATGAGATTTGTTTACTCAGTGTGGCCTATTTTTGTTATTAACAATAACTTTGCTCCTTATATGTCCATAAAGAGGGAGCACATAATGTTGTCAATGATTGTGCCAGGTATTTTTTCATTTTATAGTTATCTAAATTTTCATTTTATAGTTATCTAAATTAATTTATAAATAGTGCATGAAAATGGTCATAATAATTATGTAATGTTTATGCTCATTCAATTATTAAGTAAGTATGAAGTTAAATATATGAACATGTATATTGAGCCCCTAATTGATGAGTTGTTGAAGTTATGGAATAGTGTCACTATGTATGACATCTGTAGATTGATAAGACACCGACAATTTCAATTCCATGCAATGCTTGTATGGACAATACACGATGCCTCTAGGCTAACTCATTTTTTAGGTATGTTATATTGTTAAGATCACATATTTTTGGTCTATTATAGTGCTTACACATTACTATTGTATGCTTAAGTTGTACATGATAATTGTACATGATCCAATTGTATATAATCTTTTAGGTTTTTAGACAAAGGGAAAATTCTCATGTCTAGTTTGTGGTCCGAAGATGAAATCTTGTCGTTCGAGAAGTTTAGGAAAGTAGGTATTTGATGAGTTTAGGAACTTTCTCCACAATAATCATAAGTATCAAATTAATGAAAAACATCTTTTCAATGGGAAAGAAGAGACATCATGAAGGCCATGAAGAATGACACCTCATCTATGGAAGTTTGAATATGATCGACTAAATCATTAAGGTAATGTCCAATTTGTCGTCTGAAGTTTAAAATTTGTATTTTAATATTTTTCTTATATTTACTAATGCTATAATTGATGCTCATGAAGGTTGTCAAGGCATCAATGACCAACTTCTTAGAGGAATGAAAAGTTATCCTACTCAATTTAGTAGGTTATTGTACTACAAGGATCTCCCAATCATGCATTTGTTTGATGCTATGCATATTGGAGAGAATGTAATAGAGACACTATGAAAAATGTTGGATGGAAGGCATGATAAAGAACAAATTGTGAAAATTTGTATTGACATTCATGAATCCAATCATGCACTAAAATATTTCATTGAATCAAATAGCAATGGAGACCACATAAATACAAGTGCCCTTCCTTGTTTATTAATGGAGTAACAAAGTGATTCATTAAAAGAGGTCATAAAAAAAGAAAAATTTCCAACAAGATTTGCTACAAATATAAGCACTCTTCTATCAAAGAAAGGTGATTTTGGGCTAGGGTTGAAAACACATGATTGGCATACCTTCGTCAAGGTAAGTCATGTTCTCTATTTAAAGTATATTTATAAAATTGAATGTACTACCTATTACATTATTTCATAATATACTAAAATGATCATTTTTTTAATGATTGTAGTACATCCTACCTCTATCCCTTCCACACCATTTTGACAATAGTATTAAACAATTTATATATGATCTTAGAAAATACATGAGGTTAGAAGTGTTTTTTCTTAGATTTGTAGCTTTTTCTCTGAAATCTATTGTATAATTTTATTTGAAATCTTGTTTATGTGTGTTGAATCTCTTTTAGGTGGTTATCATTTTAAAAAATTGATAAAAAAGATATAAAATATTGGAAGAGAAAAGTTCCACAGCCTATGTGTGAAATGCAAAAGTGTTTACCTCCAACCGTTCTCAATGCTCAAGAACACTACCTCATAAATCAAGTTGAGGAGATTAAAATGTGTGGACCTATACAAACTAGGCCAATGTGGATAGTTGAGAGGCACTTGAAATTTATGAAGGGCTTGGTTCAACAAAGAGCATGTCCTGAGGGTTCTATAGTAGAGGGATATATAGTATACTAGACCATGGTGTACATTAGTGAATATCTTCCAAAGTTTGTAGCAAATATCCATGTAGATTGCATTTGGGATCCCAATTCTAATGAAAAATTTGAAGGGGAGTACCTAATGGGGAAAGGTAGATTGAGAAGAGTGAGAGGTGATAATAAGTTTTTTTTTTTGTAGTTTAATAATTCGTATCCATCATCAATATATATAAGTTGTTTCTAACTAGTGTAATTGTCTTCTTTATACGTGGTCGTGAGTGGGATGCACTACATTTGTATATTGCAAATAATCTTTGATTGAATGATAGTATGGATTGAACAGTCTCAAAAAAATGGTCCCTCATTAACATGGGATGGTGTTACATCGTTGGTTAAAGAAGCTCATCATAATAGAGATCCCAATGTTATGCCAATGGTACTTGATCTAGTATATGGCTTAAGAGATACAAAGGTATGCATAAGATTACTAATCATGAGATATAAGTTTAATATCAACTCACAGATCGATGCAAATAATCTTGACATGTTTGAATAATTGCAGGTCAAACATCACAAAGCTATGTACTACCATGGTTATAAATTTTGCACAAAAAAGCCAGACCAAATGAAGAAAAGATGTGATTCTGGGATAAGTGTTGTCTTCGCGGTTACCAATATTTCATCTAGAACTGACATACATCCTCAACAATTTAAAAATCAATACTATGGCATTTTGGATGATATGCTTGAGTGCAACTTTAATTCATTCAAAATAGTTCTATTTGTCATCAAATGGTTCAAGCTATGACTGAATCAAAATGATCTTGATAGGATTGTTATTGAACATGATAGTGGATTTACTATGATTAATACAAGGTCATTTGAGCCAATTGGAGATGAGCCCTATGTTCTTCTGAGCCAATGCAAGCAAGTGTTTTACTTTGGTGTTCCACATAAACTAGGTTGGTCATTTTTTGTTAGACATGACCCAAGAGGAAGGTTGATAAAGTATAATGTGATGGAAGAAGAAGATATTGAAGAAGCACAAGATGAAGTAAATGATTATCAGGAACGACAATTACCCAGTGATGAAGAAGAAGAAGATGGTGATGATTTTGGTCATCCTGATGATAATGGTGATAATGATGATGTTGATGCTGATGATGATCATGATCATGGTGATGAAGATGGTCATGATCATGGTGATGATGGTCATGATGATGATGATGGCAATGAAGATGGTGGTAGTGATGACGATGATCAAAGTGACAAGTATGATGATGGTGATGATGATGATGATGATGAAATGGATGAAGAACATGATGATCAATGAAATGTCTAGGTAGGATCAATGTCAACTATGATGGGGTCATGTACGACCAAATTTTTCTTTCCAAACCATATGTGCAGATATAAACATTAAGTAGAACATGTCAAATATTTTTTTAGATATACACATTAGTTACACCAATTTTTTGGCTAACTTAAGACAAATGATTTACATATACAATCGACTTTATTATCAATTTTTTTTGGTAAGTTATTACTTTAATTTTGCTGCTGATTTCTAAGGCTTACTAATTTTTTTCATAGGGCGACATGGATGTGCCATCTCAAACACTTTTAGTGGAGGTAAACATTAATTATTATAATTTTTCATGTTAATATAGAAACAAATGTCATATTTTTATGTTCTTTTCTTTATGGCTTTGGAGTTATTTTGATGAAATTTTACTGATATTTGATGTCACAAATGATAGGAAAAAAATAGAATGACCATTGATCAAATGCGATCTGAAATACGGGCGTCATTTCTACATGACATCACCCTTAGTGCTGATCCTATGTTCATGACCCAAAAACTCAAACAAAAATACATTGATGAAATTGTTAACATTATCATCGAGGGTGACACAAAGAAGGAGAAAGAGGCACTAAGAAAAGAATTGGACTGTAGGGTCCAATCTTTGAAGGTAAGCAATACTTCAACTAAAGAAATAATAGAAGTTCAATAGATGTTAATATTTTATAGTATCTTATGGATCATGATCTCTAATTTTATGTGTTCTTGTATAGAAATATGTGATATTTGTGACATCACATGTGAACATGGTGAGGGTTGTAGCGCACAACCTTCGTGTAAGTAACACTTTCTTTGTTTGTTTTCATCAACATTATAACACTTACCTTTCTTTTTGTGGACACTTCTAGCTAGTATCCCATTTGATCCTTATCCATTGAAAATGTCTATGCTAACAATATTGTATTCTTTAACTCATGATGAAGTGCATATGCCTCCTTCGGTTGGCGGTTTAGTATTCCTTGGTGCATTGTCGGCAACAAGCACCATGCAAAAATCCTCGTTTATGCCCACTAGAATTGGTAAAACCTTATTTTGCTATATTTTGTAATGTCTATGCCCTCAAGATGTTATTATTATATTTTGTTATCTCTGTCTCGAGCTTATACTTTTGATATATGATCTTTGGTATTGCATATGTAAGCTGTAGGTAGTATGTATATGTTTTGGTGTTAATATGAGCACTTTCACTGATGACTTGATAGTTTATTTTAGTAATTTTTTTAATCTTGTAAAATAGTTTATTTTTGGTAAGTTATTACTTTAATTTTGCTGCTGATTTCTAAGGCTTACTAATTTTTTCATAGGGTAACATGGATGTACCATCTCAAACACTTTTAGTGGAGGTAAACATTAATTATTATAATTTTTAATGTTAATATAGAAACAAATGTCATATTTTTATGTTCTTTTCTTTATGGCTTTGGAGTTATTTTGATGAAATTTTACTGATATTTGATGTCACAAATGATAGGAAAAAACTAGAATGACCATTGATCAAATGCGATCTAAAATACGGGCGTCATTTCTACATGACATCACCCTTAGTGCTGATCCTATATTCATGACCCAACAACTCAAACAAAAATACATTGATGAAATTGTTAACATTATCATCGAGGGTGACACAAACAAGGAGAAAGAGGCACTAAGAAAAGAATTGGACTATAGGGTCCAATCTTTGAAGGTAAGCAATACTTCAACTAAAGAAATAATAGAAGTTCAATAGATGTTAATATTTTATAGTATCTTATGGATCATGATCTCTAATTTTATGTGTTCTTGTATAGAAATATGTGATATTTGTGACATCACATGTGAACATGGTGAGGTTTGTAGCGCACAACCTTCGTGTAAGTAACACTTTCTTTGTTTGTTTTCATCAACATTATAACACTTACCTTTCTTTTTGTGGACACTTCTAGCTAGTATCCCATTTGATCCTTATCCATTGAAAATGTCTATGCTAACAATATTGTATTCTTCAACTCATGATGAAGTGCATATGCCTCCTTCAGTTGGCAGTTCAGTATTGCTTGGTGCATTGTCGACAACAAGCAACATGCAAAAATCCTCATTTATGCCCACTAGAATTGGTAAAACCTTATTTTGCTATATTTTGTAATGTCTATGCCCTCAAGATGTTATTATTCTATTTTTTTATCTCTGTCTCGAGCTTATACTTTTGATATATGATCTTTGGTATTGCATATGTAAGCTGTAGGTAGTATGTATATGTTTTGGTGTTAATATGAGCACTTTCACTGATGACTTGATAGTTTATTTTAGTAATTTTTTTAATCTTGTAAAATAATTGTCAGTATGAGATCACTATTTTTATTGTTCTATTTCTTCTTTGTAGAAGGGAAGTCACTGAACCGGAGTTTCCAAAATTTTATGAGTTTATCTTCATCTTTTTCTTTTATTGATATGATAGCTCTCAGTGGCTTGATGAATTGTTTTTGGTATTTTTTCAAGTCGTCTCTAATATATATTATGTAGGTTCTTTCTAACTAATTTGATTTTTTTGTTCAATCATCAATTCTGGTTTAGCTAGCAGTAGTTTTTTTAATAAAAAATGGTTACTGTGAATTTATTTTGTGTTTACCATTTATTTAGGGTGGACATTTTAGCAGCTTTGATTGTTTAAGAAAGGCTCTATTAAGTGATTCATCTTCATTCTTGAAGCTGATTATCAACTTGCTTTTTAATTGGATCTTGGTTTTTGCTTATTTGTTTGCTGGGAATAACCATTTCTAATATGGCCCACACCCAAACTAATTTTTTTTTTTCTAAAAATAACCCTTTTCAAATGATCATATGTAACTTTTAGTCCATCATCTACCAAATATTCCTACAAAGTTTATTTTTGCCAAATTGGTTTCTCCTCAAAGAGCTTAGACAACAATTTACAAAATATAGTAATTTGAACCCTTCACTACTTTATCCTCCTAGTTCATCTTTTGTGAAATTTATTCTATCTTGAAGTCAAGCCCAAAACATGGAGTTACATCCATCCCCTATTGTTGTTGCATAGTTTTCTCTTGTTCCTTATTTGCTTTACAATTTTAGAAGGCTTTAGCTATAAATCTTGGATAAGAACTACTTGTGGCATGCTCCCACTAGTTTATTGTGGTTGTCAATAACTCTTCTAATTCTTTACATATTTGACCATTTATTTTCCCAATATAGTAACAATTTTTCTAGTATTGGCCTATTTTTAGTGTTGGTAATCTATTTCTCTACTAATAATAGTTTGAATACTTCAATTTCATCAAACTAAGAAGGGTTTCAAATTTGTAAGCCTTTCTAGCATCTACCTCAAAAAATTCCACTAACAACCATTTTTTTCTTAACAAACTTTGTACTAACTTGAACTCGTGATAGAGGTTGTGTCAAAAATATAGGGTACTCGTAAGCTAGAACAACATGCTAAAAAACATTCAAAACTCCTATTGTACTATGAGTTTATGATAACTAGTGCATGATAGGATTATTTTGTATGACATAGAAAACATTCTTTAACATTTTCCTTTGTTTTCTAGCATCTTTTCTAAGCCTCCTACTAGTATTCTTCTTGAGAGTTATAGCCTATTTGATTTTTCCAGTGTGCACCTACAAGAACAATAATCAAAATACCCTTATTACAAAATTTCCTAACTATACTAGTTGTGATTAACAAATTATACGAATATAGCATTGAAAATAAAGTCTCCCAGAAATTTGAAAATTAGGCCTCACAATCAAAATGAAAATGAGTAGCCCCATTCAATTTCATGATATTCACTGCATAGGTTTTTTTTACATGTATTCATTATTGTTGTGAATGTTCAACATTAATTGTTGCACTAAACTTATGATTCTTTCCATGACACAGATGTTGATTATTATTGTTGCAATGTTATTTCCTTTCTTTCACATAGGTGTTCTCTATTTCTCAATAGATGTTCTTTTCTACTATGAACACAATAAAAAATAAAATTCATCATTTAGTACATCTAGATTTTAATTTTGATCAAAGTGTCTATGATGCCTACAATGTTTATATTGATACATCTCTACAACTTTTGTACAAGTTTGGGTGAAGTTTGCATTTTCATCAATCATAAATCATGCCAAAGAGTGTGGTGGGTTTCAGATATTTGTAACTCTTATTGGGAAAGAAGCCACCATGTGTCCCTATGCTCATTTACACTTCATCCAAATTGTCACTATTCAGATACAAGATGACAAGAAAAAATCTCATAATCATTTAGGTGTATATGTTGGCTTACAAGCTTTGGAAACTTTAAAATGCATATGTTTGGGAAGAGATGTATTCTAGTATTTGTTTTTTTGAACTTTTTATTTAAGGTCTTGTTTGATAGATCTACACTCTAGTTTGAAGTAAAACAATTCATATGGCAACAATTTCAATACTGTGATTGGTGGCAGTACTTTTGTATGTTTTTATGTACACATTTACCAATGAAGAAAGTGTGACTAGTGGTGTCTCTCTATCTTCCATTTCATTTGGCATGTGCTTTAATTGTCATGATGTTTCATTTACATTTAATAAACTTCATATTTTGATCCTTCTACATCAATGTTTGTGTATAGTTTTTCTTGGAAGGATTAAATGTATTTCTAGGATAACATAGTTAGGCAGTCTTAACCATAAGGTTCAATAATTTTACCAGACTGAACTAATGCATCTTAGAACTGCATTGTATCACCTTTGGGGCACATTTGTGTAGTTCTCTCCATAGATAAACATGTGATCCTGATAGAGAGTAGATAAACATTTGATGATTTTATTGATACATTATGGGGAAATTTTCAATTAGAATGTGTTTTTCACATGTTGTTTTAGCTACAAAACCATGCAATTTATCTTTTAAGATGTCATTTTAGCTACAAAACCATGCCATTCAATTCCACTTTAAGGGTCATTGGATGTCAATGAAGTAAAATATTTTAAATCTTCAAACTTGTCATGAGGAATGGTAGTAAAAGAATAGTATGGTGTGTAAATGTTTGCCCTAATTCATTAGCGGATGTAACTAGTGATAAAAGTTATGCCAGATAGATCTTACTGTAGTCCTAATTTGTGCACTAATAGATAGACCTTCAGTTGATAGAGTAACAGAGAGCAGTACTGCTGAAGCTGATCCATTTCCTAGAGTAGTCTGTGTGATTAGTATTGGTTCATATGCAAGGACATTGTTGGTGAACAAGAAAACTATGTTTCTATTAAAAGAATAAAAGTTTCCAGGTGCTTTAAAATTGTTATTATTTAAAGTGTGAATTTAGTTTACTTTTACCTTACTCAATTTGAACTGATAATCCCTTTATGCTTTTGTAGGTAATAATGCTTTCTTTGATCATCTTTTTGATATGACATTGAGACTATCTGGACCCACCATACGTAAAAGGTACACAGTTTTATATCATCACTACATAATTTTTCTTTTCTTCCATTTATTGTACTATATTAAAGTTATTGATCTAACAATCTAATTTTTTTTTAAAGGTAGAATTTACAAGCTATGGAATTAAAAAATCAGCTGATTACATCTTTTGAGGAGAAATTTGGAAAAAAACATTTTTGACACTAGCCTACTTCTCGAAAGAGCATCAAAGCATATAAAGACTATGAGGGATCAATATAGAAGGGCTCTTAAGGAGAACCCAAAGTATGACCATCCTCCTATGATTCTATTGATGGAGTGGAATGAAATAATAGAAGATGCAAAGGAGAAAAAGCTATGTGAAAATAGAGTAAATGAAGCAACATAGGGCAAAAAAAGGTATGTCATGATAGTATTAACTACATTGTAATCATGCAATAATTATTGATATTTTTAAATATATAATCTAAGATGTTTGAAATTTTTCATAGATTGCAAGACACATCCGTGGCTACAAAAGCGAGACTACAAAAGGTTGGCCAACACAAACTTGGCTCTGGTGGCTATATGAATCTCCAGTCTTGACTTGTAAGTAGGAGCAATGAAATTTCATATTTATTATTTTATATAATGTTGCAAATTTTTTTTAAAAATAAAACCATACATGGAAAACTAACGATATTAAGAAAAAAATATAGGGCACAGAATTCAATGTGGAGGTCATAGATGAAGATAGAAAAATTGCCTTGAAGGAAGGCTATAAAGTTGTGGTTTCACATCTATGTGAAGAATCTAAAAGCCTTGCCCAAGAATCTAGTGCACCAAATGATATCTCATAGGTAAATTGGTTAGATGAAAAGTAAATGAAATTGAATAGTTGAGAAGATTCTTTTTTGGTATTAGTTTTGAATGTAAATTGATTGCATAACAATGTGCATAACATTTTACTGTAGCCTTCATATCCTATCACAAAACCTACTCCTGATGAAGGCCATTATGTGCATTATAGTGGTGGAGGTATTAATTTTCTATTGGAAAATTAATTATGCAATTATGAATGCAATTTAACATCTTCAATTGCAATTTGATGTGTATCCTTTTTTTGAATATTTTAGAGCATGTTGAACATCATGGTGAAGGAGTGGAGCATGTTCCAAGTGTTCAACATGTTGACGCGACAGTAGATCAAAATGTTACTGTACATGATGTGGCATTGTTAGGTAAGGAAAATGCATGTTATGTTGTACTAGTACTTAATTAGAGATTTGTAATGGATAAAAAAAGAAAAAGAGTATGCCAATTTATCCCATTTACTTGTTCTTACAATAGAGCTCCCCTTTAGTGCAACAACCTCTTGCTCCTCCAAAGAGAAGGAGCCATCATAATTTGACATTACACGTGCCAAAAGAGGAGGAGAATGAGGAAGATATGGATGCTCCTATGAGCACTTTTCTTAAGAAAGCTAAGAAAAACAAAAAAAAGAAATGATGTTTTAAAATGCTCTTTGATAAACCTTGTTGGATAATGAAAGAACTTTTTTTTAAGTAATTATCTAAGAATGATGCATATTAAATGTTAATGAATATTGTTATGTGTTAATGAAGTATTGATTAGTATTGTGTATTAATGAATTTTATATCATATTAATGAATGTTATATGATTGTATTGATTGAATGTTATAATTCATAAATGGGTGAATGAATGAATGAAGTATATAGTTAGATGATAATGGGTAATTTAGATTTATGTTAGGGGGAGGGAGGTGAGGCCAGATGTGCTTCCACCTTCATGTGGTTGGCTTGTTAAGTAGAGAATCTTATAGTATTCTTGAAACCAAGTGAAGCTCAAACTAACATACCAAGGAACCGCAAAACCCAAATCCATCTACCTCTCATCTTCTCATCCCAATAAGTCATCTTTTCTACCACTTTTATTTGGAAGGGTCTAAAGCTTGATCAATTCATCATCTGCATATCTTGAAATCATAATGCTCCAAAGAAAAGAATGATGTGCTTGAATAATGTACACTATTTCTTTCACCCACTTTATTTGGATGCCAATTGCTTGCATCACCAAGTTGAGGTAGTGTAACTTGTAAGTTTCCCAAAATATGTGCTCATATCTCACCTCAATTGATGCAGGGTCTACAACCTTAATCCACCAAAATCTTCTTAAGCTCCTAGTAGCACCCAACCCACTGCAAGATGCCAAGCAAGTTTACTAGCCTTTACCCAATGCTGACCTCTATCTCTCCAAGTGAACTCCACTTCTCTAAGGTCTTACCCCTTTTCTAGGGCTCTAAGAAAACTTGGGTCAAATTAAGGCTTTAGGGACAGTAGCCCTCAACTAGGCCAAATATGGAAAATTAGGCACAATGCTTTCAAGGCTTCAAACAAAGACTGGTTTTGTCATTCCTAGTCCTATATAACTTAGTTTTTATTAAATAAAAATACAAGAACTCCATTACTTAACCTTTGATTCAAATATGACCCCATTTTCCAACAAGATTATCTAATATAAATCCTAGAATCTCTTCCCACGATAGTGGTTGGCTTTGACATGATTTTTACTAAGTTCATTTTTGTGTATACAGGTTGGAATGGAGCATTGGGCTCGCTGGGTTCACCAAAATTTTTAGCATGGTGCTCTCTAGAATATCCACGAGGTATGAAATTAATGCTATTGTAGTTTGAGCTAAAGTGGATGAAAAAATGATCTTCAACCCTAAAATTCCACTGTAACAAAAAAAAAGGTTTACTTACTTTGTTCTAATCAAACATTCACTTGGTTTTGCAGTCTCAACACAGGCCTAGAGATGGACATTTCGAAATGAACAATATATTTACCATCCTCAATTCCATCCTTGCCAATGTCTTATTAACATACAGACTCTACTATGAAGACCTTGTGCCAAGTCTTTGTTTTGGTGTTGTATAGGCTACCCCTACCTTGTCTTCTATATTTTTATGAATTCAATCTTGGAAAATGGTGCAATAATGTTAAGGATCTTGAGCTAATATAACATCTACTCATATAGGCCAAGGATCAGTTGCCACTTACTGGAAAGGGCTTTCAACTTGCATTTGGGAAAAATAGTTTATTTGACTCTTCCTTTGTATAGGTTACCTTAACTGTTTACTAATTTTTTTATAACCAATACATGAACTTGTCTTCATAGAAATTTCTTGAATGTTTTTCATATTCAAATTTGATCTGTTGCATTGTAATATTCCAATTTTCTTCTTGCATTTTGTTCCTAGTGAATTTGAAGAATACTTGTCTAGGGAGAACTCATATGCATATGTACATGTTGATAATTTCAGAATCATTGAACTGGTCGAAGTGGTATTTAGTTGATTTTTTTCTATAAATATGTTCTCTGTTGATATTAAAGATGAACTATAGGAACTATTTTTGGTTGCATTTACAATGGATTTCATGAAATGGTCCTTGGGTTTATGTGAAAGGACATTAACACTTAGCTGAAACTCTTTCAAATGAGTTTTATTGTGGAGTTCTTGTTTTGCTTTCACCTATAGTGATCTCATACTCTAATTTTCCTTGTAGAGAAGTTCAGTATTATGAGTATATTTTGAAAATTTATTTAATCTAGTTTTCCAATTTTTTGAAATACATTTGATTTCAATTTTTATTCCATTGTAGTAAGAAAAATTACTTTATTGCATACTTTGTTTAGATTGGTGATAATAAGTTTTTATTAATAATAAAATTCTGACAAAACACAAAGGGAAACCAGGCACCTTTGCCATATGGCTACTTACCCTCTGTACCCTTCAGAACTAAGCCTTACTGCCGATACAATTGAATATCCCATATTATCTAAAATTTGGAAATATAGCAGGAAGTGTACCAAAAATTGCAAACATAAACATCTAAATATAAATATCTAAAAAGCTCTATTCTCATTCCATACCAAAACAAACATTTTTTGGCCATTGGAGATGCCATTGACTAGAAATCTACTACATTTGCACTTCTAGTTACCTATTTAATTCCTAAAGCCAATATCTCAAATGCATTTTCAAAGGCAACATTTTAATTTATTCTTTACTGTTCTCTTTTGTTATACTGATGTCTGATGTTTTTCATTATTTTGGTGTGTACATGTAAAGAGAGTGAATGATAGTGCTTCTGTTTGAGCTTTGTCTGGATATCAGGACTCATATTTTGATATTATGTATGACACTTGTAAATAGAGTGGAAAGTGAATATATTAGTTTCAATTTTGAACTTTTTAAATGTAATCATGGAAGCCAGGGTTCACAAAGAAACATATGGATCTATTTTTCCCACCAGATTTTATTGATGATTTTCCAGTATCCATACAGGTAAAATGATTTTCTAATGACAATGCTATAGGGACTATTTGAGATATTGGTCTCCTAATGCAATTCATTGATATTAACAGATATCACACAAGTCTATTCTGATATATGTAATTACAAAGCTAGGACTTCTATTTGTTTATGATTTGGAAACAACAACAGTAATTTATAGGAATAGGATCAGTCTAGATCCAATATTTTTAACATCTGAAGAAACCAGAGTTGGTGGGTTCTTTGCTGTCAATTGGAGGGGGCAACTTTTGCTTGCAACTGTCAATGAAGCTACAATTGTGCCTTTTGTTAGTAGACAGGTTGTTTTTTGATATATGGTATTTTGACTGAAGCTAGCCTTCCATTTAATGCTCTCCATATATTAACTAATGTATGTGTTGCATTTCTCTAGCTCAAGAACCTTGAGCTTGCTGTGAATCTTGCTAAAAGAGGAAAGCTTCCACAGGCCAAAAATTTGGTAAGTGTCAACAACAATGATGTTGCATATTTTAGTGCATGTCTAAAATGTATGCATTGGGATACATGAGAATCAACTCCCAAAGTACATATCTACTTTTTCAACCAACATTGTAACAACAAATTATAGATATTCATGAGGCCATATTTGTTCATTAACTTGGAATTTACTCTAGTAGATTCAAAATGTGTATGAAGTTGGACACTTTCACTGATACCTCAAATATGGAATTGAGGGGATTTTCAATGACCAATATTTGAGCACTTATATTTTTAGGGTTCGGTGTTGATTTTTTTTGTATTTTTTCTATTAATTTAATGGAATTCATGTAATACAACATAATTGAAACTAATGTACTCCTGACTAGTGTAAATTTAGATAATAAGCAAAAGAGTGTATAAATTGAATGTTTACATTTTTTATTAGTTTAGGCATAAAAAAATACATTTTTAAGATTGCCACTAATAATATAAATTGGTACCATTATGTTCTTGCAGCTTGAAGAAATAGATGTTGTAATTGGATATTTTTGTTTGTTATGTAGGTTGTCCAGCGTTTCCAAGAGTTGTTTTCTTAGATGAAGTATAAAGAAGTAGCATAACTTGCAACAGAATCTCCTCAAGGCATTCTCTGTACACTAGACACTGTAGCAAAGTTCCAGGTAGTTTTGGATTTTATCAAAGATATATCCTATTATAAGTAGGTCTAATAAATAGCAAGGGTTCAATATTTAAAAATATCATACTCAGAATTATTATTAAAGAAACTGCCAATGTTTTTGCAGAGCGTTCCAATACAATTGGGGCAAACACCACTACTTCTCCAGTATTTTGGTACTTTATTGACAAAAGGAAAGATAAATGCATTTGTGTCTCTTGAACTATCACGATTAGTTGTAAATCAAAGCAAAAAGAATCTTTTGGAGAATTGGCTTGCTGAGGACAAGTTGGAGTGTAGTGAGGAATTGGGGGATCTTGTGAAGGTTAGTTTTGATACTTTTGGTTAAAATTAGGTACCATGATTTGCACACTAATCAACACTGTATTTTGTAATTACTAAATTAGTATATGGTCTTTTATGTCTTAACGTTTCCTATAATCTTGGTAATTATATAATTCTATTTTTGAGTAAAGTTGCCAATGTGAAGTCTATTATTTTTGTCGACCATCCTCTATGTTTGCTCTGTGACTGTAAATTGCAACTATTTCCTCATTTCACTTTTTGAAAAAGTGTGTTTTGGAAATTCTTATCCCTGTTATATTCTAAAATCTAAATGGCCTGGGTACTTGTTACTAGGGAACTTATATCTTGTTTTAGTCAAGTGGCATGGAATTGTTTATAATCTTATAGTTGTATCTTCATGCTCTGCTTTAGCAAAACTCATTCTAGTTTTAATGTTGTAGCAACTTCTAATTTTTTTTACTAGGAAGTTATGAAGTTTTAGAATGTTTTATTAGTGGATTTCTCTACTCTACTGTTTAATCTCGTCATGCTTTTGCCAAATGTTTTTTTTCAATTGTTTAGTTGTAACTTCTTTGTTCTATTTAAAAACTTGGATAATTAATTATATACTTTTTGCACATTTGTATATATGATGCTAAATCATTTTTTTGAGTTACCTTTTGTTTCTTGGTGTAGACTATGGACAATCACCTTGCACTAAAAATATATATTAAAGCAAGGGCCACCCCCAAAGTTGTAGCAGCTTTTGCTGAGAGAAGGGAGTTTGATAAAATACTTATTTACCCTAAATAGCTACACCTTGGATTTGTTCACTTGTCATTTATGATGGAAGATAGGGCTTGTTTATGTTTAAACTAATTGGAATTATTTTTTGGAAGCATTTGTTTCTTTTAGTTCCACATTCTCTTTGTTGTGTTTAATGCTTATAGCTTTACAGATTGTGAATGAGGCATAACATAAGGCACTCATGAATTTTTTAGGTTGGGTACACTCCATATTACTTGTTTCTCCTTCAGATAATTTTGCACTTTGATCCTGAGGTATTATCAATTTATAAAAATATATTTCTGATAGTGAATCTGAAGATGTTTTAAAGAAAGAGGTCTTATTTGTTGAAAATTATTTCTAGGGCACTATAAATTTTGCACTGATGATGTCTCAAATGGAAGGGGGTTGTCCTATTGACTACAATGTCATCACGGATCTTTTTATTTAGTTATATGCTTTCTAGATGTTGTAAGTTCACATATTTTCTTCCTGTTTATAAATAACTTTTGGATTTTGATGTTGAAGTCTATAGTTGAGGTCACTATCAAACTATTGCTCTTATTGAAATTTATTTTTTATATGATTTTTTCTTGTAGGGCCTGTATTTGGTGATAAAACATATTTGTTTTGAAAATACTTGGGAACTAACTATAAAGTACATTCTCCTCAAAATCAGATTTAACTTTTTTGTTTTATCAACACATTTTTGAAGTTTGTTTCATTTGTCAATCTGATATATAACATTGTGTGAAAATTCAAATATTTGCAAAGGATAAACTTCTTATGCTGAAGTATAATTATTCTTCAATATAACTTACTATACTTTTGTTTCCAATTTAAATCTATACGTAGCGTAATATGATCTGTGAAGCAACATCATTTTTGTTGGATTTTTTTAAGCCTAATTTGCCAGAACATGCACATCTTCAAACTAAGGCAAGTTGTTAATATGATCATGAATCAACTAGCTTTTAAACCTAGTTTAAAAGTACACTAATGTGCAAAGTTTGGAAAGAGTGAAAATTTAACTATTTATACATTGTTGATTGTAGAAATTACTGTGGTTTTGTCTTTTCTAATTTTATTTTCCTTGTAGGTTCTTGAGATTAATTTGGTCACTTTCCCTAATGTTGCTCATGCTATCTTGGTAAAAGGAATTTTTAGTCACTATGACCATGCTCGTATAGCACAATTGTGTGAGAAAGTTGGTTTATATATGCATGCACTTCAGGTAGGTGATTCATTGGGAGTACACTTGAGCTTTAATATAGATTGAATATTTTGTATGAAATATTGTCTATATGAATTTTTGTGGAAATCTTTTTTAGGTTTACTCCATTTTTCCTTATGTCAAATGGTTTCTTAGGAATTATTTATGCATCACTAATATTGTTTGGTTATAGCACTATATAGAGTTGTCCAATATCAAACATGCCATTGTCAACACCCACACTATTGAGCCATAGGTCTATGAAACATCCTGTACTCTTGAAATTGAATAGAAACTATCAATTCCCTTATTGATTCTAGAACTTTTCAGGCTCTTGTCGAGTTCTTTGGGACCCTTTCTAGAGAGTGGGCATTGGAGTGCATGAAAGATCTCCTCCTTGTTAACTTGAGGGGAAATCTCCAAATCATTGTCCAAGTAAAAAGCTTTCAGTTTTAATGCACATTTCAAATCAATAATGGGTGTAGATGACAAAGATAAATGCTATCTTTGTTTTTGATAATTTCTTTCATGTCTCATAGGCTGCAAAAGAATATTCTAAACAATTGGGTGTAGATTCATGCATCAAGTTGTTTGAACTATTCAAGTCTTATGAAGGGCTTTATTTCTTCTTAGGTGCATATTTGAGCTCCAGGTGATTTGAATTGGGATTGTCACTTATATCATTTTGTTACTTGAAATCCATTTGATTTGACTTCAAATTGATGCTTATATGACAAACTTCATTTTGGATGTCATTGGTAGTGAGGATCCTAAAATTCACTTCAAATACATTGAAGCAACAACCAAAATTGGACAAATCAAGGAGGTGGAACATGTTACAAGGGAGTCAAACTTCTATGATGCTGAAAAGATAAAGAACTTCTTTATGGAAGCAAGACTTCCATATGCTTGTCCACTAATAAATGTTTGTGATCAATTTGGATTTGTTCTAGACCCTACCCACTACTTATATTCGAACAATATGTTGTGATACATTGAGGGCTATGTCCAAAAGGTAGGTTCCTATATCGAACACTTATTTTATATGCCAAAGAGGTATTTAGTCAATTGTTTTCTATAAATATGTTCTTTGTTGATATTAAAGATGAACTATAGGAACTGCTATTGGTTGCATTTACAATGGATTTCATGAAATGGTCCCTGGGTTTCTATGAGAGGACATTAACACTTAGCTGAAACTCTTTCAAATGAGTTTGATTGTGGCAAAAAATATCAACTAAGGAGTTGAAAACAAGGTAATGCTTCTAGCACTAATGCTAATGTGATCATAGACAATTGTAAACAGAAGGAATAGAGAGAAACAACACGCACCCCAGTGAAGCATACCAGAATTATCTGGTATGCCCACCCAACCATGTCTTCAATCTGCAACACACTTTTATTTTTGCCTCCACCTATTAGAGGATCCAACACTCATAAAACAATGAAAAATGGATTCTATGAAAACTCTCCTCCATACTCAATTTATTTTATCTACACAGAAGGGAGAATACGTACTCACTTGAATCTTGCAGTTGACATTTGTTATGGGTTGCAATGAGGTCCTCTAAAACCTTGTAAACATCTATACATAAAAGATTAAGGACCATTAATTAATGAGAACATATTCGTTTCATTTTTGTCCACCTATCCTCAGGTGGGAACTCCTCTTTTTCTGACAAAATACCTTCCTTATGAAGGAACCCTTCAATCACCTTAGCTACTTCCTCTGTTTGAGAACCCAAGACCTCCATATCTCCAACTTGACTAGAATGGTGGAGGACGACCCAAACTTATGCATTGCATTATGGGATGCAACCACCAGCTTAAGTACAAAGTCCTCACAAATAGAAGCTTTAGAATGTAGCAATCTGCAAACCCCAAGACCACTACCCCCTAAAGCTACCTGCTACCATATTACTATAGAAGAAAAATGGAATGTGGCTATTTGTCAGATACTTTATGCTTTATGAGAGAATTACTTGCCTTGCAGGTCCACATATTTTGTGACACAGTACTAAAAAGCTGACAGAGCCCCCACCGTATAGAACATAGATATTAATTGACAAATCACAATTGATATCTTCTATTTCCAATCCTAGCATATTGAGATAATTCTTAATAGAAACTTCCTCCATGGAACCACTTATGAGTGGAAAATTGTTCAATGTAATAGATGTGTTTTCAGATCCTTTTTCAAAGACTAAAGTAATAACCACCCTATGAAAAGAAAAATAAGGGACATGGCTCCAAAATCAAGAAAAAAACATTATTTCTGTATGAATGATATGCCATTGCAATAAACTTGTGGTCATGCCATTACTTTTTACCAATTTCTTATTGCATTGTATGTAGAACCAACTAGAGGTGACAAGGCTTTAACAAATCACTTGCAAAGTTTTAGACATACCAGGTTGCTGAGATTTACAAGAAGACAACCAGCTAAAGAATCACAAATGTTAGCTATGATTATTTGGGATCTAACGCATAGTGCAAGAGTCTTACTTGTACTGAAGAAATAACCATTACAATTTGTCATTGTCAAATGTTGTGTAATGCACGCTGTTATAATTCTAAGCTGTCCTCAAAGGAAATGACCTTACTCGTTCATGCTAGATAAAAGGAAAATGATTCTGCAATGATAGACAAAAGTGCCAACTAAAAGACATTGTCATCATGTATTCAGTACATTAAATTAAACCCAAGTAGCATCTGTATAGCAAACAAAGCTCACTTCAACACTAAAAACAATGTGCGACAGTAACCTCTGCTTCTAGTTTGAGATAAACTTGCCTCTCCATTACAGGCTTCAATCATGCTTACAAAAATTCTCACCTTGGCTTACCTTGTAGAGGCAGGGTAGGAGTTTTAATACTCAAATTGTCCCCTCGCAATTGTTAAATAATGCTCTCATGTCAAGTTTGGAAGTGACCCTCCTACTCGCATACTGGTTATTTGGTTGTGGATGAGTATATTTTCATGTATGGCCTTCCTTCTCCTCTTCTACGTTTAAAAAATCCAATAAACTCTCCTTTTTCCAAGTTTCTTAAAAATTGTCTTCCTCCTCAAACTGGATATGCTTAAAATTGCAGCGTGGAATAACTTAAATGAATAGTCATATCTTCAGAGTGAATGTATATCTGCTACACGCCACGAGGAGCTGTAGACTATTATCCTATTCTGCACATCTTTATACTAATTTTTAAAATCAGGTGAATGAATTTTTTAATCTTTGAATGTTGCATTTGTTTCTAATATGTCCGATACGTAATTTACAATACATGATGCTAAGGTATTGTGAAAGAGCTTCTGAACCTCCAATCGGGACTGAGCAAAACTTTTAATTTATAAAATGCTACACGTCTTATTTCTGCTGCAATCAATGGCCATGTTGAGGTTGTTAATGAGCTTCTTGCAAAAGACTACCAGTTTATTGAAATCGCTAGGAGCAATGGCAAGAATGCATTGCATTTTGCTGCAAGAAGTGGTTACACGGAGATAGTTATAGCTCTTCTGGAAAAGGATCCACATTTGGTTCAAAGATAAGACAGGAAAGGGCAGACAACATTGCACATGGCAGCCAAAGGTGCAAACTGCTTGGAAGTAGTGAAGGTACTCCTTAAGGTTGATCTAGCTATAGTTTTGATGCCAGACAAAAAGGGTAACACTGCATTACATGTTGCCACAAGGGAGAAGCATGAAGAGGTTCTTGCTCTTTACCAAATCTGTGTTTTATCTGATTGAAATTTTTCTCAGTGTATATTTTACATATATGAAAACGATAAGTTGTTTGCAACTTAGCCAATCCCAAAACTAAAATTACTTCATTTCAGTGCTGACATCACAGAAGTGCTCAACTATTTTCAAAAATAGAAAATTCCATGCCAAAAAACTCCTCAGAATTCACAACAGAGCGATTTTGATGATCATGGAAATAAGTGTTAAGTGTCAACTGGATTGCAGCTATATAATTGGTTGCCTGGGGAGGGTGTATCATTTTCCAATAGCAATGTGATGTTCAATTGTGAATTGTGTTCCACAAGGTGTCACTGTATTTTAGGGTGAGATAGAGAAAAATAAGGAATGATGTTAGTGTCCATGAGTAGCCGAAGTAGGTCAATGGGACCCAAAAATAGATGCAGTTACAGTAGAATACTACTAGGCTAAATTAGAACTATACAAGCCAAAAAGTGACCCAGTCCACTTATGCCTTACAGCGTAAATTCATTAATCTTTTCAAGCTATATTTAAATTGCTTTTTTGGGGCTTGATGAGTTTTGCTACCATATATATGGATAACATAGGAAATTCTTGCACAACACATACAGTAATATCAAAGAGAATCCATTTTACATTCAACAATATTAGTAAAAGGCCAAACACACATCATATGTTACTGGTTAAATTGCAAAAGAAACAAAGTGATAAAAACTTCTGTATGACAATTTTAAGAAGCTCTCAGCAAGATAGCTAAGTTCAGTTTGTCAACCATCTTCGATAAAGAAGATCAACCTATCTAAACTCCTTATATAGTATACATGAGATAAGGTTCAAGCTTTTAAAAATCGTTCAGGTTTTAAACAAAATAGGTTCAAGCTTTAAAAACCATCCAGGTCCTAAACAAAACAGTATTTTCCAAGAGAATCTTGTATATCAACTTTTATATAGAGAACAATATCTATTTCCATTTATAAGTATAGTTGCAGCATCTGATAATAAATTAGATAGGAAGAAAAATAAGAAGTCATTTTGGTTCTTGTAAAATACAATAAAAGAACATCTCATTGCATAGCATATAGGTCCAACATAAAAGAGACAAATCTAAGGTTTATATTTCAATAGAAACATGGTCGATACCATCAATGGAGTCCGAGTGGACTTTGATATTTTCATCCAAAAACTTTGAAAGGACTTTCAAACCAAAATTGACTCTTGGATCCGGGATAGAATTTGATTTCACTGTCAATTAAATGTTCTATATAGTTTGAAAAAAGTCTAAGGTGCCGGTTTGGATTCGGGTTTAGATGCGGGTTCCATTAATCTTATAGCTTTAGTCGGATTGATTTGATCATAAAGTGTGTTGATCAATTATCATGATTACCAAGTAGTTCTTTATTGTCCTTAGATTATACATACATACATACATACATACATACATACATACATACATACATACATATATATATATATATATATATATATATATATATGTAGTGTTAAATTAATAATAATCTAATGATTCTTGTCAAGGTAAATAATTATAATTGTGATCAGTATTATCATACAAAACCGATTATATTCCAAAAGGAATTGGTTCCATTAAACATCACTTAAAATTAAATGCAGATCATGGTCTTTTAAGGCTGCGATTATAATTTGCAGCGACATCTATTAATGATAAGGCATGGCCTACTTAGGGACATGACCCTACGTGGTTTAAGCCATGTAGAGTCATGCCCCTACATGGGACATGACTCTCCACTACCATATTTAATAAGAGAAGATCATTGCCCTTTGGAAAATACATAACTTACAAGTGATACCATTACATTGGCAGCAATCTTACATCAGACAAGTCTGTTTTATATGCATTAAAATCAGATCAAAATATACTTACTATTATAACAGTCAGTATACATATATAAATCTGTTAAAAAAAAAAGACAAAAGGTTGTGAATACTATGATAAGGGACATATAGATAAAATCAAAAGTTATTATGCCTGATCTTATTTCCTTAACATGGTATCGGAGCCTAGTTATATATAATACGAAGAGCATATACAACCTCAAAAAATCTAAAAACATCATCAAAAGGAATTTTGAGTTCTTGTTTTACTTTCACCTATAGTGATCTCATACTCCGATTTTCCTTGTAGAGAAGTTCAGTATTATGAGTATATTTTGAAATATTATTTAATCTAGTTTTCCAATTTTTTAAAATACATTTGATTTCAATTTTTATTCCATTGTAGCAAGAAAAAATACTTTATTGTATACTTTGTTTAGATCAGCGATAATAAGTTTTTATTAATAATAAAATTTTGACAAAACACAAAGGGAAACTAGGCACCTTTGCCATATGGCTACTAACAGAAGACATGTTCGCTATGTAACTCTCATACATGGGCCATTTGGGAACAAAGTATAGGCACCCATCAAATTATAAATAAAGGGGATTACTGTCAAATTTATCTTGAGAAATACTCTAGTTCATAGTTGAGCATATTTTGGAAGCCTAGACAGAACAAATGAACTATTTGAGAAAATGCCTCAAAGCATTCATGTGGTCTCTTACAACACTATATTGTAGGGTTGGACAATCCCTATTTGACACTTGCTTCAGAGTATGAAGCATCACAAATTGAAGTATTTGGGTAAATATTTTTTTAGGGCCACATTTATAGGGCCCTTATTTAACACAACTTTGGCTAAGGCTGAGTTGGAGTATCCAAAGGGACACATATCAAGAAGTGTTTATGCTATTTTCAAAGTGGTTAACATAGAAGACACAACTCCTAATTTTCTGAAAGGACTTCTACCCAGTTTCGGTTTGGCTATCTAGACTACAACCCCATGGACAATTCCTAGAAATGCTACTATTGCAATCAATGGTCAGCTTTATGTAGTAGTCCAGGTAAGAACAAAATCATCTATAGACACTACTACAGAAGATGTTAAAAAGCCTATTTTTAAAAGCAACCAACATATTATTGTTGCAGCAAATTTAGTTAGTACTCTACAATTGAAGTGGGGGGTTGAGCTTGATGTGTTGGGAAAATATTGTGGTTTAGATCTTGAAAATTATAGTTATTACATCCCTTAGAAAATAGGGAATGCCCTATTGTTGTGGGTGGAGATTACATAATGACAAAATCTAGAATAGGGTTGGTTCATATTGCCCCAGGCCATGGCCAAGAAGATTTTTTGATTGGCATGAAATATAAGCTTCTAGTACTATATCTTACAGATGATAATGGCAAGTTTGCTAAAGAAATCAGGTAGCTTGCTGGTTTGGATGTATTTGGTGATGGAAATGTGGCAATTGTCAAGAGCTTAGATGAACACTCATGTATTATCATGGAAGAAGCATACAAACATAAATATCCTTATGATTGGAAGATAAAGAAGCCTATAATATTTAGAGAAATAGAATAGTCCCTTGTAAGTATTTCAGTATTCTTAGCTTCTTTGAGGCATTCTATAAAATAGTTCACGTGCCTCACCTATGATTTGACATTTTGCATGCATCCTATACTCTCTCATCCTGATGATGGATTACAGAGAATGATATGAAATGTGATGCTAAAAAACACACAAAATCAAATCCAAAACGAAATTGCGTTACAAATGGATTGTGGAAATCTGATATTGTTAATTTTGCATGCATGTCTACTAGGAAAATTTAAATGTAGATCCTTTGAATGTAGATCCATGCCATGCCTTTGAATGTAGATCCAAGTCCACATGGTCATCAAAAAAGGGAAGAAGCCATGAAAATTCCTATAATTGGGATAACAATACAAGACATAGCTATCATTATTATCAAGAGTATGGACACATCCCCAAGAATTGCATAAGAACACATTTTAGTGGTAGCTACAATAGGTGGTTGAGCCAACCTACATGCTTTAGTTGTTTGAAGACTGGTCATATCAGAAAGTAGTGCCCAACAAGGACAAAGGCACCTAACTTAGAGTTCAACAAGGGAAAATGCAAGGTAGATGTTGAGCACATCAGAGGAGAAATGAATAAAACATGGAGGAAGAAAGAGGGATGCAACACATCAAATGAAGGGATCACTTCACTGAAAGGTCAACTAATCACATCTCATCAAACTAAGCAAAAAAGAGGTATGTGGGACTGATATTTAAATGCTTCATCACAAATCAATTCCAAGATAGGTTAGTGCTGAAAAGGATAAATTAGCACGAATAAAGATGCAAGTCAACAAGGAAAAACCAAAGTCAAAATTTAAGTTTTTATCTTACTGTCGAGTGTGAAAAGTCCTCTTCAATTGCCAAGTAAATTCTAGTGTGTGCCAAGTTTTCAGCCAAAGCCAATTGAAGCCGAGTAAGTAGTAGCTTTTGAGTGAAGGAAATTCCTATTGGAGCTAAGTAAGAATAATTCTAATGGCTACTGAGTGATGGGAAAACCAATGGATGCTAAGCGAAGCAAAAATTGCATAGAAGCAGAGTCTATAGCTGTACATGCACCATGCATTAAATGCGATGTTTTGAAAGAGTATAAGGTATATTTTCACTCATTTTTTGTCCTTAAAAATATAAAGCAAGATCAAGAAGACAAAAGAAGCAATTGATGAGTAGAGATTGAAGCTTTTGCATGGATTCTAGCAAAGATCAAGCATTGTTTCATTGATTTAAAGATATTCTTCACGTGTCGAGTTATGCAGTTACACAGTTTCATATTTGTTGAAACCCTAGTTTGCAAAATGGACTCTAGCTCTAGGAATCCTAAGGATAAGGAACTATTTGAAGTGTAGTTGGTTAATAATGAGGTAAAAAAACTAGACTTTAGGGCTATTCCTGAGGTTGCATATAAAAATGACCTAGCAGGAGCATTATCTATTATTCCACCCAAAGTCATAATGGTTCAGGATGTAAGAAACTTTTATAATTGCAAGGTTGGAGGAATTAGAGACATGGAAATTCGTTAGGCATATGATAAATTATGTGAAAATGGAGTGTTGAAAGAATAATTCCAAATCATAGATAGGAAGGGCTTAACCATGCCCTAGATTTCCCCATTGTCTTTAAGATTGAATGGATAAGAATTGTCCTAAGCAAAATCCATGATGGATGCCTATGGCTAGGAGGAGGACCTATCAAATTGTCAAAATAGATTGTGCATAGGGTTATAGGATATCCAACCCTAGAACAACCTAATACCCTAAGAAGTGACTCTAAAGAAGCAATTTAGAAAAATACAGGAGCAAAGTGGAACAAGAGAGGAATGACAATAGATACTATCATGGATCCACTTCTTGAATTTGCAGTAAGGGTCATATCTCACAAATTCTATCAGTTAAGCTAATTGAATAGTGTGCCATGTATTTTAGTTAATGTAGGCTACAAGATTGTGAAGAAAGATCATACTTATGATTTGGTAGAGCTATAGTTACATCAAATCATTGAGAACTTGGGAGCAATAAGGAGATCCAAAAGTGCTCAATGCAAATTTGGTTCAATTTTAATATGTATATTTTTCTATGTTCAAAATGAGTTTCCCTCTTTTGGTAAGGTAGGATGGAAGACCAATAGGTCTATGGCTGTACAAATAAATGAGTACATTGAACAAATGGGAGACAATTTTGAGTTTTTGATGACTAATTATTTTGAGGATTTCAAGTAGTCAATGAAACAGAGGCTAAGAATTCTTGTTTCTTCGGTGGAGAAGTACAACAATGACATATGTTTCTTGGTAGACATTGATTACACTCTTATCTAGGCTATAGTACCCAGAGTGAGATGGCTAAGGCTTTTGGGGTATGAAATCAACATAGATGAGGCATCATCTACCATCACTACACTAGTTGAAAAGGAAGTTGACAAGACAACATTTTTTTTGGTAATTATGATGTTGTCAAATCAAAAGTTGAAATGGAGTTGAAAACTACCTCAACTTTGAAGAAAAAGGTTAAAATGGTAAAGAATCTTAAAGTTAAATTTGGTGAGGGAGCTGAAGGCAATGATGATGATGATGATGATGAAGAAGAGCAAGAGCAGGGCCAAGAACTCTTGCCCTATCCCAAGGAATGGGTGAAGATGATGAAGAAGAAGGTGCTGAGGAGGAACAAGCTGAGGAAGCACTAGCAAAACAAGAAACAAAGAAGAGAAAGGCTAAGACTCAACCTCTAGCTTAGCCAAAGGGTAAGAAGATTACAAAACCAAGTCCTACAAAGCCTATTGCTCTAGCCACAAGAGTAACCACAAGGGCCACCTCTCAAAAGACTAAGGAGAAAATAAAAGAGAAGAAGAAGGCTACTAAACAACAAGGTCTAGTGTAGAAGAAATTAAGTAGGAAATATGTTGCACAACCAAAATTTGATGAAGAAAGGACCGAGTCAGAAGACACAAGCTAGTTCGGAGTGGTAAGCCATGCTCCCAAGTTTGATATTGAAAACATTTGTGATAATATTAGGGATAATGCATACTTAACTGGTTTGAAAAATATTTATTTCAATAAATTACATAGAAAATATCAAAATAAGATTGAAGAATTAGTATATGCCATGATGGATAAATTCAAGAATACCCCTCTTGAATTTGACACTACAATGCCCAAAGATTTATATTCAATTGTTGAGAATAAATGGAATTATTGCCTAAATATGGAGAAGAAAATAAGAGATTCTACATTGGCACAAGTGATGCCAGGCTTGTCAAAAGGGAAAATAACAAAGGCAAATAAGAAAACATGGTAGCAAGTTTGCACCCAAGTACATGGCCTTCAACATACTTCAAAACAAGATTGAAGATGTTGTAAAGAAATCAACTCAAATGTGGAAGTTGATATATGGCGTGACTACTATCAAGGAAGGCGAGGAGGATCCCTTTGAGGGAAGAAACAATGGAGAAGATGAAGAGAATGACAAGGAAGGATAAGTTGAGAAAGAAAAGGAAGGTAGCACAATAGAGGAGGCACCACAAAAAGGAGATGAAAAGGCAGTAGCTGAGGTGCAACAAATAGATCAAAGTGTACAAGACACACAATTGCCACCATTAAGCCCTCCACATGACACAAACACACCTGCAGAGATAATAAAAGAAAAAGATGTTCCTAATAATTTAGTTTAGAACATCAACCCACTAGCTATAGAGGATCTAAAGAAAATCCTTGACCAATCCATGTTACAGGAAAAATTGTGTGATAATCTAGTGTTGGTCAGTGTAGATGAGTTGTAGAAAGTAGTAGCTGACATAACTAGGGATAAGGAGAAAACACAAGAACTACCTTCTACCATCCCTACAACTACTAGTGGTCAACCTCAAGAGAAAACATCAGAAGATACATCAGCTAAGGTTGATACACAGTCAAAGTTATTATGACTAAACAACAAACTAAGATTGTAGAGGAGCCCACAAAGGAACAAACATGATAGATAGAGGTATCTGTACCTATTGCACAAACACTAGGTGCACCACAAATTATTGTGATTGATCAAGAAGAGTAGAAGAAGAGAAGGAAATTTCAAAGGAAAAGGAGTAGGAAGCCATTTAAACATTGGTTAATTTACCAACTACTGGCACTCCTAACAAAGTCCTTTAGAAGCTGAGCACTGATGCGATGCCACTTCAAATTCTTGCACGACACTTGAGCTCATCAAAGGTTGCAAGGGTACTTCACTATGGAGACCTAACACTAGATGAAGAAATAATCATACCAAAATATGTCTATGCAACCATGAACCTTGAATAGATCAATGAGATCTAGGAGACATTAGAAAGGAAGAAAAACTAAGAAATACTTAGAAAGGAGTATAAGAAAAGGCAAGCACTACATGAAATCAAAGACATCTTTTTAGATGCATTTAGCTTGCAAAAACCTAATGAAACCAAGCCAATATTGGAACAATTGTTAGCAATTGTTGAACAAGTAACAAATGAAGACTAGGAAACCAATGCAAAACTTATGGAATGGTCTAAAAAGAAGTTTCAAGGAAAGACAAATGAGAAGATATCCAGTGGAATAGCACTATCACAAGTGGAGTCTGCTACAAAGATTGAAAAAGTGAAGAAGGTACTTGAGAATATATTCTCATTGTACACTAAATTGTCTGACTCCACACTCTTCACACAAGAAATGAGCCAAAGGGTTCTGAGTCTGGAAACAAACTTGAAAATATCTAGTATATAATTGCCACAACATGTAGCTCAAAGTGAGAAGCACCTTCATTCCACACTTCACACACAAAATGAATTAGCTATATTAATAGAAGAAGAGGCTAATACAAGAGCCAAGCTAATCTAGATTCAAGCTTCCCTGACCCCTCACATGGAAATATTACAAAAAGAACTAGAAATATCCTAATCTTTTACCACTTGACAACTTAATTCACCTTGCAGTAGAGATAGCCATCCAAATCAAATCATTAGATGTTGCAATAGACAACTGGGATGCTACTCTCAAGATTGTAATAGAAGTAAATAAGAACTTCTTGGATAAATACACACTTAGTGTATAGACCCTTTGACATCAGTGTCAAAAAAGGGGGAGAAATATTAAAGGAGAAGATATATGCAAGGGGAAGATATGTGAAAGGGGGATTTACAAACTAAATAGAGAGAAGAAAGGGGGAGTAAAAAACAAGAAAGTAGAAATAGGGCATGTTAGAACATATCAGATAAGGAGTATCAGAATGATTGAAGCCAAAGAGAAACAATAGAGAAAAATCTACTCAAAGAGATTTTGGATACAGAGAAAACACATTAACTCATGGGAGTTATAAAATTTTGAGGTATATATAGTTCTTTACAAAATTTTGAACAATTTTGAAGTTTTGTATACATGCCAAACTAGATGTATATTATACTTGAGGAGATTAGATTCATCATGTATAGTTAAGTGTTTTTTTCCACTCATGTCAAAGGGGGAGATTGTTGATCTCAGATTGGTTTTGACAATTGAGTGTCAACACACTTAAGCTTTTTACTAAGTTCATGCTGAGCTAGTAACATATGCTAAATATAATGTGTATAGATGCTGAGTTGCAATGAGTGCTAAGTCACTCATGTGCTGAGTAAATCAAGTGCCAAGAAAATAGTAGATTCCAAGCAAGTTCAAGTTCTGAGCTAGACAGAATTATAGTACGTGCCAAGCATCAGTATTAACAAGTGCTGAGTAACATTTAATTGACCTAGTTGTTTGTGATGGCACAAACAACTATGTAAACTATTTTTGAAGTTGACATATGGATAGATCTCAAAGTTTTGAAGATAAGATCAAATCTATTTGGATTCCCTATGTGATCAACATGCAACCAATTAGAAAAATGGAAGGAATTGAGTGGGAAAAAAGGATGAATCTCAATCGTAGATTCATACCTAACCCTAAGCCACCAAAGTCTTTTTAAAGGGAGATGAAGCCCCATAATTTAGTATGTGAGAGAGAGCATTAGAGAATGCATGCAAGGAGATGATGCTAGCAAAGATTTGAAGGAAGTGAAAAGGCATGAATTAATTAATATACATTCAAGGTGACTTAGAAGAAGGATATAATTGTAGATTTAGTTTGCGAAATAGAGGATCAAGGATACAATAATTTCATATCAGATCTAAAAGGATCAAGATGGACTAAATTGGGATCTAAAATCAGCAATACTAGATTGTAAGTGTATGAGATCAAACATTCTACTATACTTTCTAACAACTGTATTAGTAGGATGAAATCCTTCGTATTAAGGTTGAGTTAAAAGTCATTGTAAAATCCTTTAACAATGTGACATTCCAAGTGAGTGTTCTAAAGTCCTTTAGCTAGGCACACTTTTAATAGGGTTTTAAAATCCTTTAATAGGGTAGGATCTAATAATCCTTTGTAAGCCTTTAATAGGGAAGGCCTTTCATAGGGCAGATCATGAGAATGATCAAACCATGTAACCTTAATAGGTGAACTTTATTGTTTCAGTAGTGAAGAATTGTGGGTGTCATCCCCACCCCAATTTTACCTTCTCATTGGAGGGTTTCTGGGTAATCATATTTGGTGTCAAATGTTTATGTGGATGCATTTACTTTACATGTTATTTCAATATGTCTATGCATGCATTGTTTTATAGTTAAAAGTTTTTTTGGTTAGAGATTAGTACTTATGATTCTCCCCCCCTCTCAAAAGTATACATTTCCCCTTTGTATTTCCAAAACTTTAGAGATTTCCATATTTTTTAGTCATAGAGATTATGAGTAGTGAGAGGTGTACAATGGAGAAAATCATAGATGTATGTAGAAAACATCCAATAGATAAGATATTGGATAGTGGAAAAATTGACAATGAAAATATTTCAAAATAAAATAAGGAAAAGATTTAGAATTGCACCTACAATTGCAGATAGATTTAAGCAAGAAATTTGTGTTATGATTGATATAGATTTTATTTATTTTCAAGCGGTATAACCTCAGGAAACATTTCTTGATCTCTTAGGTTATGAATTGAGTGATGATTTCTTGGATATATGTATTTATTGTTGAAATTAGAGAGGGAAAAAGCCGAATACAGATTTGGAACCTATGATGAGATTACCTAGTTAGCTCATCAGGAATCCTTAGAGAAGGCATCTCACAAGAAAATAGAAACTATAATGAAGAAAGCTTTATCAAAAGCTGGTATGACTAAGAGTGAGTCACAAGCTGTCAGGAAAACTATGAAGCAAGGTATACTGAATGTGAAACCTTTATCAATGTCTATTGTAGTGACATCTTCAGAATATAGAATTCCTTATGCTACAGTGTTAGATGTTTAGACAAGTGAGCCAAAGAGAAAATTTGAGAGATTAGTGGAAGCTATGACCACAAAGACTAAAAAGGTCAAGCAACAAGCCACTGGACTAGGAAAGAGACAAAAGACATTGTTGACAATTGGTAAGTCTAGTGAAGAAGAAGAAGAAGAAGAAGTCAAATAGAAAGAGAAGCTATCAACTTCTAAGTAGTAAGCAAGAAAATCTTGACAACCCTAGAAGTTGAAGATAGAGAAGATAAACTCAGCTATTGCTAATGAAGGAAACTTTGTGTAGATGAACAAATTCTATGATTTGTATAACAACTTTGAGAAAGATCAGATTCATATCTCTACTGTGAGATACATTATAGCTAATAATCTAAAACTAAAAGATATTGAAGGCACAATAAACCAAAAGGTCTATGAAAAACTCATAGAAAAGAAGGCACCAACTAGAGAATAGGACATAGGACTTCAGAAGTATATGTTAAGAAACATATGCAAGATTGATGAGGAAGAAGAAATTAAGAGATTATTGAACAATCTAGCACCTTACTTGAGAAACAAGGTGAGACTATTCCTATTTATGGTGGGTGAGAAGGATAAGGTAAGAAGTGAAACTATGACAACAATAAGTTAGATGATGACAGAGTCTAAGGTAACATCTTCACCGACACCCAAAACCTCAGAAGTGTCAATGAGAGGATACACAATGCAAATAGATTAGACTAATGTTACCATTAACATTGATGATACTAACCCATTTTAAGGTTTCAAATAGAATGAACCTCACCCCAAGGATATTGAAGAACAATTGAGACAAATTTAATAGGAGAAAAGGCTACTAGAAAAAGAGGAAAGGAAAACAAAAGAGGCCCAGTAGAAATTGATTGAAGATGAGATGAAAAGAAAAGTAGAGGAAGAAAAGAAAAGAGTAGTTAAAGAAGAAATAAGAAAGAAACTAGAGGAAGACAAGAAGAAAAGATTGGAAGAGGAAGAGAAGAGAGAAAAATAAAGAAAGGAAAGAGAAAAGAAAGAGGAAGAAGAAAGAAGAGTAAAAGAGGCAACTGTAAAGAAGCAAACGGAGGATGACAGTAAACCTTCTAGTTCATCTACTCCATTTTCACTTGCTAGCATGACAACTGATGATGATGATGAAACTGACTTGATCTCACTTTTATCAAGCTTATTCAAAAGAACAAGACAGTAAAGAGCCTACAAAGAATCATGATGGAGGTTACATATATATTACATAGTACTCTAGTAGTGCAACACATAGAAGTAGATCTAGAATAGAGGGCATAGAGAGTGCTAAATTATTTTGATGAAGAATTCACTAATATGTTGAATTCTATAGAAACAAAGGTACAAATCTCACATGATGCTAACTTGTTTAACATCATTTGTCAAAATATTAAGAATGATTTGTTAAGTCTTGATACTTGTATCAAGGAACTTTGGAAGTATCAATAGGATGGAAACATACTATACATTAAGTGTACTCTATCTCACAAGTTGACCAAGGACATTGACAATAAGATTAAAGGAAAGATGAGTGAGCTAGAGGCTCTATCTAGTCAATTACAACATCCTACTAGTAAGATTGATGATTTTGAAGGGCAAGTGACTAGTATTCATAATGATATTAGGAAAATAGAACTTTGGAAGGAATAAATTTTGAAGAGAGTATTAAATTTCAGAGAGTCTATTGCCTGAAAAATATCAATTGTTGAGAAATAGTTGGAGGAATGTGTCAAGGCCAAGGACACTTATTCTAACTTTTTATACTTTGACCTTAATGCAGTTGAGATTACATCATATGCCTTATGTGCAATTCTCACCTCTACTGAATCAACCAAAGATACATGGACTAAAGGTATGAGCAATCTTAAGGAAAATTTTGATGATTGCATGAAGATACTATCAGTCTAAGGCAAATATTTATAGAAATTTTGACAATAGATGGACAATTTTTCACATCCTAACCTTTGTCATTGATGTCAAAGGGGGATAAGTACAATAGAAAATTATAAATTAGGTAAAGTGGAGAAAATGATATTTTAAAGCATATTTTAAGGGGGAGCATATGTAAGATGGACAAGTTGTAATAGATGTAATGTTAATGTGTTAATTATTTTAAGTTTTTGATACTTAGCCAGTTTTCCCTATTTTATTGCCATTAATGCTAAAGGGGAGATTGTTGACCATTAGCTAATGAAGATAGGTAATTGTTGTCATTTATGGAAACACATGATGTACATTCTTATAGGAAACCTCAAAAATAAAGATACTTAGCTTTTGGTGCTCATAAATTGTTTATGGAATTTTGTATACAACAATATATTGTTTTGTTTATAAATTGTTACTGACGTCGTACTATGACTAGTGAAGTTAGATGGAGATAGTATACATGTTGATGATGATGCGTATGACCTTGGAAGTCAGTGAAAACTATATAGAAAATAGATATTCGTATTTTAGCAATGAAATAGGACAATAGAATTAAAGGAAAGGAATTATTTTGATTACAAAATAATTACTTGTCCTATTAGGGCCAACATCCTAGATGTTTACTCTAAGTTGGAAAAGTGTATTGTGGTCTTAGAAAACCTAGCAACACTTTATGAAAAGGCATGGTATTTATGCAAAGGACATCTTGCGATAAGATGAGTGATGTAGTTATTGTGTTGAGCGATTGTATGTGAACTTTTGTGAAAGTGATATATGTGAAGTTTTGTAAAGCTATTTTGTGATCTGAGATTGATTTTAAGATCAAAGATTAGTCGAGAAAGAAGTTACAGTACCTATTCCAGAAGTCTAATTACTTATTTGGGTAGTGAGCTCTTCTTGTAATTGAAAGTGCATGTTTGGGTAGTGGGCTCATCTTGCATCTACTGTACTACAACTCCTAATAGGGTTGGCACAGCTCCTAATAGGGTTGGAATCTCCTAATAGGGGTTCAAAGTCTCCTAATAAGGACTCTCTATACTAAATTTTCTTATTGAATCCTAATAGGGTCCATCCTCTAACAAGGAATTTATATATTAGCATATTATCTAGTGTGTATCATCCCCACCGGGGTTTTCCTGTGGCTAGGGTTTGCCTAGTTAACAAAATATGGTGTTATGAGTTATCTTTGTGCACGATTATTGTTACTATTCAACATTACTTTATTATTTTGTTATGTATGGCTTAAAGTAACAAATAATATCTAGTTGGCGACTAAAGTTTGTAGATTACTAATTCAGCCCCCCTTCTCAGTAATTCCTACTTTTAACATTAAATGATAACATATGTTCCTAAGGGTCTTAGGACCACTAGGAACATATATCATGTATTTGAATGAGTCAAAAGGGTTTATAAAGTACAATATGATCCCTTTTGACTTATTTCATGAAAACATATGTCTTTCAAGGTCTTAGGACGCCAAGGGACCTATTTTATTTGTTTGAATGGGTTGAAAGGGGTCATAGGATTGCCTATGACTGCTTTTGATGCATTTCATGACAACACATGTCCGTAGGGGTCCTACAACCCCTAGGGGCCTAATTCATTTGTTCAAATGGGTCAAAAGGGGTCACAAGATAACCTATGATGCCTTTTGATGCATTTAATTCTAGCATATCTCCCTAGAGTTCCTAGACCTCTAAGGACCTAGTACATTTGTTCAAATAGATTGAAAGGCATCATACAATAAGCTATGGTCACTTTTGACACATTTCATGATAACATATGTCCTTAGGGATCCTAGGACTCTAGGGACCTAGATCATTTGTTTAAATAGGTAGAAAGAGGTCATAAGATAACCAATAACCCCTTTTGACACATTTCATGACAACATATGTCTCTAGAGGTCCTAGGAACCCTAGGGACCTATTTTATTTGTTTGAATGGGTCAAAAAGAGTCATAGGATAACTTATGATCCCTTTCAACATGTTTCATTACAAAATATGTCCATAGGGTTCCTAAGACCCATAAGGACACATTTTAATCATTTATATGGGTTGAAAGGGGTCATAGGATAACCTATGACCCCTTTCAACATATTTCATGACAATGCATGTCCCTAGGGGTCTTGAGACCACTAGGGACCTATTTCATTTTTCCAAATGGGTCGAAAGGGGTGATAGGATAATGTATGATCCCTTTCAACATATTTCATTACAACATTGGTCCTTAGGGGTCCTAGGACCACTAGGGATATATTGTAATTGTTCATATGGGTTGAAAGGGGTCATAGGATAATCTATGGCCATTTTAAACATATTTCATGACAACATATGCACCTCTTGGGACCTATTTTGTTTGTTTCAATGGGTCAAAAGGGGGTCATAAGATAACCTATGACCTCATTTGACACATTTCATGATAACCTAGGACACTAAGATCCTTATGGAAATATTATAATTGTTTGTATTGGTCAAAAGGGGTGATAGGATAACCTATAAACCTTTTCAACACATTTCATGACAACATATATCCCTAGGGGTCCTAGGATAACCTATGATCCCTATCAACATATTTCATGATAACATATAACCTTAGGGGTCCTAGGACCCATAGGGACATCTTATAATTGTTTATATGAGTCAAAATAGGTCATAGAGTACTCTAAGACCCCTTTTGAACTATTAAATGAGAACATATGTTCCTAGGACTCCTAAGAACATATATCATGTGTTCAAATGAGTTGAAAAGGGGTCATAGAGTACTCTAGGACCCCTTTTTGACCCATTAAATGATAACATATGTTCCTAGGGGTACTAGAACCCCTAAGGACACACATGATGCATTTGAATGGATCAGATTGGGGTCATAGGGTACATTATGACCCCTCTCAACCTATTATCTAACAACATATGTTATTAGGTGCCTTAGGACCCCTAGGGACTTACATCACGTGTCTTTGAATGAATCAAATGGGGTCATAGGGTGCCCTATGACCCCTTTTGGCCTATTAAGTGATAACATATGTTCCTAAGGGTCCTAGGACCCCTTGGAACATATGTCATGTGCTCAAATGAGTTGAAAGGGGTTAAAGAGTACCCTATAACCCATTTCGATTGATTATATGACAACATATGTTCCTAGGGCTCCTAAGATCCCTAGGGACATACATCATGTGTTTGAATGGGTTGACTTGGGTTATAAGGTGCCCTATGACCCATTTTGACCCATTAAATGAGAACATATGTTCCTAGGCATCCTAGGAACATTTATCATGTGTTCAAATGAGTCAAAAAGGGCCATAAAGTACCATAGGACCCCTTTCGACCCATTGTCTGATAACATATATTACCTCTAAGGACATACATCATGTTTTTGAATGGATCTAAAGGGTTCATATGGTATGCTTTGACCCCTCATGACCCATTGTATGACAACATATCTTCCTATGGATCTTAGGACCCCTGGGGACATACATCACATGTTTGAATGGGTCAAATGGAGTCATAGGTTTCCCTATGATCCCTTTTGATCCATTAAATGATAACATATGTTCTTAGGGATCCTAGGACCCCTAGGAAGATATTTCATATGTTTGAATAGATAAAAAAGGGTCATGGAGTACCCTATAACCCATTTCAACCCATTATATGATAACATATGTTCCTAGGGATCCCAGGACCCCTAGGGACATACATTATCTATTTGAATGGGTCAAAAGGGTCCTTATGGTACCCTATGACCCCTTTTGACACATTAAATGATAAGGACATACATTATGTATTTGAATGGGTTAAAAGGGGTCTTATGGTACACTATGACCCCTTTTGACCCATTAAACAATAACATATGCTCATAGGGTTCTTAGGACATCGAAGAACATATATCATGTGTTCAAATGAGTCGAAAGGGGCCAGAGAGTACCCTATGAACCCTTTCAATGCATTATATGATAAAATATGTTTTTAGGTGTACTAGGACCACTAGGGACATACATAATGTGTTTGGATCGATACAAAGGGGTCATAAGGTACCCTATAATCCCTTTCGACCTATTATATGACAATTTATGTTTCTATGGGTACTAAGACCCCTAAGGACATGCATCATGTGTTTGAATGGATGAAGATGGGTCATAAGGTACATTGTGACCCCTCTAAACCCATTATATGACAACATACGTTCTTAGGGGTCCTAGGACCCCTAGGGAGATACATAATTTGTTTGAATGGGTTGAATGCGCTCATAGGTACCCTATGAACCCTTTTGACCCATTAAATGATATCATATGTTTCTAGGGGTCCTAGGACCCCTAACATATATAATGCGTTCAAATGAGTCAAAAGGGGTTAGAGAATACCGATTATAGGACATAATAACCTGGCCAAAATAACCTTGGACAAAATAACCCAACCATAATAACCTAAGGAAAAAATAACCCAGGGTCATAATAACCCAATCCAAAATAACCCGGAGTCAAAATAACCCATGGACAAAATAACACCATAAGATTATAGAGAAAGGAAAACAAAATTTATAAATTACAAGTATATTTCTAAGAAAAAAAAATTATTCAAAATTTCAATTAAAGTGTCAAATTATGAGCAATGCCTCTTATATAATCTAAAATATTATTATTATCATAACCATCAACTAGTCTTTTTAGTCTTTATTTGAGTTCACGATATTTTTTCTTGCTTGGTTGTGTAGTGTGTCCAGCCATATATTTCTTTATTTTATTCTCTTGGTGACCCTATTCTTTTTTCATTGCTTTGATGAATCTCCAAATTGAGCTATGCGATGATTGAAGCGATTCACTAAATCCTCTATGCCATCCCTCAATAGAATTATTAGTTTTGGGAATATCATCTTGAATAGTTGAATAGTAGTTCCACATTGTGATTGGAAACTTGGGTGACCATCTATTGCCACTTCTAATTTGTCTTCCAATCCATGTGTCTTCAAAATAATCAATTATGGGTTGCAAAGTCTCCTCATGTTCTATATAATAAGGAGATTGTAGAAGTATTTCAAATGCATTGATTACATATATTTGAGGCAAAAAAGATAATGCAACCAATCTTTTGATCTCAAATGAAAATACTTCATTGACACTATAACGTGTTTCTAGACCTACTTCTTGAACTTTCCTCCACAAGAACTGAGAGAAATGGAAAAGACATCCTCGAATAGTGATATTTTGAAAAATTTCAGAAATAGCTCCCTTGAAACCTAATTCAAAATCAATAAGTATAGTTTTTGGGTTTAGATCATGTTGCAGTTGTTTTAATTTTACAAGTACGTGTGTATAAGTGGATCTTGTTTTGTTGGTCATAAGAATATAGACGAGTGGAAATATTGCATCATTTTTCAAGCCATGAATTGTGTACAACTGCTGAAAAATACTTGGAACTATTTTAAATGTATCATTACTAAACCAATTTTTAAATTATTTTAGTAGTTGCATATTTTATGTGGTGGTGACTATTAAAAAATGATTCCCATCATTACTATCATGATAAAGAAACTTTTCCCCTCTATTGGTAATTGTATATTCAATTGGTAAGATAAGATCTCGTGATATCTAAGGATTTGGTGATGGTGCTTCAAATCTTATTCTTTTCCTTCGAATCATTTTGGGTAATGCATTGGTTGATGGTATTGCTCTTGCTACCAGTAATGAAATATTAGAACATGTAGTAGAAATGATATTTCTTGTAGAGTCTTGAGTCAAGCACACCATGTCTTTCATTTCATTTAACTTCTATTTGATAGTGATCATCTCAATTTTTGGAGCATGATTATGTCTTGTACTGCTAATCACATCACCAGATTCTGTTTGTTTTATAGAATAGCATCGACTTGAACATTTATTTGTAAAATATTCTGCACAATGCCAGATCATTTTATTGACACCTTCTCAATGAAGCAAATATGTGTAACCATTTAAAATGAGTAACTTCTTATTTTTTTGACTTGTTAAAAATTGAAGAGGCATTATATATATTAAAAATTATGAAGAATTTCTTGATTCCCTAAAAGTATATTTATTTTTGTATACTTTATAGAAACCCCTAGAAAAATTTAATATAATATTTAAAAAATTATAATAATAATAATAATTTTTTTTTAAATTATGAATTTTGATTTCTCTTTTTCTTATCACTCTGCACACTCTTCATTCTTCTCCCCCTTCTTCCTTTTGTTACTTCTCTAAGCTCTTAATTTTACCACTTTATATATCCTCTTAATGCCTCTTCATAATGTCTTTTGACTTTCATCTTTTCATAATAACTCTTATTTAGCTTATTCCCATGAATTTTTCTTTATTTTTATAATTATTTACCATTTTATAAGTTATCTAAGCATATTAAAGATGTTTTAAGGTTATTTGAGGGGTATATAATGGATATATGGTCTAAAAATGACCTAAATATCCTCTATGGTGCCTCACAATCCCTTTTTAAGTAGACTAACTTGATCTAGAATGACTATGGCTTATTTTGTCTATGGGTTATTTTGACCATGGGTTATTGCGACCCTAGGTTATTGTGTCCTTGGGTTATTATGGTAGGGTTATTGTGTCTAGGGTTATTTTGGCCAGGTTATTATGTCTAACACCCTGGAGTAGGGGCATGTGTGAAGAGAGTTCTAGTTAAGGAGTAATTGAAAATTTTAGGAGTAGAGCTTCTTGATACTCGTAACATTGTTGATTGGTGTAGTTCACCATTATTAAAGGGGGGGACTCTTGATTCAATAGTATGCAAGTTCTTTTGGTTGGTTGAGAAAGGGTCCATAGGTGCTAGATCAGATTGTGCTACTATTTGAGACTCATAAAAAAAGAATTCATTCTGGAGCTTTGATTCTAGTACATGGACCATTCGGACATGAAAGCTAGCTTTATTTTGTCCTAGTTGTTTTCAGTGTGATTGGGATCACTGTGAGTCGAGTGAGTGGGTGGACACATGGGCTCCACATTATCTTACTCTATTGTCTATCATACCCTCTATCATAAATGATGACATGGAAAGTTTAGTTGAACATGACCATCTATTAGATCTTCTTCATCTAGGACATGTATTTCCATTGGTTTCACCATAGGGGAGTAATGAGAAATTAGATTATTGGTTAGCACATTTTGTAGGAGGTAAAAAAAATCTTGCACAATCAATCAAAGATGATAATGGATTCACATATCCTACTAGTTTAGTTGTTACTGGAACATGGCTATGGACATACATACTTAGAAGGAATGTAATTCCTACATTCAAAGACTATCAGAAGCACAAAACAATTCTCATATATCCATATCTTATTATAGCAACAAATGTAAATTTCTTGAAGCATCAAGGAAGACCAAAAGTAAAAGAATTTTTTACTATTACTAATGCTGATCATGAAGCCCTATTGGAGACCCTAATACATAGAGAGGACCCTATAGGAACACTTGACTAGGTATATTTACTTCTTATGTTCTTTTGTTCCTAATGATTATCTTGTTTAATATGATTATTTACTAATATTTTTTATGATATTGGAATGTAGGTACATCATGAAGAGTACTCATGCATGAAGATAAAAACTAAATAAGGAGCAAAATGAAGAAAAATTTATTCTATTTTTGACAATATGATTTTTGGTACTTGTGTATTGATGTAATAATGATGAAACACTTGAGATATTGTAAATGTAAACTTGTTGATTTAATGTAAGAAACATGGATGTTTTTAGTTAATGTAATTAATGTGGAGGGACCTAGAATATGATGATTCTAATTAATACTAACACCAAACTTGCATTGTTTCCAATGCCAAAACCTTGAGGGAGCTAAAATAACATTTTTACTTAATACTAACCCTAGTGACACCCTTGTTCTAGCCATGGAGAGCCTCCATCATTCACGGTTGCCCTATACCAAAGAGTCTCCAAGGTGTTCTAAGTACATTTGGAGGTTGATCTTCTGAGGATCCTAACTCAGAGGTCATGGGGGCTATTAGTGAAATATCCAATGAGACAAGACATTCATGTTGAGGCCTACAATGACCTATCTCATTTTGCAAAGATCACATTCCATTTAGATTTGGCACAGTGATCTTGTTTGATGCCAAAACTTGTAGTGTGCCTTAGTTCATAGGTGCATTACTGTGTCACTTTGAAATCACTAATCTTGGCTTTGAATCATCAATGCCATTAGCTTTAGATGGGTGGGTGAACCCTAGTGACACCCTCCTTTTGGCTATAGAGAGCCTCTAATGTTCACAACCTTCTCATATCAAAGAGTCTCCAAGGTGCTCTAAGCGTGTTTGGAGGTTGATCTTTCGAAGGTCATAACTTGGAGCTCTAGGGGGCTATTGATGAAATGTTGAATTCTATAGGACAGTCATGCCAAGGCCTATAATAAACTATCTCATTTTGGAGAGATCACATTCCATTTAGATTCGGCACATCAATCAATCTCACTCAATGCCAAAATTTGCAGTGTGCCTTAGTTCATTGGTGCATCGCTGTGCAAATTTGAAACCACTAATCTTGGTATCAAATCATCAATTTCATTAGCTATGAATGGATAGGTGAACCCTAGTGACACCCTTTTTCTATCCACAGAGAGCCTCCAATGTTCATAATGACCCTGTACCGAAGCATTTTCAAAGTTCTCTAAGTGCATTTGGAGGTCGATCTTTCGAGGGTCCTAAGTCGAACCTCATGGGGGCTATCAATGAAATGTTGAACGAAGGTCATGCCAAGGCCTACAATATCCTATCTTATTTCAAAAAATAACATTGTGTTTAGATTTTGCATAATGATCTTGCTCAATGCCAAAACTTGTAGTGTGCCTCAGTTCATTAGTCATCACTACGTAACTTTGAAATCATTGATCTTGGCATCAGATCATCAACGCCATTAGCTCCAAATAGGAAGGTGAACCCTAGTGACACTCTTTTTTGTATTTGAAGAGCCTCCAATGTTTGTGGCCACCCTATACCGAAGTGTCTCCAAGGTGCTCTAATAACATTTGGAGGTCAACCTTTCGAGGGTCATAACTCAGAGCTTGTGGGGGCTATTGGTGAAACTTCAAATGCTACAAGATGGTCATGTCAAGGTCTAGGATAACCTATCTCATTTTGGAGAGTTCTATTTGGATTCAACACAATGATCTCACTCGATGCCAAAACTTGCAGTATGCTTCAGTTCATAGGTGCATCACTAAGCAACTTTGGAACTATTGATCTTGGCATTGAATTGTTAGTACCATTAGCTACGGATGGGAGGGTGAATCATAGTGACACCCTTTTTCTGGCTATGGAGATCCTCTGACATTCATGGCCACCTTGTACCAAAGAGGTGCTCTAAGTGCATTTGGAGGTCAATCTTCTGAGGGTCATAACTCAAAGCTCATGGGGGCTATCAGTGAAATGTTGAAAGCTATAGGATGGTCATGTCAAGGCCTACAATAACATAGTGATACCTAGTGCACCCCTATTTTCACCATAGAGCTCCAATAATGTTTGTGACTAGTATAGAGCTTGTGGGGGCTATCAATGAAACGTCAAAATCTACAGGATGGTCATGTTGAGACCTATAATAACATAGTGATACCTAGTGCACCCCTATTTTCACCAAAGAGCCCCAATAATGTTTGTGACTAGTACATATGAATACATCTTGTAACACCAAAGATGGGCTCCTATGACCAAACTGGCCATAGATTTGGCTAACTATAAAATTTTAAGGGATTGTAGAGATCATTTCAAATTAAACATATATATGATATAATTTCAAATTAAAAATTGCATCAAAATTTGAAAATAAAGGTTGTTAAAATGTTCTTCACAGATTATTGAATTTGAATCGAATATAAAAAAAATGATAAAAATGAATGATATTCCATAAACATGAACAATACACATGATCCACAATAAATTGAAGAATACTATACAAAATTAATATGCATATCATTATGCACATAAATGACAAAAATATATATCAAAATACAAGATACATGTATCCATAGATAAATTACACAAATATATATGAAAATTCATGTATCCATAGACAAATTATGAAAAAATATATATATATCAAAATACATAGATCCATATACAAAAGGTGGTTGATCATTCCATCAAAATGTGTATAATATCAATGTTTCTGTATACAATATGGCATATGCCATTTGAAAATGTCTCATGATGCATCCTATGACAACTATACTATCCTATGCTATTGGTGGATGATCAAAATTTAGCCTCTTCACTGAACTAGGTGGATCGGATACCTCCTAGATAAACAAAAAAAGGAAAACCCAAAGTTAGACTACTAAATTTATATGATTTTATGTATCTAATATTGAATTACTCAAATTCATAATGATGCTTATTTTAATGAAGATTTATATTATTAAACTTTCATCATAAATACCTCTCTTGTCAAGGTCTTGCATTGGTTAGGGGTCCTCTCATATGTCAAGATGCTTGGAACCTAGTTGGTTATGCCCTATATATGTTCAAGTATGTTTGTTAGATGGATCTACAACTTAAACTATAACATTATAATTCACAGAATACTAAATTTATAACATATAATCAAGAATTCAAGCTACAACTTACCTTTGTCAACTCCTCCTTTGGATATAATGGCTACGTGAGAAAATATACAAAACTCTAACATGCACCCTCCTGCGCACTAGGTGTTTCCTATGAGATACAAAAGCCTAGTTGCTAATATCATGGAAATCAATTTTGAATTTGTTTATGAAAATAAAAAAAATAAAAAATAAATTATACTTATACATATGATGGGGAACTCACTATGAATGCAAATGCCAAAGGGTCTATGATGTTGAATCTTCCTAGACTCATCACTAGTAGCCACACCCTGTACAATAAAGAATGTAATTAAATTTCATTAGTAAAAATATTTTACAAGAATGCATCAATATTTAATCACTTTAAAAGAACCTAATTACCTTTCCCTTGTCAATGGGCTCTATCTCACCCCCCCACACTCTACCTCCCACTAATAGGTGATACCTACAAGAGAAAAGAAAGATTAGAAACCATATATGCTCCAATATGAAATAGAGAAATAATGATAACACAATATAATGTATCATAGATTTCTCAAGGAAAAATTAAATAGCTGAGAGCATGACATTATCAACTTGTTTGAGCTCCTCCTCATTCATCAACTAAACATGAATGAAGATCACATACATGTATAAGTCAGAATGGGTTAAAATTACTCTATTATAAAGATTAAATTTAAATCACATATGTCATAAAAAAGAAATGTATACATGTACCAAAACAAAAGGATTCCATGCCTCTGAATGCCACTCTTCTCTCACGTAGGGTGTGTAGCCTTTGTACGTGTGTTTGGTGTATCCTCTCCTCAAATATAAACTGATACTCAGAAAAATCACATATGTAACTGAGACAAATTTTATATTATTGCATTTTTTGCAAGTATTAGGAAAAAAAACATGTGATGAGCTTGTTGATGATGAAATCACTCCAATATCATCAACAAAGGGAGGAAACACTGACCTAGCAATATCAAAATCATTAAAAAATACAAAAAAATCTTACCTATATCATGTATCCATTCCTATATCTAATATTTGAAATGTAGGTAGCACAAACCAAACTCATATTAGATACCTGATAAATATATTTTGCACAAACCAAGTGATAGGTTTTGGGTATCCGATCTCATATTAGACACCTGATATTATATTGAATACTCAATAATGGATCAGATACCCGATAAGGTTTGGCCCAACCTTTTTGTCTTGGTATCAGGATGGGTGGAAAAAAGTTAGAGCAGAATTGAAAATGCTTTTAGACATTTTCAAACTCCATTTTCTTCACATCACTACTTTTTGGCACACCATGATGTTGCACACACCTTAACTTTTAAAAAAAAAAATTTCTTGATAAATTATTTTATCTATGGAAGCTTCTTTTATAGAGTCAAGCATTGTTGACATGAGTTGAACAAATTTTGTAGGCTCAAATATTTATTTTGAGATAGAGTTTGACAAGTGCAAACAAATAATTAAAGAGTGTTGTACAACTATAGTAAAAAATCTTGAGAACACAACTTTTACAATTGATAATGTACAAGAAATGAAGATAATTGAGATGGAAAATGTTGCGAGATTTGTATGTAAAACATCTTTAAAAGTAGACATGTTTCCATCCATGATGAAATAAGTCTACAATGATCATTTAACAAACAAAGGTCACAATGTAAATTTTATATCTCAAGAATATGTGATGTACTTACATCATTATGGAGAAATGTTCTCCATGTAGTGAATTCATGTCTTCCAATTTTTACTTATTGCTTCATCTGAATAATTGTACTTGGAGATATATTTCTCTTGTGATCTATGTATGAGAATAATAACATCCAATTTCACAATAAAATTCATGTTTCTTTCAAGTATACTTTCAAACATTTGCAACATGTAACCTTGTACTTTTTTTTAATAATATTAAACCATTTAAATGATACATATGACATATATGTTGGCCATTCAATTGATGTGCTAATTATACTAGTAAGCCTATTGTAAAGCATAACATTCATTTTATACTCTCTTTATATGTAACCATTACCTCCATAACATCAAATAACCATACATGCTATAGGAATTTACGCTAAACATATTTCTCACAAATAAATACTATAATTATAAACATAACTAAAAAGATTATAATAGAACTTAAGAAACATCACAATAGTTAATTTTCATATTATTGCTAACTATAACTGTATCCCTAGCCATACAATGTTTTGATAAACATAAGTCTAACTATTGCGCTAACCATATTTGTAAATATAGGTCTAACTCCAACCCTAATTCTAACCAGCTACCCTTTCACTAAACCTAACTCTAACTATTTCTCTAACCATATTCAAAAAGATAAGTTTGACTCTAACCCTAATTCTAACTAGCTACCCTTTTGCTAAACCTAAGTCTAACTATAACCCTAACCATATATGTAATGTTAAGTACTCTTAACCTAATTTAGATTAGGCACCCTTTTAGTAAGCCTAAGTCTAATTGTAACCCTAACCATACTTTTATTGCTAACGATAATTATATCCCTAATTATAACCATACTCTATTTTGGTAAACCTAAATCTAACTATTTCCCTAACCATATTCGTAAACATAAGTTTGACTCTACCCCTAATTCTAACCAACTACCCTTTTGCTAAATCTAATTCTAATTGTAACCCTAACCATATCTATAATGCTAAGTCTAACTTTAAACCTAATTCAAATGAGGGACCCTTTTGGTAAACCTAAGTCTAATTGTAACCCTAACCATACTTTTATTGCTAATTGAACCCGTATCCCTAATTGTAAGAATACTCTATTTTGATAAACCTAAGTCTAACTATTTCCCTAACCATATTCGTAAAGATGATTCTGACTCTAACCCTAATTCTAACCAGCTACCCTTTCATTAAACCTAAGTCTAATTGTAACCCTATCCATATATGTAATGCTAAGTTTAACTCTAAACCTAATTCAAATTAGCCACCCTTTTGGTAAACCTAAGTCTAACTGTAACCCTAACCGTACTTTTATTGCTCACCATAACTATATCCCTAATTGTAAACATACTCTAGTTTTATAAACCTAAGTCTAACTATTTCCCTAACCATTTTGGTAAACATAAGTCTTACTCTAACCCTAATTCTAACCAACTACCCTTTTCACTAAACCTAAGTCTAACTGTAACCCTAATCATATCCATAATGATAAGTCTAACTCTATACTTAATTCAAATAAGGCACCCTTTTGGTAGACATAATTCTAATTGTAACCCTAATTGTAACCCTAACTATATTTCTAATGCTAAGTCTAATTGTAACCTAAGTCTAATTCTAACCTTAACCATATTCATAATACTAAATCTAACTAAAACCCTAATTATCAAACACTCTTTCTGTAAACCTAACTATAACTCTAGCTATATTTCCAATGCTAAGTTTGACACTAACCTTAATTATAAGAAGGGAACCTTCCCCTAACTCTATTTATTTTTGTATCCATAAACATGTTCCTAACTCTAAGCATACATCTTAATAATTTGTTACATAATTCAAGCTTAAATAAATTACCAACATCATGCTAAATTGAGAAAACCAATCATGTATTCAAATTATAGAAGTAAAATACTACATATATACTATATTATTTAACAAATATGTAATGTAATAATTCAATACTAACTTTATAAAAATAGAATTAATAATTACACTCTGAACTCTAATGCCAAATGCAACCATATCCATAACAAAAATTAAACAAATTAGATAATAATAAGAAAATAAACTAATATATATATATATATATATATATATATATATATATATATATATATATATATATATATATATATATATATATATATATGTATGTATGTATGTATGTATGTATGTATGTATGTATGTATGTATGTATGTATGTATGTATGTATGTATGTATGTATGTCATCACAAAGTGTCTTCCATGGTGCACTACAATTGCTACTAGCTTATATATAATATGTCAAGAATCATCCTTCTTGAGGAACCTATTTTAATTCAAATCCTAACCCACACAAAAAAGTCATAGGATTTTGACATTAAAATAGGTGCCTTGAGAAGGATGACCTTTGGTCTCTCTCTCTCTCTCTCTCTCTCTCTCTCTATATATATATATATATATATATAGAGAGAGAGAGAGAGAGAGAGAGAGAGAGAGAGAGAGAGAGATAAAAGCTAGTATATATTAAATGATGACTTTTCATTTTTTTTCAAAAGCAATGTTGATTTTGATATACATCTTGATTCTTAAATCTTATGATGATAAGATGTTTACAATGCTATTATCATTTAATTTGAATAATTCTTTTTAAAAATAGATTATCAAGTTGAAAATTTTCCCATTCATCTAGATATTAAAAGATGAATAAATTTTCGAAAGATAGTAATGTGAAAATAAATAAAAATAAATAAAGAGAATGTCACAATTTTTCCTCATTTTAACAAAATACTTATAACACCTTTATTGAAATTCAAGAATTCATGTATACAATATGCTTGAAACTTTGTTGAGTGCATCTATTTGTTTATACCCCTCTATTTTGTTCATTACATCCTTTCAAACAATTTTCTATATTATAAATAGTCAAGCATCTTATAATTACCATAGAGTCAAAGGAAATAAACAATGTTTTTTCACATTTAGACAGAAAACAAGATATGGTTGGAAATAATACAATCAAAATTAAATGGGACAATGATAGTACATATTCATCAATTGATTTTGGAACAAAAATTGATACAAACATTTAAAACAATGTGGAAGTACATGATGAATCCCAGAAGGCTGTGAGAAATGTTAAGTCCAACATTAAATCTTCATTTCCTATGAGTTGGCCATTAGCATTTTATGATTAAGAAATCCCACTAAAAAATCATTATTAAGCATTATATTTAAAAATATATAAATTAGTAATGTCTCAACTAATTCAACTAATAAACACAATGTCAATGATGAGTTTTTATTAGTTTCTTAACAAGAAAATCAAATTTATAAAGATGACAAATAGAATTTTACCATAAGTACATGCTTATCATTGTAAATTTTAAGTAGCAAGGTTACGATAGGTAATTGAATAATGTAAACCAATGAATTTTCATTTAGATTTCAAATATTCACATATTTAATTTCATCATTTAATAGCTTATTCTAGACTATATGAACCCAAACTAGATGCCTCTTCATTAGTAATATTTCAATTAAACCATTATTATAGTTTCTCTAAATTAATGTTATAAGTCCCTTAATCAATTTAAAATAAGGTTAAAATAGTTTTATTGGGTTTTCTATTATAATTTGTGGATTTGAATTATACACATAGTAAAACAAGACACTTTTAAGAAATAAGGGATTGAATTAATATAGTTATATCATAAGAAGGCTTATCTAAAGCAAATACATATATTGACCAAAGTGGAAATAATATATGTTATAAGAATATGTGATATATGTAAGTAGATGAATACATGAAAGAATGAGGGATAGGTTTGGGAATGTAGCTTTGGAAGCACTAGAGAGAATTCAAAACAATGCATGGGTAGAAATGATAAATGGTAAATTTTGTGATTTAGACTAACATCACATTTTTTTCAAACTTAAAAAATAAGGACCCTATTTTTTAATTTCATTTATTCTCATAGAAGTTTAGTCCTAGCATTTTCTTTTGGCACTTTTTCTGTTTTGTTAAGTTTGTTCCCTATCATTTCTCAACGTATCCTTATTTAATTGTAAAACTAGAGATCCATGATTTAGGATCTCTCCTTTTTGTTTCTTATTACAACTCAATCTTGAGGGTTTCTCTATTTTAAAAAGTTGAATTCCTGCCATTATTTTGCTTAAATTAACCATGATCAATGTTGAGATTATTTATTGAGTATGTTAATCACCAATCTATGCCATAAAAGTTATACATATAATGTTTGGTGGTATTAATGGCACTTTGACATGCATTCACCTATAAAATTCCTTGTGAATACATTTTGAATCATTTCAAAAACTATAAGAGGCCTCAAGCAAGCCTATAATCAAATAATAGAAAACTATTTCTAAGTTCTACAAGATAGTTAAGTCAAAATTTTAAATATATTAGCAAATAATACAATTAAGAGATTGCAATCTTAAGATTCAAAGTTCAACATTTACTCTCTCTCTCTCTCTCTCTCTCTCTCTCTCTCTCTCTCTCTCTCTCTCTCTCTCTCTCTCTCTCTCTCTCTCTCTCTCTCTCTCTCTCTCTCTCTCTCTCTCTCTCTCGTGTATGGGCATCCTACATTGTAAGGGCAATCTTGCATCACCCAAAATATTTATGGTCGACCTTGTTAATAAGGATTATCTCAGTGTAAAATTGTTATTCTTAGAAGTTGATGATTTTTAGTAAGTTGTTTTTTGTAACTCAAAATCTTCTAATTTCTTCCCTAGAGGTTCATTTTGGATATAATATCCTTCTAGTAAATTTTCATAGAAAGACCAAGTCTAGCTTTCAAGACATCAAAAAAAATTGGTATTGGCGACAAGGTACATAAAATTTGATTTTAGTTTTGAAGGGTTTAGAGGCTTTAAAAAGGATCAAACCTTAGCTGACTAGAGCTTGTGCAAGATGGGTGTTGTAGAGAAGTTTGTGGCCTTTCCAAAATGGGGTCATAATAGTTAATAAGAGCAACTAATGATGAGTTATAGTCTCTAGAAGTTGTGCTACCTAAAATTGATCAAAATGAATTTCCTTCAAAATTTATTTTTCATTTCCAAATCTATTTGGGGCCTAATATAATGTAATAAAATATAAATAATAATATCATAGGGTTGGTTATCCTCAAAGTTTAAGGTTAAATTTTCCACATCTTCTTAGGCACTTAAATATTATCTATACAAAGAAGCTCCATAAGGTTGTCTAAGATAGTTTAGGGGGCAATATATATGGTGGTTGTGGCTTGTAGGATATTATAGGGAAAATGAAAATGTGGCTTTGCATGTCATATTTCTGAAAAAAATACTTCCATTTTATTTGAGATAATAAGAAGCCAATTTCCTATTCTTGCAAATTGTTGTTTTAGATTATGATAAAAAAAGGTTTTGAAGGGACCCCGAAACCCTTTCACATCCTTAAAAAAGGGAAAAACAAGCCATCCAATAGGAAAGAGTCCTTAAATCTTCTAGAAGCAGTACCAAAATCAAGTTTTATAGGGACCTGAAACCACTAACAAAGTCCAAATAAAGTACCCAAGTTTTACAAGGACCTGGAACCATCAGTATAGTTTAAAAACTAAAAGCCATAAAATAGGACCAAACACAAGAACTAGAAGTAACAACTAGCTAACAGGACCTAAACAAGAACCCGACCAGAAAAGAAGACCCAGGAAACTATTGCAATTTTGTAATCATCTTAACTTCCTCCTTACCAATCTTAGCCATGTCCTAGATAGAGTTAGCAGCTGAAGAAGGAGCAACAATCAAAGCTTTCTTCCTCGAACTCTATCGTGTCCTCTTGCTAGGGCCCTTAGAAGATATGGTTCCTTCATTTTCTCTTTTTCCCAATGTCATTGCAGCTGCACAGATGCTTGAGGTTACGTGCTCCATTTTTGTTCCACTTTCCTTGATGAGCATTCTAAGATTCTACTCATAATCCTTTAGTTTTTTTTGCATATCTCCCATTTGCACCTCCATGTGTTGAATAATAGCCCAGTTAGCCTCCTGGTTATGTTGCAAGGTATCCACTTTCTTCTTCAACCCCATTATTTCATTATAAATCTAGGAGTCGACCTGAAGGAAAGAGTCAGCTTTTTGTTTAGTAGAGTGAAGGAAGGAAAGTTTGGTTTCCCTCGTCGGGGAGTCACCCACGTCATCAGCAGTGGTGTGTAGTAAGGGGCCACATTTATCAATTTGTATCTCCCCATCCAACGACTCCTCCTCACCAGGCCCCATAGGAATATGATGGCTCTGGCCCTCCTTATCTTGTCCCTCAGTCTGCTTTATAGGAGTGGAACCTATCCCCATGTTTTTCTCCTCACTCAAAATGGCTGGATCATCGATTAAATTTTCTTTCTCTTTATCACCTCCCCCAGACACAATATGAGTATCCTCATTATCATACTTGCTCTGTTTTGAGTTATCCTCAGTAGTATCTTCCTCTCTCCCTTCCTCATTTTTGTCTTTCATATCTGGATAACCATCTAGGTTAGAGCTAAACTCCGCAGCATCCGTCCCCTCCTCTTCCTCAGGGACATCCTTATCTGAGCCTTTAGTACTCTCCACCTCTGTATCCTCTCCCTCAATTTGTCTTCGAGAGCTGGAGGGTTTCAGTTTAGCCTTAATTTTCTCTTTAACATTCTCATCAGTTTTACCTTTTAAGGGTTTAGGATTCTTTTGCTTGCCAGTGGACGGAGATGAAGCAATGGATTTATTTTTACAAAAACCCTCAATGAGAAAAATCAGACCTTAATGTAAGATGGGTCGAGACTATTTCTTTCTATGGGCATTCAAACTTTGGAGCAAAGAAAACTACAAATAGAAAGGGAAGGAAATTCTGTCCTTGTACCTGAAATGGTTAAGAAAGACAATGTGGAATTTGTGCACCCTTTTATTCCTTCCATCAAGGATGAAATACTCACGAACACAACCAAGCACATCATGCCAAATATCTTTAATCTATTGCACATCAAAGAAGTTTTCATTCTTCTCCAGTTACATCTCCTCTTAATCCATCTTTAGGAATTTTTTGTAGGCCACATTGGAAATACTAGTCTGCTTTGAAAATTTGATACCTTTCATGGGGAGACCAGTGACCTCAAAAATGAACTCTTCAGTAAGCTTTACAGAAACTTCATGTAAAGTAACTTTGTCGTCCACCTAGTTTTTGAAGAAGGCAGTGGTGACATGGGGTTTGAAGCTATGCAACCACTCTAGGTAGCTGACCACCTTCCCTTTCTGGAGAATCTTCCAAACGTCCTACCCAGCCTTCCAATCATCACATTTTTTGGGTTCCTACTTCCTCGGTTCACCCCCCATTTTGTAGAGCGAATAAAAAACTAGAGACACCCAGATATCGATGGCAGAGAGGTTGAAGTGAGACTAGTTTTTTGTGACATGATATCAAGGATGCCTTTTGATGATATGTGCAGAGAACACATAGCCTTCACATGAATGCACCTCCTCGAGGATGGTAATTTGACAGTCACAAGGCCACTTCTGCAAATCATTAAATTTTTAATCCAAGAAAATCTTTCCCACTTTGGAATGAATAACATCATAATTAATAATTTCTTTAAGATCCACATGTTTGTTTAATTCATCAAGCCACCTCATCTTTTGCCCCATTTGAACTACATGATTTGCTATCAAATCAGCGACCCTGTTGGCTTCTCTATAAGTATGGGAAATGACCACCTTTTCAAAATTTTGAAATAAGGTTTTGATTTTCATAACCATTGCCTCTATAGACCAAGAGATAGAATTTTTATTATTAAGGATATTTATAATATTTAGAGAATCACCTTCCAACCATAATTTGGAGTACCCCAATTCAACAGCTAAAATAGTGGTATAAAGGGCAAAAATAGCTTCAACAATATGGCTATTCGAGTGACCTATAGGGATAGCAATAGCATCAATAACATTTCCCATATGATCTCTAAGAACACCTCCACATCTTGCTCTTCTCGGGTTACCCTTATCTGCTCCGTCAAAATTCCCTTTGATCCATCCATTAGGAGGAAAAAGCCACTTTATAATCGATCTAGGATTATCAATTTTTGACTTAGATCCTTGAGATCTTAAAGGGTAATCAAGTTGGAAGGTTTGAGCAGGCTCCCTCTGGGACTTAAAATTTTCCTTGAAGACTCTGATGATATTTTGACCAAGTACCCATCCTGGAAGATCTTTATTTTTGAATATCCTGTTATTTCTTTCTTTCCATATGCCCCACCAAAGGTGGGGGAGGGTTAGTTTCCAAAGAAATTGAGCATCAGGATCCTTTGAGGGGCATCTCCAACTCTTGAAAGAAAGATCCACATTGTTTTGGTGGACCCATGTCATACCCCAAAAATTCAAAATCTCAATCCATACTTCTTGGGTATAAGAGAATCTCAAAAACATATGACTCTATCTTCAAGTCCCTTTCTGCATAAAGAACACCTATTTACCAAATTCATACCTCTTTTTTGCAAGTTGTCAAGGGTCAGAATTTTGTTTTGGAGAAGAGTGCAAAAGAAAATGTTAATTTTGGGTATGAGACCCTTAATCCAAGCTTGAGACCAAAGAGGTTGATTACTCTTATCCTTAGAAGCAAAGATAGAAGAGACTTTAAATTTCCCACTAGGATCAACATACTAGATAATCTAATCCTCAAGATAAGGGTAAAGAGAGACAACATTTAGGGATAATTGGATATTATTGAAGCCTTGACCAACATCAGTTAAATTCACCCATGAATCATTCTTCTAGTAATGACTAACAAGAAGGCCAAATCTCTACTTGCATCGATCAATTAAGGCCTTGTCATGAAAATCTTCAATCAAAGGATGGTCCATAAGCTAGGTATCCTCTTAAAATTTCACTTTAAGTCCATTACCAACTTTCTAGGAAGATACTTTTTCTAAAGTTTTCTTGGTCCCCTGAATAGCTCCCCATATGGAGGAAGAGTGAATAATATTAGGAGAGTCGAGGTAATCTGGAAGGGAATAAGCATTGAAGAGATACTTATGTTTCCAAATGGTTCTCCACTCTTTGTTGTCATGGTACACTCTCCACCCCTGTTTGGCTAAAAGGGCTTTATTCAAACTTCTAATTTTTTGAATTCCCAATCCCCCTTCACTGCAAGGTTTACATACTTGATCCCAAGTAATTAAAGGCATTCTCCTTTTTTCCTTAGAGCTAGTCCATAGGAAGTTTCTTTGAATTTTATCAATTAACCTAGCAAATTTGAAAGGAATTCAGAAAAGACTTAGAGCATAAGTAGGAATGCTTTGGAGACAGGCTTGGAGAAGAGTTAACTTACTAGCTTGGCTTAAAAGAATTCCTTTCCATCCTGCCAACTTTTTGCTGAATTTGTTAATAAGATCTTCCCAAAAAGCATCAAGGACCTTCAAGCCTAGGGGGAGACCCAAGTAGGAGGATGGGAGAGATCCTATAGAACATCCCAAGATTTTAACAATTTTAAATTGTCTGTGGATAGGGGTGTTAATGAAGAACACAACACTTTTACTCCAGTTAACCCCTTGTCCAGAAGAAATAGAATATAAGTTAATAGCTTGCTTTAAAATCTTGGCTTCCTTCACTTTAACCTTACCCATGAAGATGGTATCATCAACAAATTATCCATGAGAACAAATTAACAGATGGGAAGATGGTTGTAAGCCCTTGAGCAAACCTCTTTGGACCAAGTCCCCAATAAATCTCCCCAAGCAATCAGCCATAATAACAAAAAGGATGGGGGATAAAGGATCACCTTGTCTTAGCCCTCGAGAAGGAAAAAAGAAAGGAGAGGAGCTACCATTAACCAAGACCGCAATAGAGATAGTAGAAACCAATTGGCGGATAAGACCCACAACCTTATGATCAAAGCCAAAAGCAAGCAAAATATTACAGAGGAAAGACCAATCCACTCTATCATAGGCCTTAGCAATATCCACTTTCATAATGAAGCCCTGATTGTTAGAACAAGACAAGGAATGAATATTCTCATGAGCAAAGATGATAGAGTTAAGGATTTGTCTACTAGGGACAAAACCATTCTGTTGTTCCACAATAATCAATGGGATCACCTGAACAAGTCTGGAGGTGAGAACTTAAGAAATAATTTTAGAGAAAGAATTACATAGGCTGATTAGATGAAACTGATCCGAAGAATCAGCCCCAACTTTCTTAGGAATAAGGCACAAAAAGGCAGAAATGATTTCTTTAAGCATCTGTTTAGCCCCATAGAATTCCTTAATAGCATCACAAACATCTTTACCACCAACTTTCCAAAGCTTTTGGAAGAAAAACATGGGGAATCCATCAGGGCCAGGGGCTTTATCTCCTCCCAGAGAGCTAACAGCTTTGAGAATTTCATCATCCTTAGGAATTGAACATAACATTTTATTCTATTCCTTAGTTATGAATGGAGGAATCACTTTGAGGAATTCAGCCTGACTATCCACATTAATGTTGGAATCAACCATCATAAGGGAAGAGAAAAAAGTCACCATCTCATTCATGATAGGCTTGTCTTCAACAATTTTCACATCTCCCTTTTTAAGATATGATATGCGAGTTTTGGCCCTATGCTTTAGAGTGGAGAGATGGAAAAACTTTGTATTTTTATCTCCTTCCCTCAACCATAACAATCGTGATCTCAGTCTCCAATAGATTTCTTCTTTAGTGAAGATGTCATGATATTGTGCAAGCTTTTCATTCTCTTCAAGGAGGAGATCATAGGTATAACCTTCCTTCTAGATTTTTTCCTGTATATTTAGAATTTCCTCCTTAACAATAGTTTTCTTCTAAAAAATGTTCTGAAAGCTGTTCTTGTTCCATTTTTTGACTTCCCTTTTGACATTTTTAAGCTTGGAAGCATCTCTAAAAAGGGCAGTGCCTTCAAAATCAATATTCCACCATTCTTTCAATTTAGTTTCAAACTGTGGGTGTTGTATCCACATCTTCTCAAATCTAAAAGGAAAATTCTTCTTGAGGTTAATCTTCTCAGCAGTGAATATAAGAGGGAAATGATCCGATCCAATTTTTTGACAAGCCTCCAACTTACAAATGAAGTCTTTAGTCCAATTAGGAGAAATAAGAGCATGGTCAAGCCTAGCCTGAATACATTCATTACCAACTCTCTTATTGCTCCACATGAACTGGATTCCATAGAAGTCCAAATCCATTAAGCCCTCATTATTTATGAAGTCCATTAAATCCAATCTTCCTTCCAACTGAGTAGCATTTCCTCCCATTTTCTCATGGTCATAAAGAGGGACATTAAAATCTCCCATAATGATCCATCGACTAGAATAGTTTTTGCTTTTAAAATTAGAAACAAAATCTCATACCTTTTTCCTTAAATTCTTTGAGTTTGGAGCATAAATATTCACAATATACCAATAGACATTTTTCTCTTGAAAACTATTGTTATTTCTCTATTTTATTGTAGTTATTTGTGTCAATAAGGGGAGTACCCTTGATCAAGTGGTAATAGAATATAAATTCCTAGGCGTGTAGATAGATCTCTAAATATGAGGCAGTTTTCATAAGAACTTTAACTCTGGCTTGAAGAGATAGATATGAGAATGCCTCTGCAAAGAAACTATGACAAAAGTGCTATTGGTGTGACAAGAGAGGGGTTTAGAGCCCTCTAGAGACAATAACATGCATTATATGAAGAGTTGTGTGGAGGAATTAATAGTGTGGCAAGAGATAAACTTGCAGAGGAATTTATAGAAGGGAATATAGAGAAAAATGCACCATAAGAAAATCTTGAAGAAGATATGCATTTGAGGGCCATTTCTATGTTTAGAGAGAGACCTGAGCTTAAAGTCTCCACATTTTTTGGAAATCATAACTATATATTTATTTTACCATTGGGAAATATTAAAGATTGGAAAGAGACCCGAGTTTCAAAGTCCCTTTTTATCAAATATATTTTTATTTTTATTTTTAGAAAGCCCCTTAAGCTCATCAATTGATAAGTAGGAGATAATTTCCACAACAAGTCAAACTATGATATTGATGAGCTTAAGGGGCTTTCTAATTAATGGTTCATAAGGAACAACACTTGATGAAGTTTTTACAAATGGGGTTGCAAGAAGAGTGGGTTTAACCATGGAGGAAACTTTATAGTTAAGCTCCCTCAAGCTGGAGTAGTACTGGGATGGGTGACCTCTTGGGAAGTCCCCGTGCTTCACCTTTATGAGCATCACCTAGATCCAATGAGTGCTAAGTGTTCCATTTATTCTCATGAGAGATGGATTTTTATTTAATCAGTAGTCATGATAAATGGATCAATGAGTTTGACTCAAAAACTACAAAGTCAAGTCTTGATAGCAATATCATAATTTGACTTGCTATATAAATTATCTCCTACTTATCAATTGATTAGCTTAAGGGGTTTTCTAATGAATGGTTCATAAGGCATAACACTTGGTGAAGGTTTTTAAAATGGGGTTGCAAGAAGAGTGGGTTTAACCATGGAGGAAACTCTATAGTTAAGCACCCTCAAGATGGAGTAGCACTAGGATGTGTGACCTCTGGGGAAGTTTCGATGCTTCACCTCTGTGAGCATTACCTAAATCCAATGAGTGCAAAGTGTTCCATTTATTCTCATGAGAAATGTATTCATATTGAATCACTACTCATGATACATGGGTCGATGAGTTTGACTCAAATGCTACATAGTTAAATCTAGATAGCAATATCATAATTTGACTTGCTATGGAAATTATCTCCTACTTACCACTAATTTACCCAAGTGATACTACCATGCATTAGACACTCAATTTGCAAGGTTATCTTTCCCATGCCATTTTGTAAATAACTCTGAACCCTTAGATAGTACAGGAGCTTTTAAAATTAAACCATACTTATCATATAATCCCTTGTCAACCTTCCAACCCTTGATTAAATTTGGCCTATTGTATTTATCACTTGTTGAGGGGTTTAGCTAGTCTAAGAAATCATAAAATGGATGCTTTTTATAGTAATCCCTATTTCATCAATCTCCTCTCTGGTGAAGATATGATGGGTTCTAGGGATTTACATAGAAATAAATTCAAAGCTGAAAATTATTAGGACTTCCCAACCTAAAAACTTCATTTCAATACCAAACATGCTCCAATTTCAAAAATTAACTATGAATAGCCCTTTCCTAGTCAAGAAAATAATCTTCAAAGAATTCACCCATAAATAAAAAGAACAAGCTTTGAGAGAGAAAACCATACTTACTCATTTTTAGCACACCACAACATCAAATTATGCTTGATAAAATCACCTTTTACTAGCTAGATAGCTCCAAAGCACTTGTGAGATCCTAAGAATGCAGAATGAAATAAAAAATAAGATTGTTTTGTCTTTTTATTATTATTGTTGTCATCTAAACTACTCTTAATAATATAATTTGAATCTCCACTATGTTATGTGGATCTTCATCAAATTGGCATTGGATAAAACCTAAACTAAAATGTAACACATAAGAAGACGAGTTTGAAAAAAAATCTAATTGTCCCCTTGGTAAGATATGCATTTTAGTTTAAGGTTTAGACATTGCCCACCAAACCAACATGATTAGATGAATAATAGAATTTCATCTTAATTCAAATGGACCCACAAATCTACCAACAAGTACATGCCACATCGCTCTTTACCATTAATGGCAATTATCAATAGCGAAGTGAAGAAAAATATAGCCAATTATCATCTTCTGCATGTGGCATTCCTTGGTCATACTTTGTAGTAGCCAATTGGCCTAGGGTGCATGGAAACATCTCATGATATCAAGTAAAATAAAGCTTGACCACTTTGACCTACAAGTTTGAGAGAGCCATAGATTCTTTGAAGGTCTGTTTGGTTTGTGGAATTGTAGAAATTAAGATTTCTACAAATCTCAATTTAGCCAAATCAAGGTTTTGCAATATTCATTCCTATTTTTGGGATTTTACTTGAAAATTTTGTTTCACTCAAAATATGAGTATGAAGACACATTTTTATGCATAAGCTTGGGGTTCTAGGTAGACTCCAAAAAGTAGTCCAATCTATTATGTTTACACTCCTAAAAAAACATAACTAGGTTTTGATTTTCAATTCCTACTTTCTAGTAGGAAGTCAGAAAAACTAGTTTGAGACAAAATTAGAAGTTTGGTATTCTAATTGCATTTTACTAATTTTGAAACAAATGCAAAATTTTTCAAATCCAGATTTTGGAAAAGCCAATTCCTGTCACCTTCCATGAACAAAACAGACTCTCAAAGATTTAATCTTTAGGCTATACTAAAATGAAGTATCTGTTGAGCATCTTCACACATAGTTTGACACCTTGTAGAAAGATAAAGGACATTAGTAAACCAAACTATGACCATTCAAAATAAGAGATATAACATAAGGTTTTAATGATGATACCAACTAACAAGGAAATGACAGATGTAGAAACTCGTTATCCTATAATCATAATCAGCCATAATGTGACATCATCATGGGATCCCAATGCAAATGGAAGAATGACATGTAGCAAACCACTAAAAAATGTAATGAAGCCTAACTCTACCATTTGAAACAAAGGCAAGACTTAGGAAAATGGAAAAAAGGGTCCCGATTAGAACATGTCAAACATTGAGATTTACAAGTGATGACCCCGTATGAAAACTAAGATACCCATCATTTAAGTGGATAAAGCTAACTCCAAATTAGAACATACTATGGTTTAACAAGGTTTTGCTAAAATTAGCAATAAAAACCTTAACAGATTGGACTCAGAGAACCCTAAAGAACCACAAGTAAACTATGAAACTAAATTTTAAATGAGAAACATACAGTAAAATTGGAAGGTTGAAATCGTTCTCAACACAATGCTTACCAAGATTTAAAATTTCTTGACACTTTCTATCATATCTTCAAGATCTAGTATCTTACTTCATGATGCATGATTAGAGTTAGTTATTATCTTAATGTTAGAGATTCAGTGGCAATGTAGTAAAATATTTTAATTTATAAGAAAGATATTATATTTTGTTGTCTATCTAAGCTTTTGTAATATGTTATTAATAGAATAAAAAATAAATTCTCCATTAGAATACTAAGTTAGGTTGGGTACTATATATATATGTTCTAGAATTTTCTTTGATATTCTTGTTCCATCACATCTTCATTAATAGTCATTATTGGTTCTATCTATAACATCAAACAAAAATGCTGATAAAACTCATGCATTATTTGATCATAATCGAGGATTTCCCCATTTGGCAATGGATATTTGATGCATAGTAAGAGACATGTTTGTTCTTGGCTTTATTGATATCAATCAATATGTATGGAATTTGTACGAGTCATGTTAATTGAATTGTAATAAACCTGGGATGACACTAAAAGCTACAAAGCTCTATAAAAAAATTAGATTGTATTTGTCTCAACATATAGGAATTAAACATGAAATGGCCATTGATTTCACTTAGTTACTATTATATTGATGTCCAATAAAATAAATAGGGCATATGTCACTAAGACTATTTCAAATTTTGGGATAACATAAAGTCATAATGCTTTGACATGGGGATAGATTACTTAGTGACCTCTTGAATCAATCAACATTCTATTTGATAATTTTCTACAACAAAATTTGATTATTACTTGTAGGGTTTACCTCTCCCAAGAAGAATGAGACATTCACATAATTTTAACTATATAGCCAATAAAAAGTCAATTAATAGTCTGCATAATCTGTATATAGACAATTTTCAAAGAATTCTTAAAGCTTTATTTGAAAGAATACATCAAAACACCCTTTTTATAATTATAGTTTTTAGAAAAGTTCAGCAAACCGTAATTAAAAATTCAGATTAAAAAAAGTCAAGACTATTTTACGAAATATTCCATAATATTGGATTTTTTGATCTCTCATTCTTACCACTACTCTAGCAAAAGCCTTGCCTTTATTTAGACTGGTTGACTGCAGATTTCTAGCGAGTATTCTTATTTATTTAAAAAAAGGGAACGGCGAATTAATGTTTTGTTAAATCTTGTAATAGCAAATAAAAATGTGGAAGAACAGACGAGGCACATGAACAGTTTCAGCGATTGGTTCCATGAGATGCACAAAATGGATTTGTCAAATATGTTTTCCGAACTGTCAAGAAAATGACATAGGAAGCATACATTCCATTTACAAGTGAAGTCTAACTGTGTTGTATTCAAAGAAAACTACTCATTTGTTTTTGATCTTCCAAACCGTAGTGACTAAAAAAATTAATATGTAGACGAGAAACACTAATATAATGATTTTCTCTCATGATTCGGTAATCTGAGAGGTTAACCATATCGGCTAGCAGGAAACCGTTTTGAGGATTGAGACATATCATAATATTCCATCGAGTTACAACCGACATAGTCCACTGATTCCACTGCCATTTTTGCATCGAGGGTGCTATCAATTGCATTGCCATAAAGATTATTGCTATATGACCAGGCATGAAAAAAACTACTAAATCTCTCAAGAAGTGACATGAAACCTAAACAATTTGAAAATGAAGAGCAGAGAGAGAAACTAACCAATGGTCGTTGATGTGGATGAGTGAAATGTGAAATGAGGGCTGTAGTTCAAACTCCAGCTGCTGCATGTGTGGGAACCTCTAACTCCACAAAACCCTCTGAAAACGTTGTACCAAATCCAATCCCCCACCCCAATCCCACACCAACCACAGAGACATACTCATCTATTCTGCTCCACACTGACTTCTTTGCATATGGTAGAGGTGGAGGAAGCAATGCAGACTTTGTGCACTTTGGAAAAGGGTGACCGCAGAAACAATTAGGGGGATTTCCCTGGTAATATATGGGCTCAAAAGTAGCGAACTGCGGTCCTCCTGGTATTCGACCGCATAGATTGTTGAATGAAACGTTGAAATAGGCCAATTGGTACAGTCTAGACAATTCCTCAGGTATGTTTCCGCTCAATTTATTCTGAGACAAGTCCAACTGTTCCAATGTTGATATTTCTCCCAGAGATGCCGGTATCCCTCCTTGCAGCTGATTTCCACTTAGATTTAATAGCCTCATCTGAGATAGATTCCCAATTCTCGCGGTATTTGTCCAATTAAATTGTTGTTGGACAGATCAAGTATTGTGTTTGCTGCTAGGACATACACTAGAGAATACACGTTTCCCTTTATGGTTATGCTCGGTATATCCTCGTATAGAGTCAGTTGTGAGCTTTCAGGATTCTTAAATCCTTGGAGATCCTCAAGAGTAGATGGAATTTCTCCTGAGAATCTATTATTGTATAAGTCCAACACTTGCAAGCTGCTAAGATTGTTCAACGCCAGAGGAATATTCCCTTCCAGCATATTTGAGCCAAAAGTTATAACTCTCAGCTCTTGACAATTTGCAAGCAAGTGTGAAGGAAACTCACCTGTCAATCTATTGTTGTTGAAATCAAGAAGTTTAAGATGTCTACAGTTGGACAATGATGCAGGCAGGGTCCCAGAGAAGTTGTTGGAATGAGCAGACAATACCTCCATAGAAGAAGAATATTTAATTTCTAGATCTCCATGGAGTAAGTTATTAGACATCTTCAGTCTCCTTAGGGATGTGCAGTTAGCTAACGTTGCTGGAATTATTCCACAAAAAAGGTTGTTGGCTAGTATCAAATCAATTAGCTGATTGCACTTTCCTATGGATTGTGGAACTGTTCCTGATAGCTGATTATCAAATGCATCTAATATTTGTAGACGTGTCCAGTTGCTTAGAGAATTCGGAATAATTCCAGACAGATTATTTGTGGACAAGTAGAGCATCTCCAACATGTCAAGGTGGCCGAATCCAGGTGGTATGCTCCCGGTCAAACTATTTTGACCCAGTGAGATCACTTGTAGACGTGTATAGTTGCTCAGAGAATTCGTAATAATTCCAGATAGATTATTGTGGGACAAGTAGAGCATCTCCAACAAGTCCAGGTGGCCGAATCCAGGTGGTATGCTCCCGGTCAAACTATTTTGACCCAGTGAGATCATTTGTAGACATGTGCAATTGCTTAGAGAATTTGGAATAATTCCAGATAGCTTATTGTCAAACAAGTAGAGCTTCTCCAACATGTCCAGGTGGCTGAATCTAGGTGGTATGCTCCCAGTCAAACTATTTTGTTCCAGTAAGATCACTTGTAGACGTGTGCAGTTGCTCAAAGAATTTGGAATAATTCCAGACAGATTATTGTAGGACAAGGAGAGCCTCTCCTACATGTCCAGGTGGCCGAATCCAGGTGGTATGCTCCCAGTCAAACTATTTTGACTCAATGAGATCAGCTGTAGACATGTTCAGTTGCTTAGAGAATTCGGAATAATTCCAGACATATTATTGTAGGACAAGTAGAGCATCTCCAACATGTCTAGGTGGCCGAATCCAGGTGGTATGCTCCCGATCAAACTATTTTCACCCAGGGAGATTAGCTGCAGACGTGTGCAGTTGCTCAGAGAATTCGGAATAATTCTAGATAGCTTATTGTTGGACAAATCGAGCGTCTCCAACATGTCCAATTGGCCGAATCCAGGTGGTATGCTCCCGGTCAAACTATTTTGTTCCAGTGAGATCACTTGTAGACGTTTGCAGTTGCTTAGAGAATTTGGAATAATTCCAGATAGATTATTGTAGGACAAGGAGAGCTTCTCCAACATGTCCAGGTGGCCGAATCTAGGTGGTATGCTCCCGGTCAAACTATTTGAATCCAGTGAGATCCATTGTAGACGTGTGTAGTTGCTCAGAGAATTCAGAATAATTCCAGATAGATTATTGTAGGACAAGTAAAGCGTCTCCAACATGTCCACGTGGCCGAATCCAGGTGGTATGCTCCTGGTGAAACTATTTTCACCTAGTGAGATCACTTGTAGACGTGTGCAGTTGCTTAGAGAGTTCAAAATAATTCCAGATAGATTATTTGTGGACAAGTAGAGCTTCTCCAACATGTCGAGGTGGCTCAGTCCAAGTGGTATGCTCCCGGTCAAACTATTTGAATCCAGTGAGATCCATTGTAGATGTGTGCAGTTGCTTAGAGAATTCGGGATAATTCCAGACAGATTATTATAGGACAAGTAGAGCATCTCCAACATGTCCAGGTGGCCGAATCCAGGTGGTATGCTCCTGGTGAAACTATTTTCACCTAGTGAGATCACTTGTAGACATGTGCAGTTGCTTAGAGAATTTGGAATAATTCCAGATAGATTATTTGTGGACAAGTAGAGCTCCTCCAACATGTCTAGATGGCTGAATCCAGGTGGTATGCTCCCGGTCAAACTATTTGTATCCAATGAGATCCATTGTAGACGTGTGCAGTTCCTCAGAGAATTCGGAATAATTCCTGACAGATTATTCCAGACAGATTATTGTAGGACAAGTAGAGCATCTCCAACATGTCTAGGTGGCCGAATCCAGGTGGTATGCTCCTGGTCAAACTATTGTGAGATAGTGAGATCAGCTGCAAAAGTGTGCAGTTACTCAAAGAATTCGGAATAATTCCAGATAGACTATTAAAAGATAAGTCTAGAATCTTCAGCATCTCAATGAAGCCAAATTCTTGTGGTATGGTCCCTGTCAAATTATTGCCAGAAAGTGTAATCTCTCGAAGGTGTGTACAATTCGAGAGGGATGTGGGGATGGAACTTTTCAGTCCATTAAAGCTAAGATCTATTATAGATAAGGCTTTTAATTGACCAAGCTGGGATGGCATGATTCCGGTGAAAGAATTATTAGTGAGATTCAGAGTGTGGAGTAGAGAGAGGGCAACTATGGAGGGAGAAATGGTACCTTGGAGTCTCAAGTGAGGGAGGATAATGGCCACAACTCTATTGGAGTTCTTTCTGCACCGAAAACCTTTCCACAAGCACATGTTTTGTGCATTAGAAGAATTCCAACTTGTGAGCGACATGGTCGGATCGGATGAGATGCCATTTCTGAAAGAAAGAAGACCCTGCAGATCCCGCTGATGAAAAGAGTCATTCTCCAGCATGAGCAAACGACTTGTCACAGAATAAGAGTTTCCATCCATTGTACGGTTATGGAAAGCAAAGACACTAGAAGAGTAAGAACTGTTGTCATTGGCAGCAGTCGGTGTTACTGCCAAAGCTAACCCCAACCATAGCATTTGAGTCAACATGCCTTCGCTCATTTGTAAACAGCTCATATCACACAAATTATCCAGCGCAATGGCCGACTTAATATAAGTTGGAAATCCTTTGAACGTAGACCACAGAGCTTACCAAGTCAATACAAAGATGACGACCTCAGTATCGGCACTATTCGATACTTAAATGCATTGCTCTTAAAATAACGTCCTTATTCTATGTCCTATATAAACTTGACTGTAGATTTCTATATTATTCCAGTCTTCGGGCGGCAAGGTAATCTTTCATTTTTGTTTTTCTCTTTTGGAACATGGTTTTGCAGGAAAACGGTCTATTGACTCCAGATGTTTTGATTTTATATGGTTGCTCTTTTGTTTAAGCAGGTCAATCTTAGCTCTACATTCCTGGATTTAAAAGTTATAAAAATATGTTATATGTTTGTAATAAATTTGTTATATTAAGATTTTTTATATATTGAATGATGACTTTGCAGTCTAAACAAATGTTTGATTTTGATAAATATCTTATATCTTATATTGTTGTATATATGGATTTCATTTATGATAATAAGATGTTATCAAAGTTTTTATCATTTAATTTGAATAAATCTTTATAAAAATAGATTATCAAGTTGAAATGTTTCCTATTCTTTTAGATATTAAAAGCTGAATATTTTTTCAAAAGATAGAAGGAAAATATGAATAAAATAATCAAAATCTCACAATTTTCTTTCATTTAAAGCAAAATATTTAAACAATTTTATTAAAACTCAATAATCCATATACAATATGCTTCAAACTTTGTTGAGGGTATACACTCGTTTACACCTCTCCTATTTGTTTATTGGACCCTTCCAAACAATTTTCTATATTATAACTAGTCAAGTGTCTTTTAACTATCATAGAGTTCAAGCAAACAAACAAAAAAAATCTTCACATTTAGACATAGAATACAAGATTTGATTGCCATTACTACAATCAAAATTAATTAGGACAATGACAATGTATTTTCATCATTTCATTTTGGAATACAAATTGACACAAACTTTTAACTCAATGTGGAAGTACATGATGAAGTAGAAAATGTTGTGAGAAATGTTTAACATTAAATCTTCATTTCCTACGAAGCAACCACTAGCATTTCATGATTAAGAGATCCCACTAAACAATCATTATGAAAAATTTGATTTGAGAATATATAAATTAGCAATGCCTTAATTGATCCAACTAATCAACACAACATTAGTGATGAGTGTAGACACCTAAAAACCTTTAGAAAATAAAGTATTTTTATTTTCTGAAAAAGTCCTGATGACATCATCATTTATTAATTAATTAATTAATTAATTAATTAATTTTTATGCCATTAAATCCTTTTATCTTAATTAAAAATATTTAATTAAGGAATCCCTCCCAAAAATGTTTCCTTATTTAAACATTATTTCCTTATTTATTAATTATTTAATTAATAAATTGACCAAAAAACTCAAAATAAATAATTTATTTATTTTTTTGCCCAAAACTTGGCCAATTTTCTTAAGACCACTAACCTCTTCCAAAATCTTCTAATCCTTCTTTAATATTGATTAAAGGCTAATCCCATCATTTCCTACCCCTAATCTCAACTCAAAATATTTAATTAAGATTAAATATTAATCCTCATGTTTATTAAAAAAGTTTTAATAAATATCTCCTCAACCCAAACCCTTGAAATAAATAAAACTTTATTTATTTCCTAAAAATCTAATTTATCCTCATCCTAAGAAAGTTCTAGACTCTTCTAGAAAGTCTTCATCCTCATCCTAGGAAGTTCTAGACTATTCTAGAAAGTCTTTATCCTCATCCAAAGTCTAGACTCTTCTAGAAGATGTCTTTAAACCTAATCCTAATCCCCTCCTAACCTTGTCACATTCCCTAAAAATGGGTTAAGACTTACTAACCCAAGCCAAAGTTAACAAATATCTCCTCCTTCACCCACCCTCATTAAATGCCATCCACTTGCCTATCCCTAAGCTAATCCTAAACCATCCTAATCCATCCTCTAATCATTTGCACAAGCTTAAGTAAGCTTAAAACTCTCCTAATCAAGTCCAAGTCAAAATTGCTCTCATCACTCTCAAAATATCTCAACCATAAAATTTTATGAAGCCCACTAGGCCATAAATGACTCTTCCAAGCCCTTTTATTGCTCTTACAAGTCATTATGAGGGTCTTTATGAAGATTTTATCCCTTGAGCCTCCTTTGTTGACTCATCCTTCCCCTTTCCTCCATCTTCTCACCATGTGACATGTGTCACTCCCTGATTGGTTGTAAGGAAGCACAATCCATGTGCTCTCCTCTCATGCAATCTGAGCCTTCTATAAGCTTTTTCACATCCTTGCATCCTAGCCCTTGATCCCTCAAGCCCTTTGCCTATTTAAGGAATCCTCTCCCAAGTCATTTTAACACAATCCATGAAGTAAAGTCATAATGCTATTTTGAGAGCCAAATCCATACTAAAGCCATCTATCCACACCAAAAATCCACAATCATCCATTGAAGCCTTTGGAAGCATATTGAGCATACATCCTATCCATTTAGATAAAGCTACTCAACAAGAGAGCTTCTTATTGAGAGAGTCCATTAATGTCTCATATTCTCAATTGAGAGCTCATCTTAGTCTATCTTGAAGTTTATGAATTTTGTTTAGTTTGTAGAAGCTTTATTTAAATTTGGTTTCTATTAGCATACTAACATTGCTCATATACATTTTAGCACGTCCGGTGGGACCCCGCATGGGTCATCTTCATTAGCTTTTTTAGTCAAATTTTGTATGTCATTTGCTAATTTTGGCTAATTTTGCTTGTTTTTGTGATTGGTAGGATTGTATAAATTAGTTTTGTAGGTCCACATGAGCATGAAGAAGACAAAGGAACTCATAGTCTATCTCATAGTATTTGCAGATTTTTCAAGCTTATAGGTGGACAAAGCACTTGGAATTCTTCTTCCTCTTCTTGTCTATATTCTTTTTATTCCATCTACTTCTTCTTCTTCTTCTTGTGGGAGATCTTGGCCATTTTTTTTTTAAGGAAGCAAATCATACACACTTCTTTTTAGTGCTTAAAATGAACCCCCAAATCATATTTAAATCCATTAAAAAATTAAAAATTTGCAAAAAAGAAAAAATCTTTTAACAAGTGAAACTAAACCAATCTAATCATTTGCATCCTTGCAACATCAAGATTTTAGATGCATTCATGCAAAGTTAGGAACACTTCATTTTTGAAAATTTAAAAAGAACTTCAAGTTTTCATTTCAAAAGGTTCAAAATCAACACTAAGTGCACACTAAAATCTAAATCAAACTCAAAGCATCAATCAAGGATAAAATGAACCTCATTTGAAAATATTTTAAAGTTCTTTTAAAAATCTCATGAAAACTAAGAGTCCTAAAACTTTTTTTATTTGTTCCAAACAAATGTCTTGTTGCAAAATCTTGAATGTTTCTTAGATTTTTCATGCATCAAAACAATCTAGGAATATCATTTTTGGGCTTAAAACATGCAAACTAGAACACAAAATCTTGAATGAAAAGCAAAGTCCAAAGAGTCATTTTCACTTTTGAGTCCAAAACAATCTTGAATGATCTAAGGTTAAAACAAAGCACTTCAAAGTTCTTAAAACAACACACAAAATTTCAATCTTGAATGCTCAAAGGAAAAAACTTGAATGATTAATCACTTGTCTTTGAATGTATGTTGCTAAACACACTCTTGAATGCCATGGATTAAAATCAAATTTTCCTTGAATGCATGATTAAAAAAACAAATCCAATCTTGAATGCCAAGGACCAATTAACCATTGCAATATCAAACACTTCATTTGGAGCTTCTACAATTGAACAAAACAAATCTCTTTTTCACATGCAATTTAGGTATAGTTTGATTTTTGGATATTTAAGAGACTTTGTTAAGTTAAATACAAATTTGCAAAAATCAATTTGAGTAGTTCCTTAGACTCACCTCTTTTCTAATCACCCATCAATTCAACCATTGGTTGCAATCTCAGCACCATTTATGGGGATGGGTCTACTTGAAAAAGGTGTTAAATGTTCCACAATCTAACTCACTCACTTGGTCTTTGAACGTTTGCTTTAACTTTATCAAAAATTTTAAATTACCAAAACTCTAGATTAAATCGATCACACTTCAAGTTTGGGCACTAAAATTGAACAACTATTGACGTGGAGGGCCTCCGGGCGTGCGCTTGGCAATTGAGTTTCACACATCTTTGTTTTGGGCTTAAAATAAACTCACGCTCAATCTTGAATGCCTAAAAATCAATGAACATCGCATGGTTTTGATGCATTTTCAATGGCGCTCGCATTTCTTATGTTGACAATCTCTCGACTTTCATTATGCTGACGATACTATCAAATTGGAATGAACATTGTATGCCATAATCACAAGTGTCTTCAATCATAGCTTACAAAATCTAAATCATCAATTAGAATAAACGCGTGTCTTTTAAAGCCCAAGATCATGTATGTGGTCTTGTTTTACACTTTTTAGGAGGCCTGCTTGCGGATTTCATCACCCCTTGGGATGACCTCAACTCCAGCGTTCCGGCAGAGTATAAAGATCAGGAGGTGAATCCAAAGACACCTCTCTTGGAATCAAGATTTTGTCACTCGGGCTAAGCCTCAAGGAACTTTATACCCTTGAGAAGTGAAAGAGGAGAAGTGGGTTACCGCTCCTCTCGGCTATGTGACATCTTTTTGGTTTCATCTACGGATATGGGCCTCACGTACCTTGCGTATATCGAGGACTCCCTAGCTAAACAAAATTTCATCCTTGTAGAAAGCTTCCTAGGATGTTCGTATGTTTGACGTGCTTGCTCCAAACTTTTGTCTGCTTGTTTGTTCATAGCTTTTGAATGAATGTTTGCCAATTTTGGTCGAAATCCCAGAAAAGCAGAAATCTCCCAGCTCAAGGCATACTTAGCGTAGTCACTACCTCATTAGAAAATCATCCAAGCTCCCCCGCCACAACCAAATCTATCTAGTTCCTTGCTTTAGAACAATTCCAAATCCAAAGTCTCTCCAAATCATCCCCCCCAGCCAGCTAGCAACCCAATCCAAAATCACACCCAAGCCTTTAGAGAGTTGTTGTCATTCTACTAGAATTTGCTATCCAATCAATCTGACCAATCCACCAGCCTCACCAAGGTTATCCCTTTGACAGAGCTTTATCTAGGGTAGTTTAGCTTTGTCACTTGTTATCCCTCATCACCTTGAGCTAAAGGTTGGGATCCACAAGTGGTCAATCTCATGTCATGCCAATAGGATCATTATTCTATTCTTAAGTTGACACAATCTCCACCAATCTAGCGCATAGGAAATAAAAACTCTCACTTTTTGATAGCATTCCCTTGAAGTCTTCCATCCATAGGAAAGCCAAAAATCTCCAGCCAAATCCTCCTTAGGTCTGTCATACAGCTTTGACTCTCCCTAGGAAATCTTTCATCAGCCAATCCAAAATCTGTGCTTAATCCAAATCCAACCATGAGCTTCCGTGTTCATCCATAGGCAAGACCCCATCCCCATCAAACTCATCATCAAAGCATGAAGTACCAATCCTATCATGATGTGTTTGGTCGCATTGTCCTTGCTCTTGCCACCTCCTATTCCAATGATGATGAAAATCTTGTTGACTATGACGGGTATATTGAAAGCCTTAGAAACATTCCCCCAAGCATCCCCCAAAATCCAAGAGTTATTCCAAACTATCTAGTCATGCCATCTGATATTCCAGCTTCCCCTCCATCACCCCATCAACCAAGCTTCCAATCTTCCACCCCCATCACACTAGTTATTCCTGTCAATCCACCTCCACCTTCGACACACGAGTCTCCAAGGAATCTCCTAGAGGAAATACAAGAAAAGTTGCCTCCAACAGTCGATAAGCCATGTCATCTAATCCAACCATGTGAAGTAGTTAGTGATGAAGCTTCCCCATCTATAATATCACCTCCATCTCCCATAGCTATCATCCCCATACCATCCATCAAATTGCTTAAAATCCTTCCACTTCCTGCAAGCATCAAAATCCCACCACCTGTCAAATCCCTCCAAATCCTATCCACATCGCCTCCAAGCATTTCCCAAATCTCTCGTAATGAACCTTATGCATCCATCTTCTACTCACCCATCTCCACTACTGAATCTCCCATCTATCCATCTGCTACCTTTGAAGAATCCATCCCTTCACCTCCTATCGCACCATCCACTCCAAACCAATCCTATCAAGATCCTGCCCAAAAGCATGTTGACATCCCCCAAAGCATAAATGAAGATATCATCGTACCATGTCTTCCATCCATAGTGCAGTCACCATCTCCTCCATCTCCAAAACCTTGAGCCATATCTCCTCCACTACAAGATATCTTGTTATCCCACTAGCTACATCAAGATCCTATCCTTCCATCTCCCCCACTCCATGCTTCCATCTTACCACCTATCCAAGCTATTCCACCATCTATAATCTACCCTCTTGGTTCACTTACATTCATCCATGGTGGCCCTCTCTCAGCAGAAGAATTAAGAACAATATCTCCCCATTGCAATACGCCTAATAAATCACTTCTACCAATTTCTGCAAGCAAAAAGTTTTCTCAGCTTGTTCAAATGCTCAATCGATGGCATTATCAAGGTCAAGGTTTAGGACCACAAGAGCAAGGAATCAGAGAGCCTATTATTGCACAAAAAAATCTAGGATTTCATGGTCTTGGATATGTATCCAAAGGCTCACCATCTAAAGGTGTTGGTACACCACACCCCCAAACCAAGCCTATCTCCAAGCCCACCATGCCAGCCTCCCATCACTCCTTCAAGAAATCTTATGTCATCCCCCCTCCACCATCTTTGCAACCCAAAACAACCTACCATATCCCCCCTTCATCCGCTAAATCCATTTTGGGTCCCTATGTCCCAAAATCTACCATCCTCCATCCTCCTATCAGCCATCATAAAAATCCTATTCCATCCATTTCTATGCAAGATCAACAAAGGCACATATTAGGGCACATCATCCATCATCATCCCCCTACATGCTCTTTCATATCCTCTCCATCTCACAAAGCTTCTCCTAACCATCTTCCCAAAGCTTACCACAGCAATGTGAATGCCAACTTCAAAATGCATAAAGCTAAAAATCCACATCCTAGGCAATCATATGTCTATTCTAAAAGACATACTCCAAAAAGGAAAAATCCAATCAAGGAATGCAAAACAATGCAAAAGCCTATGAAAAGAAAATCCAAAACCATGTGCATCCCCAAGAAAAAAGTTGAAACCCAATGCATAATGGCATCCACCATTGCTAATCCCCCATCCAGTGACTCATGTCCCCCATCTCCTAACTCCATCTTGGGTGCCTATATCCCCAAGCATGCTTCCACAAATCCTCCATCACGCCCGCATCTACCATCTATCCCCCATATGCTCTTTTCACACCCGTTCCAACATGTGCCAATGTTGCTCTTGCAAGCATCCCCATCTCATACTCCTTTCCAGCATTTTCATCCCTCCATCTCCTACCATCAATCCCATCTAATCTGACCTATTGCATAAATTACACATCCGGTGTACCAATAGCTAGCAACAAAATTGAACATTCCAATAGCCAGTGAAAAATTCCAAAAAAGCCAAAATAGCTGAAGAAAGCCAAAATCATTCCAGCTAAGTCCAAAGTCAAAAAGTCAAAAAAGAAAAGAAAAATAAAGCGTCCACTAGTGAAAACTTGGCAATTCAAGCACCTTGGACAAGTACCATGATGAAAACTTGGCAAACAAGTGTCATGCATAATCTCGCCATCCCCAGCTTAGCCTATCGCCGTCATGCTTTTGGTCATATCTTGACATCCAACTCCATCTTCCAATCTATCCACCTATCCTCCATCCTCCAGCTTCCATCTCACACCATCCACTGATCTTCTGCAGCTTCAGCCAATCATCTCAGCTATCATCCATCTCCCTAGCCCCTTCAACTTTTTCCATCCTAGCTTCAATCCTATCACATCCATCATAAGACCTCCTTTCGCATGTTATCTTCTGACTGGGGGCACTATATTCCTTGGAGATCTTGTCTTGTCCATCCTCCCTTGTCATTGGTATCTAGCTCTAGGCTATCCTCATGCAAACCCAATGTCATCTCTTTATATCCATCATAATCCTAGCTATCTACTATCCTATCCAGCCATCTCATCCTGCTCCTCTAGCTATCCTTGGTCACAAAATCTCTCATCATCATTGGATGCATCCTGCCAAATCCATATCTTTCGCTATCACCCCACCCTTAGCTTTCGCATCTTGCACAACATCGAACCATCCCGCTATCCTATCATCCTGAGCTTTGGCCTGCTTGTAACTATCTTGGTCCGTTAGCTTGTACCATATCTTGATTAGCTCACTTGTAAATATCTTGGTCTGTCAGCTTGTACATCCTCTTTAGCTTAGTACCATTGCATCTATCCAGCGTTCGTGTCAGTTTGTCCTTGATCAGCATCTTGCACCCATCGCACATCTTGGTTAGCTATTCCAATGCATCCTTTAGCTAGATTTCCTATCACCAAAGTGTTATCTTTCTTAGTTCAGCTTGCCAGACGCATCACTCATCCAAATCCACCAGCTTAGGTGCTCTCCGATAGGTCCTTGAAGGATATAGCTTTCCTCATGTCTGATCTTGGTCCGTTAGTACCTCATCCTACCCATCTCGTTGGCAAACGGTTCTCTTTTCGATTTTTGCTTTCTTTTGATTTGGACTCTTCCCTATTGGGTCTTGAAATATCTTTTCCAAGCAATCTCCTTGTTCGCTCCTCAAGGTTTCCACGATCTTCCATATCATGGTATACTATGAATGGGGCAATCAGAGCGTAAGGTCTTGATCATGTCTTTTGCTTGTTTTCTTTTTTTCTTGTGGGTTACCCAGTGTCGTTTCCACACTGCTTCCTCTGGGATTCATGTGTGATACTGGGGCAATCTTTGCGTGTTTGTTTTGAGTCAGTTCGTCAGTCCTCTGGACAGTTGGTGAAAAGGCCTTGATGTTCTTGGTAACCTTGGCAATTAACCAATAGTCCTATAGAAAATTTATTGCTCAACTACATGGTGGTACTTCTCTTTGAAGTATCCCCCCCGCTCAAAAAGCTTCAATGGTTTTCCTTCATCTCCATTATCCCCCATCCATATCCAGCATCCGTCTCTCCTACCCCAGCTTATGCATCAGTATCTCTTTGAATCACTCCTCACCTTTAGCTTTAGGGATCCACAATCCTAGTCTTAGGGATCCACCAATCCAAATCAATCCACCAAGCCTCATCTTTCAAGATCCACAATCCTAGTCCTAGGGATCTCCGAAACCCATCTTCCACCAATCTAACTCTTTGAAATCCTGTTGCATCAGCTTTATAATCCCCTCATCCATCTCCCTATCCTGGATTCCTTTTTATAGTGCTCTGCTCCTTCATCCTCCACCTTCCCTAAAGTCTTAAGCTTGCTTCCTCTTCTGCATCTGATTCTCCTTTATCATTCTCCCATAGTGAGAGTTTGAGCTAATTCAACCCCTTCTCTTTGCATATCTGAGTTTCCTTGCTCATCCAAGATTCTTGTACTTTTCAAGAAGCCATCGAGCCTTGCTTTCTCTCCCCGCTACCTTCTTGAGGGGGCATCTCACAGTCCATTCTCTCCTCTTCTGCTCTAGCCTTGGGCATCCTATTTTCTTATCTTTGATGCCATGCCACTTGCGGCATCACATCAAAGAGGGGCAAAATGTAGACACCTAAAAACGTTTAGAAAATAAAGTATTTTTATTTTCTGAAAAAGTCCTGATGACATCATCATTAATTAATTAATTAATTTTTATGCCATTAAATCCCTTTATCTTAATTAAAAATATTTAATTAAGGAATCCCTCCCAAAAATGTTTAAATCTTATTTAAACATTATTTCCTTATTTATTAATTATTTAATTAATAAATTGACCAAAAAACCCAAAATAAATAATTTATTTATTTTTTTGCCCAAAATTTTTCCAATTTTCTTAAGACCACTAACCTCTTCCAAAATCTTCTAATCCTTCTTTAATTTTGATTAAAGGCTAATCCCATCATTTCCTACCACTAATCCCAACTCAAAATATTTAATTAAGATTAAATATTAATCCTCATGTTTATTAAAAAGGTTTTAATAAATATCTCCTCAACCCAAACCCTTGAAATAAATAAAACTTTATTTATTTCCTAAAAATCTAATTTATCCTCATCCTAAGAAAGTTCTAGACTCTTCTAAAAAGTCTTCATCCTCATCCTAGGAAGTTCTAGACTATTCTAGAAAGTCTTTATCCTCATCCAAAGTCTAGACTCTTCTAGAAGATGTCTTTAAACCTAATCCTAATCCCCTCCTAACCTTGTCACATTCCCTAAAAATGGGTTAAGACTTACTAACCCAAGCCAAAGTTAACAAATATCTCCTCCTTCACCCACCCTCATTAAATGCTATCCACTTGCCTATCCCTAAGCTAATCCTAAACCATCCTAATCCATCCTCTAATCATTTGCACAAGCCTAAGCAAGCTTAAAACCCTCTTAATCAAGTCCAAGTCAAAATTTCTCTCATCACCCTCAAAATATCTCAACCATAAAACTTTATGAAGCCCACTAGGCCATAAATGACTCTTCCAAGCCCTTTTATTGCTCTTACAAGTCATTATGAGGGTCTTTATGAAGATTTTATCCTTTGAGCCTCCTTTGTTGACTCATCCTTCCCCTTTCCTCCATCCTCTCACCATGTGACATGTGTCACTCCCTGATTGGTTGTAAAGAAGCACAATCCATGTGCTCTCCTCTCATGCAATCTGAGCCTTCTATAAGCTTTTTCACATCCTTGCATCCTAGCCCTTGATCCCTCAAGCCCTTTGCCTATTTAAGGAATCCTCTCCCAAGTCATTTTAACACAATCCATGAAGTAAAGTCATAATGCTATTTTGAGAGCCAAATCCATACTAAAACCATCTATCCACACCAAAAATCCACAATCATCCATTGAAGCCTTTGGAAGCATATTGAGCATACATCCTATCCATTTAGATAAAGCTACTCAATAAGAGAGCTTCTTATTGAGAGAGTCCATTAATGTCTCATATTCTCAATTGAGAGCTCATCTTAGTCTATCTTGAAGTTTATGAATTTTGTTTAGTTTGTAGAAGCTTTATTTAAATTTGGTTTCTATTAGCATACTAACATTGCTCATATACAATGAGGACTTATTAATTTCTTAAAATAAAAACTCAAATTTGTAAAGATGAGAAATAGAATGTTACTATAAATACATGCTTTTTATTCTAAATTTTAAGTTGCACAATTCTAGAAGTTCAATTGATAATGTGAATCAATGAATTGGCATTTAGATTCCAAATCTTCACATATTTAATTTCATCATTCAGTAGCTTGTTGTAGACCATATGAACCCAAACTAGATGTCTCTTCACTAATCATATCTCAAGTAAACTATTATTATTGGTACTCTAAATTAAGGTTATAAGTCCCTTAATCTATTTAAAATAAGGCTAAAATAATTTTTCGGGTTGCCTATTATAGCTTGTGAATTTGAATTATCCATATAGTACCATAAGGTACTTCTGAGAAGTAGGAGGTTGAATCAATATTGTTATATTGACCAAAGTAGGAATAATATATATTATAAGAATTGGTGATGGTATGGTAAGTAGATGAATACATGAAAGAATGAGGGTAGGTTTGGGAATGCATCTTTGGAAGCATTAGAAAGACTCAAAACAATGCATGGGAAAAATTTAAAAAGGGTGAATTTTGTGCTTTGGACTAACATCACGTTATTTTCCAACTTTAAAAAGTGAGGACCCTATTTTAAAAATTTCTTTTATTGTCCTAGAAGTTAAGTCATCCGAAATGTTTTCCTTTTTCCATTTATTAATTTGTTTAAGCCCCTTTCCTATCGTTTCTCTAGATTTCCTTATTTAATTATGAAACTAGGGATCCATGATTTAGGATCTCTCCTTTTGTTTCCTATTACAAAACAATCTTGAGGGTTCTAGTATTTTAAAAACTTGGATGCTTGCCATTATTTTCCTAAGATTAACCATGATCAATGCTAACATTGTCAATTGAGTTTGTTAATCACTGACCTATGCCATAAATATTATACATAAGGGTTTTTTGGTATTAATGGTAGTTTTGCACTCATTCACCCAAGTCTCTAAAATTCCTTGTGAATACATTTTAAATCATTTCATAAACCATAAGAGGTCTCAAACAACACTATAACCAAATAATAGAAAACTAGTTATCTCTAAGAGATAGTTAAGTTGGAATTTGGAATATATTAGCACATAAAGATAACTAAGATATTGCATTCTTGATATTCAATTTTTATCTTTAATGTGGTTGTTACCATTTTCATGTTCATTCAATTGGTGCTAGTTAGAGGTCTAATTACTAGGTGAATGTTTTTATCTACAATACCCTAGTTTGTGGTTATTAAATATGGTCTTGATTAAGATTGGTTGTTCATTTTGCATGAAATGGAAAAATAAAGGTACATTCACATATATAATTAGTTGAAAAAAAGTTACATGTTGAAAGGAAAGGAAGTGCAATATGCATAACTAGATCATTGTGTATTTATTAAATGAAATATCAAATGTACATAATGAAAAGTGCATGTAATGATGATAAACAAAGTTAATGGGCTAAGGAAGGCCATGAGAATAGCCAATAGTATCTGAATTCCCTAAAGATAAATACATGTACACATAAGCATAAGAAAGATACATGGATCTAGACATTTCCTAAAAAATGTGAAGCCTTGGATCATTTTCTATGGCTCTCACACCCTTCCAACATATAGCTCACCTCACAACCTGCAAGGTTTTTAAAAGAAAAAAGGGAGGGTTAGATCCAAAGAGATCTAATAAATGGTTGATATCTTGTATATGAAATCATAATCATGCATATACATACTCATTCCTAAAACATTGGAAGTAATCCCCTATTGGCTACACCCAAAGCATGTGTAAAAGTCAAAAATGTGATGTACGAGAAGACAGAAGTACAATGTTTGATCTAACACTATTTTTTCCATGTGCAAGTAGATGATGTTGATCATTTATTTCTAATGCAATAAATTCCCCTACCAAGAAAGTAAAAAAAGCTGACACGAGGGGGGTGGGGGAAGGGTCTCTTTTTTGAGCTCCTTCTTGGATTAATAACTATCTAGGTAAGAACATCTTCAAGAAAGAAAAAAAATATCTCTAAATGCTACACATCACGCTATGAGGAAGACTAGTAGCCTCATCATTAGGAGTTACCAAGATCACTCCAACACTAAGGAGTTTCATTGTCATAGTATGAGACAATCACACTAGAGGCAGTGCATAATAGGCCTAGAGGATCACACTATTAAAGAAAGCATGGACCAAGAAAGTATACATAAGTACTCCATCACCTAAGATATGTGCCAAGGATGAAATTAGAAATCAACCTTGAACTGGAAACATAAGGGATGAAAAAGAAAATCTGGCATCAAGAGGGATGCATCTCATAGATAAGGTACATATTCAAAAAGCATGTACATTTTACCATATGGCTAAAATGTTTTCTAATAGAAATGGATCAGCCAACATCATATGTTTAGTATGTTGTGAATGAAATGAAACATGATGCATCAACTTTTCAAAATAATACAAATGGATTAGCCCTTAAGATGTATCAAATTTTCAGCATAGTACAAGTGGGTCACCCACCCTGATGCATAAATAGAATGCATTCAATGCATGGCCAAATAGGCATTATAGTTCACACATGTATGTACCAACTATAAAGGAGTAGCCATGATCATCCCTCAACATGAATACATGTATACAACTCTGAAATTCTAGGGCTTCATTACAAATTATTTATGCACATATGATTAAAGCACAGATAAACTGCACCCATAGTGTCAATAAATCAACATGCATATGTAGTGGAAATGGTATAGTTAGTTGGCATTTCAAACTCCAATTTTTAACTTGAAATTCCCATCCCCTTGATGGCCTTTTCCGTGGTTCTCTTAGATTCTCCTCTGGTTTATATTGAGAATGCTTTATAAAGTTATATCTTTGAAAGACCGAGGTTCAAAGAGAAGTTTGGATTTGATCATTAGTTTTATAATAGTCTTGAGCTAGTATGAAGTGGTTCTGAATCACTTTTTACCATTCAAACTAGTTCAGAAGTTTAGAGGTTTGAGTTCAAATTCAAAAGGTCATATAGTTTAGATTCAGAGGTTTAGTTTTAGAATCTAGATTCATTACGCTGTGGTACAATAAAAATATATTGTATTCTATTCAACGTGATTTCAAATGAATACATAGTACATTTTTATAGGCAAGTGCACAATATTCTAGAGAATTCTAGTATTACCCGACAAGACAAAATATCTACATACTTTTAGAAAAATTCTACAACTGACACAACCAAAATACCTAAACCTAATAATCTAGAAACATCTAATGACAGATAACTAATTCCAAGTAGAAATTATTATTTCTAACACTCCCCCCTTATTTCTACTATCTACATCATTAATATTTACAATTCCCAATACTTTCCTCAAAATTTCAAATTGTCTCTGTGCTAAAGCCTTGGTGAAGATATTTGCAAGTTGCTTCTCTGATTTGCAATGTTATAAATTATTTTATCTATTACTAACCAACTCTCTAATGAAGTGATACCTTGTGTCAATGTGCTTTGTCCTCTTCTGAAACACATGGTTCTTAGAAAGTACAATAGAAAACTTGTTGTCACAATAGATTATAGTAGGACCATCTTGAGCTTGCGTTAAGTCTTTCAAAATCCTTTGCATCCATATTTTTTGAGATGATATTGTTCCTGCTACATGATCTACTTCAGCTAATGAAAGAGTTACTACAGTTTGCTTCTTTGATGCCTAGGCTACAACACCTATCCCAAGATGAAATACATATCCAGATGTGCTCCTATCTTCAATATTCCTTGCAAAATCACTATATGTATATCCAACTAATTTAAAATCATGTGAAGTAGAATACAATATGCCATGATTCATAGTTCATGCAATATATCTCAATATTATTTTTCTTGCCTACCAATGCAAGTTCTTAGGTGAGTCCATGAATCTAGAGATTAAACTCACTCAATAAATAATATCAGGTCTAGTTGTTGTGAGATACATCAAACTACCAACCAATCTTTTGAATATAGTTGAGCCAAAAAATTTCTCATTATCTTCTTTGTTTAATTTGGTGCCTACTACCATAGGTGTAGAAACTAGACTGCAATTTATCAATCTAAATATTTTCAAAATATCTTTTGCATATTTACTTTGGAAAATAAAAATTCCTTTATCATTTTGAGTAACTTCAATGCCAAGAAAATATTTCATCAATCCTAGATCTATCATTTCAAATTCCTTTTTCATTGCTGATTTAAAAATGTCAATAGATAAATTGCTTGTGAAGATCAAGTCATCAACATATAAAAAAACAATAAAAATATGACCTTGTTCATTAATCTTGGTATATAATGTAATTTCACTGGTGCTTCTCTTGAATCTATTCTCTACCATGTATGAATCTATTCTACTATACCTGGCTCTTGGAGCTTGCTTCAATCTATAGAGTGTCTTCCTCAACTTATAAACTTTTTCTTCATATCCTCTTGTTTCATATCCTTGTGGTTGCTGCGCATAGACTTCTTCTTCTAAATATCCATTCAAAAATACTGATTTGGCATCCATTTGGTGAACTATCCATTTGTTTTGAGCTACAATAGATAATCCTATTTTGACAGTATCAAATCTTGTTATAGGTGCAAATGTCTCATTATAGTCAATCCCATATTCTTGTGAAAATCCCTTAGCAACTAACCTTGTCTTATATTTATCTACATCTCCATTAGCTTTAAAATTAGTCTTTTAAACCCATTTTAGACCAATGCAATCTTTTTTCTTAGGAAAATCAACTAATTCCCATGTATCATTTCTCTCAATTGATTCTATTTCATCATTCTTTGCATTAATCCAATGTCCTTCCTTAATTGCATCTTCAAAATATATAGGATCTTGAGCAAATAAAGAAAAATTTGATTGCAAATCTATTTTACATCCTTGATCATAAATCTCATTTAAGCTTCTAGTTTTCTTGCTTGTAATCCTTGATCTCAATTGTGCACATATAGGATTTGAATCATTACTTGTGAATTCAAAGATTCTCCATTTTCAAATTCATTTTTTAAGTGATCTCCTTGTGGATTTCATGGTGGAGTTCCTTCTTGGTCACTTGGTTGATCCTCTTGATATTCATGATCCTTTTTATCCTTCTCATGATATGGTATTGTTGCAACACCTATAACAATTTTATCTATATTTCCATTCCAAGATTCATCCTCTTTAAATACAACATCCCTACTCACAAGGACCTTTTTTGTAATAGGATTAAACAACTTGTATACCATATATTGCTCATTATAGTCAACAAGAATGTATTTCTCACTCTTATCATCCAATTTACTTCTAGTTTCTTTTGGAACATGTGCATATGCAATACAACCAAATATTTTGAGATTAGAAACACTAAGAATCTTACCACTCCATGTTTGTTGTGGAATCATGTCCCTCATAATCTTTGTTGGACTCCTATTTAAGATATAAATAGCACAAGAAAATGCCTCAACCCAATAATCATTAGGAGTATTCTTACCTTTCAACATGCTTCTTGCCATCTCCATTATTGTCATATTCATTCTCTTTGCAACACCATTTTTCTATGGTGTGTAACTGGTAGTAAATTACTTTTTGATTCCATGATCCCTACAATAATATAAAAACTCATTTGACTTATACTCTCCACCTCTATCAGATCTCAAAACCTTGATAGGTAAACCACTCTGTTTCTCAACAAAAGCCCTAAACTCATTAAATTTTTCAAAAGTTTTAGAATTGTATTTAAGAATGTAAACCCATGTCTTTTTAATAAAGTCATCAAAAAATGTTAAGAAATAAATGCTCCCCACTAATGATGGTGTTTTTGGACCACAAGTATTTGAATGCACAATTTCTAAAGGTACCCTTGCTCTATATGACATCTCTTTTGGAAAACTCTCTCTTTGATGTTTGGCCAAAATACAACTTTCAAATGGGCTTAATGATGCTTCAAACAATTTTTTTTCTTTGTAGTAAAGATAATTCTTTGAGATTTAGATGACCATACCTTAAGTGCCATATCCATGTCTGATCTTGACTTGTTGCCTTGAAACTTGCTGCAATTTCATCAATCATATTGCTCTTCATCCAAAGTGGAAACATTCTATTATTTGTCATTTCTACCCTTGCAATCACCAAGTTACTAGGAGACATGTCAAATATAGTACACACATTTTTCTCAAAAATAACTCTATAACCTTTTTGAGTAAGTTTCCCCACACTTATAAGATTATGTTTTAAACCAAGTACAAAATATACATCAGAAATAGATTTCTTACCATGCATTGTTATGACATTGATTATACATTTTCCACTTATTTCCACTATCTCATTGTTTCCCAACTTCATGTTTGATTTAATTGATCTATCCAAGCTTTCAAAAGACTCTTTTTTGCTTGTCATATGATTGCTACAACCATTATCTCAAAATCAAAAATCATTTGAACTCTCTTGGGCTACATTGCAAGTAATGAACAATGTATGAGAACTACTCTCCAATTTTATTTTTCTTTTTCTTCCACATATCATTTGGTTTCTTTCTTAACTCATTTTCCAAACATCCAATCTTCTTGCAGTAATAACATTGAACATTTGTTATATCATACCTCTATGATGTCTAGCTATTATTGCATTCCCTTGAGTTGAAGTATTTAATTCTCCTTCCTCCTAGATCTGGACTCTTTACTTCTTCCTTTTGAAAATTATATCTACCTCTTCCTATTCCTCAAAATCAAAAATTTCCTCTTCCTCTACCTCTACCAAATGCCATTTGTGTTTTGAATGCATTCTCCACTGAATTACCACTCTGTTTTTTCAACTTGTCTTCATGATTATACAAGGATCCATACACCTCATCTATAGATCATGTTGTTAAATCTTTAGATTCTTCAATTGCAACCACAATATTATCAATTTAGGAGGGAAACTTCTTAAAATCTTCTCTACAATAATCTGATTAGTAAGCTTATCACCATTCATCCTTATTTGATTAACCACATTCATAACACAATTTAAAAATTGCTCTATAGAATCAAAATCCTTCATTTGTAAATTCTCCAAATCTCTTCTAAGTGCTTGCAATTTAACAATATTTACCTTACTTGTACATTGATATGTAGTCTAAAGAATGTTCCAAGGTTGCTTGGCTATAATAGTTGGCTTAATTTTTTCAAGAACAAAGTCATCCAATGCTTGTCTAATAATCTGAAAAGCTTTTTAATTCTTCTGCCTATTCTCATCAATCTTTTTCTTTTGATTAGCATTGAAAGTAGATTCATCTATAGGTTGAACATAACCATTTAAGATTATATTTGATAAATCGTAGGAATCAAATATAAGCTTCATTCTAAAAGCCCAATTATCATAATTCTTTCTAGAAAACATTGGAATTGAAGGCTGAAAACTTCTTGAAGCCATGCCTGATAAAAACTCATAAAAAAATACATAGATATACCAAATGCTAAATAGGGCAACATGAAACTTAAAAATCTCATGATGAAATAATAATTATGACTTTCAATTCCCTTTCTTTTCTTCAATCCTCCTTATGCACAATCCTTTGAACTCCTCTTTTTCAACCTGGCTTTGATACCAATTTGATAGATGAACAGAGGCACAAGAAAATCAAAACACCAAACAAAATGTGCTATGGTGCAATAAAAATATATTTTATTCCATTCACCATGATTTCAAATGAATAAATAGTACCTTGATATAGGAAAGTGTACAATATTCTAGAGAAATATAGCTTTAGTTGACAAGACAAAATATTTACATACTTCTGGAAAATTATACAATTGACACAACCAAAATACCTAAACCTAATAATCTAGAAATATCTAATGACGAAAAATTAATCCTAAGTAGAAATTATTATTTCTAACATCATCTAGGGGAAAATCATAAGAGTCATGATCTACACAGGGCTATCTTCAAAAGCTATCAAATCTATGTTCATTGACATTGCAGATTCTCTCATTCACCACTGGGTTGGAAGGATATTTATGTGGATAAGGAATTTTAGGCACATTGAAAGGAGTTGTTGGTGGTTAAAGAAGTTTAAAATAACATAAAGGAATTGATAGATGCTTGAAATTCCACATTCAAAGTCACAACATGTGACCTTGAGAGAGCCTGAGATATGGATTTGAAATCTAACAAAAATAATGATTTGGAGAGAACTTGATGTACCATCCAGTATCAATTCAAACTTGAATATTTTTGGTCATGGTGTCTATATCTAGCCCATGTTTGAAATCTCACATCTACAGTGAAGATGGAGTTGTGCCATGTTAGCTTTACGAATGCTTAGGTACTTCTAGTATAGAGAGCCTTGCATATAAGATGCCAACACAAGGAGCATAGGTAGACTTTTTGATGGACTGCTAGAAATATTTCAAGTGATTATCAAGCAGACAATCAACACAATGATGCAAATTGATAGCATCAAGTTTTTCTAAGAAACTTTAAAAATCATCATTAGGCAACTAAACAATTTGATAGGGCATGTTTAAAACCATGAACAATTCAGGTGATGCCAAACACTTATTTAGAGCAAGAGCATAAATGAAGATTAGAAAACACCAAATGGAGATCGATTGAAGTGATGTGCAGTCAAGATGTATTGTCTAAGTTGGATAAAGGTCCAAATGGAAACACCATCCCCAGATTACATGGTGCTTTTAATTGAAGCATATTCATGTGTCAAGAACATATTTAGATGCCACATGTCAACATGTATTGGTTATAGGGGTATTATATTCACAATGTTATAAGCTATGTCTTTTATGTTATGAACTTATAAGAAGAAAGATGAGTGAGATTCTCATCCCAAGATTTGGTTATGAAATTGAAAAGAAACCAATCCAAAGGGAAGACATAAATACACATTTGAGAGATAGAAAAGGGATTCTTCTTTTTTTGAAGGAGGAAGAATGTGTGCTACACATGAGTGGAAATTTAGAATGTATAGGGGAAAGTTTTTTATTGTAATCAGGGCTGTTAGTTTTAATTTAGAGTTCTTTTTCAATCTTTCTGCAAATGTTTCAAATTGTTAGTGATATATCAAAATGGAATGATTTCCAAATGAATGAAACATTCCACAAAATATTCAAAGATTTTATGTTTTGGATTACTCTTTATTGGTTTATCCTTGTATCAAGATTGAATTGTGGATTTACTTTCTGTTACTGGGTTCATATATTATGTAGATGTTATTTTTAATCTGTCATTATCTCTCACGAATTCATATGTAGGTGGAAGGATTGTATGTTCCTTATTGTTGTATGTGTAGATTGTTCAATTTCATTTAGGTTATAGTTATTTGCCCCTATCTAAGAATAGTGAGGGCAGCCTTCACTTTTAGGTTAAAATCATTCCTTAATCTCATTCTTTGTATATCTAATTGGGGAGTTTTACCCTATAAAATTGAGATGGAGCTTGCATAATCCAATGGTAAAGTGACCCAACTATTGGTAGCTTTTTGTGTCTTTGTTGTTGGGTGAATAAGGGTTATTTTGGAAGTTTTGTGTGACCAATAGGTACCAAGTAAAGGAATCCTCATTATTTGAAGCTTCAAATACCATGTATGAGGTTCTAAAAGCATGTTTAGTAGATAAATATGGGTTTAGCCACAAGAAAGATTCCAACAAATTATAAAACATCATGAGACCCACTTTTAGCATTAAGTAATGCATGCTACAGATTTAGGCCTTCATGGATTATAAAGTTAGATGCTGATAGAAATTTAAGCACCCCATATTTCCCCAATAAACATGCACTCATATGAATGGATAACATAACTATGGTTAGAGATTGAACAATATACAACAAATACATCAAATTCCATGACTAGAAACACATCAAGAAGCATGCATAATGCAATAGCACACACATTTGCATTCAAGTTAAAAGATAAACATGGTGAGTTTATATTTGTAACATTCAAGTATTTTGATATGATATGTAGAAAGGAATTGTATTCATACATGCCAGTATATGCATGGGAATCAAATGAAGCTCACAACATGCATCAAGAGAAAGTCAGCAACATCATATGGGCACATGATGCCCTAATTTTCCTCCCAAGACATGGTTCAATTAGCAGAAAAAAATGCACCATGAAATAAAAAATTTAAGTTCTTCACATTTTTATCATGTCAATCAAATATTTCATGAGAAACATGGAGGTTTATGCATAATAAAATTAGAAAATAAATATAATGTTGAAAGTAAATACAAATTGATCTAGCTATCAAGCACATAATGAGGTCACAGGCTATGAACAAATGTATTATTTATTTAGAGCAGCCATCTCCACATGTATTTCTCATGAAGAGCATGCAACATTATCTCTCAACATGCATTCATATATGTGCATTACAACAAGAAGTGTATTATCAAAGGATACCCCAACAATTGATACTCGAAGAAGCACAATCATGCATTTTACATCCATGAGATACATAATGAAAAGTGGCAATAATGCCCTCAAGTTATATGCATGGGATCAATGAAAGCCAACCAACACATATGTAAATAAAATAAAATATCAAGTGCATGTCAAGGAACAATGGATTAGCCCACTGCATGTAGTCGTGGAGTTGAAAGATCAAATAATGGTGCTAAAAGAAAAAGGCACAAAGATCCAATATACATAAGTCCTCTTTTGCATGAAATTGCATGAAACATGGAACCATGATATATACCCACATACTTGAAGCAATGGAAATCCATAAATGAGCCAATAAATGTAATGTAAGTCATAAACCCCTCAAAAAAAAATCATTGATTCCAATATTGAAAACATGGACCAACAAATCAAGATCATGCTACAAACATCATTATTAAAATAAAAAAAGCCCTAATTTGAAAGCCTACTGCATATAAAAGGAGTAGAAAGAAAGAGAAACCATCACCATTTTTATTCTAAACAATAAGAAAACCAAAAGGAAATAGAAAAGAGGCCCACAACCTTCTTTCCAAGCTAGAGAAACCATCTTGTAGGTTGTTGCATCGCAATAAATTTCAAATTAAATCCATTGTTTTTCCAAGAAAGAGAGAAAAATGCAGGATTAAAAGAATGGAAAAACCTACCATATGAATTATCATGCCATTTGATGCTTGATTCTTTCCAAGTTCATCCCCCAAAATGAAAATCCAATCACTTCAAACTGGAAAGTTTCAAGGATAACTTTAGTGGCTAATATTCTCCAATTGGCTAATCTCACTTAATAGGGACCCCAAATTTGGCTAATTTTTTTGCACTTTTGGGGTGGCCATGTCGCCTAAAATTTACAAACATTGTGTCCCATTCTTAGGCCTATCACCGCATATTATAATCAATTAGGAAACATTCGCCAGGATTTTATAGAATTTCCATATAGTTGAAAAATTATTAAAAATAAAATTATTATTTTTTGTACTCAAAAAAATTAATTTGCCAATAGAAATTAATTATTTTCTCCTAAACTAATGTTTGATTCACCACAATTTTATACATTTTTCCAAAGGGAGGTTTCTTAAAGTTATCCCTAGAAAGTTTCCCTAAATCTCTACTAGATCCAGAGCTCAAAAAGCTTGGGCACAAGTTTTGGGGCCCAGATTATATCCTTTTAATTTTATTTTTTACTTTCTCCTTCATGAATCAAGTTTCTATCTTGGGAAATTTCCATTAAATGACATTTCATAAGGGGAACTTTATTAATGTTTTAAGAGAAGTATTTTAAATATTAAATGGCAGATGTGGTATTTTTTTTTTAGTGTGGGATTTTATTAATATTCTTAGGGAAGCTTTATTTTTAAGTAAGGATGGGATCATGTAAAATGGGGAAAAGTGTTAACATTTGAGGGATGAGGTTTGATATGTTACAAAGTAGTGATTTTTTTGCATTTCATTGTAAGAGGGGCATATTAGAGTTCTAAAATGCCTTAGTATATGTGGGAAGGGATTTTGGTTCAATTACATTAAATTATTTAATGCTATTATGTAAAGTCAAAGGGTTTTTGGTTTCATAAGGTTATAATTTGAACATGTATATGTATAGATACTTATAAAGGTGGGGAAGGGCACGATCTTTTCATTTTTTCACATGCCAATATTGTTAATAGATGATGTTTAGAAAACATCCTATTTGAATATATCTTTTAATGGAAATAAGGGGATGGTGATATTTGATTTACACCACATTCATGGAGATTTTAGAAATAGAAAGTTTTTAACAGACAAATTATATGCTTTCCTTATTTTGCACACCTACCATCTTATTATAAGGAGGTTGTTAGCATTCAACATGATCCATGGAGCCAAGATTTCATGTGTACTTATCTAGATTTTAGTAGCTATCAGTTGTGTATTCCATTCTTGGATTTGATGGTTCATGTCATGAATATGTTTCTAGTTTGAGAGAATGATGCATTTTTGGGGTTGCCACCTATTTATTCCATTCTCTTGGGCATTCTTTTGGTTAGTTCTTGCATTCTACCTCCATGGAGTTAGATTTTTCTCCTTGGAGAGTTAGCACTATTTGTATCTTAGGTCCTTCGTAATATAGTTTTGAGAATTTTCTCATTTTAAATAAAATATAACCATGATCTTATTTGGAACTACTTTAAATTGTCATTGTCTTCTAAGTATTTTCAACCCCAAGCTAGTACAATTTTTGGGATCTTTGGCTTAAAGTTTAAGAAGGAAATTCTGAACAGATTGATTAAATCATTTAAATGCAACACCTTGTTACATTATATGCATCTAAAGCTACAAAGATCATCTTGTGATTAAGTTTTTTTTCTTCAATTTGAGTTGCTCGTTTTTCCCTTCAAAACTACAACATCTTCATAATTTTGGTGAGCCACCTCTATTTTCAAGCTGAGTTTATGTTATTTGTTCTCCCTCTTCCCCTTTTCCTATGAAGTTCAAGTCTAGTTTTAATAGGAGAGTCAAGGGAAACCAGCCCTTTATACCATATGTTGATCCTTGATATGGAATATCCATAAGCCATGAATCATCTAATCTTTTAGTAGATTGTAGAAAGTTGACTTCAACATAAGGGTGTTATCTCAATAGCTCTCTCTCTCTCTCTCTCTCTCTCTAGGAGATTCATCAAGATGGACATAATGATCAAAATTGGTTGGAGGAAAGGTCTATTCTCTCTAACCTTCATAACATCATCTCCAAGGAAGAACACTTTTGGAAATAGAGAACAGGAGTTAATTGGCTTAAAGAAGGGGATCAAAACACCAGGTTCTTCCACCTATCTACTTTAAAACATAGGGCCACTAACATGATTTCTAATACCAAGAAAGGTTAGATTTTGTTATCTAAAGACAATGAGATAGCAGATGAAGTAGTGCAGTTTTTCTCCTCTCTCCTCTCTAAGGATCGTTCTCTCTCGATGCCTAATCAAGAGGATATTCTATTGGCTATTCCTTCTATTCTGCAAGCCCACCACAAATCTATGTTGAAAGCTATCCCAACCTAAGTGGAAATTCTTCAAGCTCTCACTTCCCTTCCAGGTGATAAGGCCCCGGGCTTAGATGGTTTTTCAACTTTCTTTTTCCAAGTCTACTGGGAAGTGGTCAAAGGGGATGTTGTTAAGGCTATGTAGGAATTCTTCGGGGCTAGAATGTTTTGAAAAAACTCAATGCCATTTTTCTACTTCTCATTCCAAAAATCTTGGGTGAAAATTTGATGGATAAGTTTAGGCCTATCAATCTTTGCAATTCCTTTTACAAAATCATTTCCAAAGTCCTTACCTCCAAGCTTCTTAGAGTTATTCATCTAATTATCTCCCCTCAACAAACTAGCTTTGTCCCAAGGAGATAGATTATAGACTCTATGATCATGATGCACGAGGTGATTGACTCTCTTGAAGCTGGCAAGAGGGAAGGTTTCTTGCTCAAGCTTGATATGTCTAAAGCTTATGATAGGGTGGATTGGAATTTCTTTGTGATGGTCCTCCAAGCTTTTGGATTTGATTCCTAGGTTTGGAAACTCACTTTTCAGTTGATATCTTCCCCTTCCTTATCTGTTCTGATTAACGGTTCCCCTTCAAATTTATTTTTCCCTTCAAGAGGGCTGAGACAGGGCGATCTCCTATCCTGTGTTCTCTTCATCATTTTGGCTGACTGTCTAGCAAGGTTTATTTTAAGAAAAAGATAGGATAGGAGTCTGCAAGGCCTCAAGCCTTCGTCTGGTAATGTTTCCTTCACCCACCAGCAATTTGTGGACAATACTATTTTGGGGGGTGAGGCCACAGTCTAGGAGGCCAATGTGTTTAAGGGCTTGCTAAATACTTATTCAAGGGGTTCTGGCTAGGCTATTAATTGGGAAAAGAGTTTGGTCTACTTCATCAATACTCTGCTAGAGAGACCAAGGAAAATTTCTCATATTTTGGGAAGTGGCATTGGTACCCATCCTGCTAGTTATCTTGGTATGCCTTTGGGGTCCAAACCCCCAAAATCTTTTTGGAATAGTATCATTGATAGATTCAACAAAAAATTAGCTGGCTGGAAAGGTGTGACTCTTAGCCAGGCTAGAAAATGCAGTTTGGTGAAATCAATATTCCAAAACCCCACCACTTATGCCTTAAGCTTCTTTAGGTTCCCATCTAAGAAAGCTGACAGAATGGAGATGATTTAGAGGGACTTTCTATGGACTGGGGTTGAAGAGCACAAAAGATATCATCTTGTAGCCTAGGACCATGTTTGCCTTCCCAAATGCTATGGGGGCCTGGGTATTAGAAAAATCAAACATCTCAATAATGCCCTTTTAGCCAAAAAAATTTGGTGCATCTTTCAGAGTTCAGGAGAATGGAGGGAAATTATGATTGAAAAGTACCTGAGAAGGTAGTCGCTTAGCCTTTTGCTTCATGAGACTGAGATTCCTCAAGGATCTTACATATGGAATGGGATCCTAAAGGCTAAGGCCTTGGCTAAGTCCAAAGCTAAATGGAAAATTGGTAAAGGTGAGAATATCTTATTTGGCAGGACGACTGGATGATCTAGAGACCTCTTATTGACCACCCCATTTATGGTAGATGGGTAGAGCCATGCATAAGAAGATATGGTCTGAAAGTCAATGATTAACGAATAGGCAATGGATGGTAGGACTTGTCTATGATTTCTCTAGAACTTAATTCTTTGATGATTAGCCTAAATTCTATTATTATAAATAACAAGGGGGATGAAGTCATCTAGGGAGGTAACTCGAATGGCCATTACTCTGTCACCTCTAGGTACTTTTCTTTGTGGGATAGAATGGAGAAACCCATCTAGGCTAAGGCATGGATCCTTAACCTTACCCCAAAAATCAATATATTCTTCTGGCTTTTGCTCTAAGACAAAATCCTTACTCTGGACAATTTAGCTAAGAGAGGCTAGATTATCCCCAACAGGTGCAGTTTATGCAAGTATGCTTTTGAGATGGTTAATCACTTATTTGTTCATTGCTCCTCTCCTCCAAGGTTTGGAATCTCTTGACTAGGGACTTTGGGGTCAACTGGTGTCCCTCGATCAGCATTCAAGAATTCTTTAGCCAATGGAGGAGTTCACAAAAAGGTTTAATCACCCAACTAATTTTCTCCTGGTCCCTACCACATTTCTACTAGGGTATTTGGAAAGAGTGGAAAAACTAAATTTTTAGAGATAGGGAATCCCTTGAGTTCATCATTGCTAAGAAAATTGAAGGATTAATGAAGGAGAACTTCGCCACCACAAAGGAAGGAAATATTGAAGTAGGTGGGAACAATAGACAAAGGAAATTGGATAGGAATAGGAAAAGATAGGAGGCTAGGTGGTTTTGCCCCCTGAAAATTGGTACAAGGCCAATTTTGATGGGGTTTCTAAAGGGAACACAGGCCCTGTAGGCAGTGGTGGCATCATCAAAAACAACTATGGTGGTGGAGTGGAAACTTTTTCTTTCCTGCTCAGACACTAGATGAACCATTTCACTGAAACCAGTGCTACTAGTCAAATTGTTAAACTGACCTTGGCTTCTGGGATAGAGAACCTGTGGCTAGAGGGGGACTCACTGAACATCATAAATTGTCTCAACGATTTCTCTACACCCTCTTGGACCATTGCAAATATTATTGAGGAATTGAAGTGTGACCTAGGCAAGTTCAACAAGACCTATATCAACCACATGTATAGGGAAGCCAACTCAACAATCGACTAGTTTTCCAATGAAGCGGACATGGCATGTTGGCGACATTTTTTTGGTGGTAGTGAATCATTTAATCTTGCAATATTGCATCCAAGGAAGTACCAGAAACATCCAAAATTAATAATGGGAAGATTTTCTAGATTTCATGTCAGAGTGGGAGTTAATAAAACTCATGTGAAACTCTTTTCAAAATATAATAGCATGTACATACGACATGCTTTAAGGGCTATTTTGAATACTACCATTAATATTGGTATTTTCAAAGAGTTTCATAGTTTGAAGGAGGTTGAGGTTTGTAAGCATTCTATGAGTAGGTGGGGTAAGCATTCTATGAGCAGAAGAGGGCATATTGTATCAGAGGAAACCATGGTGGGGGAGGGAAGAAGGAGGGAGTTGTCGGGAGAGGTGGAGAACTGGAAGGAGAAATTGAAGGTTTGGCGTAAATTGGAAAAGGGTAGAATCACTAGATCCCTAGAGAAGCTCCATGGATTTGATGCAGAGATCACCAAGATTATGGTAGATTCCTGGAAAAATGGGAGAGTCAAAATCAACGGGGTCACCCACCATGTCAATGTGGATTTGATAGCTCGAGTTGTAGAAATCCCTTTGGAAGGGAGTAATTTTTATAGAGATAAGAAAATGTCGACAAATGCTATCAAAGTTTTTGTGAAGGATGAAAAGGAGCTAAATAAGCTTGTCAAGGTGGAGATGTATTATGAGATGGAATCAATTAAAAAGCTATGGAGGTATGTTCTCAGGATTATCATTAAATATATTTCCCTAGACCCCAGATTTTATAGGATAAGAACACATCATTTTGTCTTGCTTAATCACTTTAGGCATGGTATCAAAATTTCTTTTCCCTTTTATCTCTACACCTCCATGAGAAAGGGTATTGAGGGTTTCAAGAAGAAACCAACTACTAACCCAAATCTCTACAAGGGATTACTCCTCCTGGTTTATGAGTATCTAAAGTCTCAAACTAGGGAAAAATCCCTTGGTGATTCTGGGTGTGCATCTGAGGAAATGGGGAGCTTGGACTCTGAGGATTTGCAGAGCATAAAATCAGAAGAAGAGGACATTGTTTTTTCTAAACCCAATAACCCTCTACCTACATTCCCTATAGAAAGAGTCCCAGAGGTCTTCCCCAGCCCCCCTAAGCCCAAGCCTCAGGAGGAGGAGGAGGATAATGATGATGATGAGGATATTGACTCGGAGGAAGAGGAGAAGGGGGAGAAGGATGAGAAGGAGGAGAAGAAGGGGAGGGAAAGTGAAAAGGAGGAGGAGGATTCAATTGACGTGTTGGGGAATCCTAAGAAAAGGAAAGTAGATGAAGCTTTTGAAACCAAAGACCAGATTCCTCAGATTCTTGGCCCTGGCCCCATTTCCTCCCTGTCTATTTTGGGTAAAGAGAGTGGGGAGGTGATAATGAAAAATAAGAGGAGGTCTTGGAGGAATTTTAACTTGAATGTAGCCAAATTGGGAGGAGGCATTGAATATTCAAGTAATGGAGGACATTGACGATAAAACCCACTATGATGATCTCATTGATCTTTTTTCTAGTTGTGATCTCTGATAATGCGAGGGAAATGGGGCTTAACCTTTTGAACAAAGCTAAGAATAGCATGATAGACAACTTTTGGTCTATCAAATGGTTATTCCATGAAATTGAAGAACTTAAGGGGAGAAGAAGCTAGGATGGAAACTGTTGGTCATTTTTCCTTCCCACCAAAATCACCAAATTTGAATTCAATGAAGTAAACGTTCACAAGTTTTAAATATTCAAATATTCAAAAGGGGCACAAAAATTTTATGCTTAATCTTATGACATTTCTTCCCTATGCATTTTAACGTTTCTGCAGGCCCGCAAGTTCCTCATCGTCGGATCAAGATAGATCAACAGATGGTGCTATGTCACTATGGAAAGTTGCACATTGTTTGGCATCAACGACATAGCGCCCTTTTTCCACGTGTCAGGTGGGTCCTCCCTTTCCCTAATTGTTTCTTTAGTGCCAAGTTTTGCTAAGTATGGTGGGTGCTATGGTGCTATCAAGAAATTTGTTCTTCTCGCCGTTAGCGACATAGTGTCCAAATAGAAAGTATTACCATGGCAACATCAGTTGTCAGGTGGGTCCCAAGTATACCCTATTGGATACTAGGGATGAATTTGTCAGACACGTTAGCAGTGGTCAATTGTTTCATTGGCTGAGGTATGATTGTGTAGAATGTGGGCCCTACGAGGACTTGTTAGACAAGTTGGCACATGGCCAATTCTCATTGGTTAGTACCCTGGTAGATCAAACCCATCTTGCTCGCTGTCAAATCAGTTCAAATCTATGATGGGCACTATCTTGCTATGGAAAGCTATGAGAATTTTAACCATAGCGACATAGCACCTCGGAGACACATGGCATAGATGATGTAATGGGCCCACCCTTCTCCAAATCAATATTACAGTTTGTCCTTAGTGGCAATTATCAGGTGGGTCACAGTACAATGGAAATTTTTCATTGGTCCATTCAGCCAGCTTAGTGTGCAGTTGTACAATTCTACTCACAGATCTAAGGAAATTAATGGTGGGTGCTATCTCGCTATGGAAAGCTGCGAGAATTTTAACCATAGCGACATAGTGCCTCAGTGACATGTAGCAGGGTGGGCTGAGGGTTATGAACTACAAGGATGGTACCAATTCGGGTTGAGTCAGATGCCAGGTGTGCTGAGTTGTTTTGTGGGCCTAGAGGTTCTAAGGAGATAGCGGAGTATTCTAGCAAGTCTTCATGATCGTCAGATCGGTTCAAATCTATGATGGGCGCTATCTCGCTATGGGAAAGTGCCTGAGGGATATGCATAGTGACATAGCACCTAGATGACACGTGTCTTCGCGAGCCCAGCCAGGATTGACAGTTAAGGGTTGGTGGTTATGTTGTAGCCATTGCAGTCAGGGTTTTAAGAAGATGGCACGATTAGTTAGAGAAAGGCATGGTCAACTTAGGAGGACCCTGTGAGGTGGAAAAAAGAAATAAGCTCGTTGGTCCATGTGGCTCATCCTGCTTGCAGAGTTTGGTTGACTTGCTGACTTTGCTAATTCAGGTGCTCAGGAATGAAGAAAGTTAGGATTTTTTATGTGAATCTGATCTTCATGATCAATTCCAACCACCAGAAGTGAATGCCTTATAAGGAAGAACACTCTACCATCTCGATCTAATCTATCTACTTGGTTAAAGAATAGTTATGGCACCGCCTCTATCTTCTCAAGGCCCTGTTTTAGTTAAAATCAGATTTCATGGTACCAAAAGGCTATACTTAGATCAGATTTCTTCAGATCCCATTTATTGTTCTTGACAGAGCCTTGATGGCAGTGGTTGCAGGATAGTTTTGGAGGGAAAATCTTAGTTATGCCTGAACTATAAAGGCAATTTTTTGTGAATTTCATAGGGGTCGATCATTCTCTATTGTTCTTTGCTATTGCTTAGCAATTCTAGTGTAAAATTCCCTTTGCCTCTAAACTATATGATTTTTGCCTTATCTCCTTCAGACATTGGTGCAAAGTGCAAGAACTCTTTGCCTCCACTAGTGTTTTGTGGAAATTTGTAATCTGCATGATTGTACCTCCTTGGCCTATGAATGATAATATAAGTGAATCTCTCTTTCCTTGTGTCATTCATCTTGGTCTTCTGATCTGCATGTGATTATTGGATCAAAGCAAGTCTGAATGTGTATATCCTTAGTTTCATTTTGGTTCAATAGTGCATATATGGGCAAAGATTGGTCTGAACAATCTATTTTGGTGCATCACCTCTTTAGATTAGATTAGTTAGATTTTCTTTCATGCTCTCATTCTCCCTTTTCCTCTCCAAGAGTAGTTAGGTGCATCCTGATAGTAAGAGGAAGTTGGCCTTCTTTAGAGACTCAACCTCATAGTTCAAGTCCCACAGCTTGGAGGTTGTTTCCATGTTTCACTAGGTTGTCCTCATGCATAGGCTTTGGACAAGGGTGCAAACCTAAGTGACAACAGAAACCAAAATATTGGCCGTGACTAGGGGCACAATGAAGATGAAAGAAGCCAAGATGGAAGCCAACAACTCTTTAATGTCTAGGAACACATGACATGCCAGGAGGACAAAATCACCAAGGTTGAACAAAAAGTCCAAAGGATGGAATTCTTTCATCAAAACCTAGAAAATTAGATGATTTCCACTTTGAATACTCTGAATGAGAACATTAATAGTCTGGGTGAATCACTAATTAGTGCTAGATTTGGCAAGGATAAGATGGAGAAGACTAGCCTGGATATTAGGCAGGCAAAGGATGATTCGAAAGAAACCAGGGACCAGGTGGAGGCTCAGAACCAGGACCAAGAGGATGCAGACAATAGGAAGACCAATGAAGCTACAAAGACCCTATAAGTTCTTGACAGAGAGAATTGATAGTTAGTGCTTTTCTATTGTCTCATACTTTCCTTGTGTAGCTAGTTTTTTCTTGTTCTAATTTAGCTGGTTTTTTGTCCTGGCCGCAGGCCTGTTGTTTAGGGTTGGCTTTTACTAAGCAGTTTTGTTGTTGTTGGACTTTTTTGAATATTTCTATATTTGATATGTTCTAAAAACTTTCAAGTTTTAGGATCCCTATAAAACCTATTTTACTTAATCAAAAACAATGGTAGGAGTGAACTTATCAAAAAATTGATATCTCAAAAGTAGTAAGCCTACTAATCACACCTTCTAGAGTTAGGTCATTATCTAGAGTACATCTTAGTTCTTGTATTGCAAAAATCCTAATAGCATAAATAGGAAAAAGAGTTATCAATAACTCATTGGTTATAGTTTCGTCATCAATCTTTCCATTATCTCCTCTTATAGCATTAACAACCTCTTTGATTCTTCCACAATACTGGACTATATTCTCACCTTTTTCCATTCTCATTTCATCAAACTTATGCCTCAAGATCTCTGATTTTTCTCTCAAGACATTCTTGTTTCCTCCATATATGGTAATTTTGCAACATTTAATATCATCAAACTTGCCATAGCTTAGGGCTGATGCAATCTCCAACATAGCTTGGTTGTGTTCCTTTTTCTCTTTTAGCTGCTAGGCTATCAAAGGGAACTATTGTTATTTCCACATATGCATCATCCACAAAATGTATTTCACCTTCTACAATTCCTTCTAGATGTAGTCTCATAAAACTTTGTGATGTACGAAAGTTCTCTTTATTCAACCTTGGCACATCCTTTTGTACATCTTGATATTTAGCTTCATGTACCTTCAAAATTTTCTCTACGAGCACCAATGTTATGATACCAATTTTTAGAATGTTTATATTAGCTTAGAGATTGGGGGGGGGGGGGGGGCGGAGGGAGTTGAATCAGTTATACAAGGTCTAGATGTACCAATTGAACAAACAAACACTTTAACTACTTCTGATCTTAACATCCATAAGCTTGACCCCTATAGTAATATTTTAGTAACATAACCTTGTAGTCCATTCTCCTAAATATAAAAAACCTATAGAATGTATTTACATTAACAATAAATGATAAAAAATAACATCCACACAAGTTTGACACTAGGATTTTATGTGGAAACCCAATTTGGGAAAAACCACGAGAAACATGTCACCAATCATTTTACTCTTCTAAAGTGAAATCTGTTAAGATCCAAACCTATTAAAGGTTATACAAAAATTTGTTAAATTTGATCTTTTTAATGGATTTAATCACTATGTTATGAGTGACCTTGTTAAAGGACTTTAGAATATTCCATTAGAATGCCACCTTAACTAAAGGATTTACATATGAGTGTTAGGTCAACATTGGTTAAAGGATTTCAATACTTATATAATGGTTAAAAAGTAACATCAAGTTTTGATCTAGAAAATACAACTCACTTTACAAATACAAATCTCAGTTTAGCTCAAAGGCCGATCCACTGAATGACATTCATTATCATTTTAGTCTTCGACTCACTTTACAACCCTTCAAGTAATCACTCTTCATCTCTTCTTGACTCTTCTCAACCTTCTGCTCAAGTCTTCCTATCAAATTAATCAATAGTTGTTCCAGTTTTATTAGATTACCTCTTTTACCTTCTTAAATAGGTAATTGTAATATTTTTCCACTTGAACAACACCATGGATCTTAGGTTTAGGTTAGATTTATGGAATCCTTCCAATATTTTATCTCCTCTTTTATGTTCTTGAAACTTCTCTAAACTTCTTGAATCTGTGCATTGAAATATGAAAACATGGTTTCCCTTGATTTAAATTTTCCAAGTCATCCATCCTTATCTTCAACACATTTTGCAAATTCCAAGAAATCAACTCTATCAATTAGAAATCACAATTTTAATCATAGTTTTCTCATAAACTGTCAAAGTGTCGTCCCTTGGCCAACACTATAATCTGATGCTTAGTCATTACTAAGTTAGTCAGTCACTAATAAATTTATTTTTTGGTACATATATTGGCACTCAGTCAATATTGATTCTTGCTCAACACTATTTCTCCTTGGCCCATACTAGAGCTCGATGAACACTAGCATCACTCAACATATACTTCAAGTTCCTTAATCTTCTTCTCTGTTGCTTAGTCAAGGATATGCATTTGGTCAATCTTTTATCACTTCTCCAAGGATATGAATTAAATAATCACTTTATCTTGTCAAAGTCTAACTAAACAAGTTCCCCTTGTAGTTTCTTCTCATTAGTCAACCTTTCCTCTAGGTGGTTTTGTTATGATCAACTTCTGAACTTAGATAGAAAACTATGTCACAAATAAGGTTTGACATCAATGAAAACATAACAATTGTTCCAATTGTAGTTCCCAAATGAGCACGCTTCATCAAGTGGTGTTAGAATAGTAGTTCTTAAGTGTGTAGATAGATTGAAAAGCATAATGTAGCTTTTAAAAGGACTATGGTTGTGTCTTTAATTTATAAGTGAAAAAATGCCTCTTTAAAGGAACTGTGAGAGAAGAAATATAGGTGTGGGAAAGAGTATTTTAGATCCCTCTAGAGATAAGTTCATGCATTATATGAAGAGTTGTGTGGAGGAATAAATATTGTAGAAAGACATAAAAATAAGGAGGAATTTAAAGAAGGGTATATATTACCAGAGGCACCATAAGAAAATATAAAGGAGGATATGCTTTTCAAGAATTTCTAAATTGGAAAAAGACTCAAGCTTAATGTCCCCATTTTTTTGGGAAAACTTAATGATGCAACGGAGCCTAGTGGGATTGATCAAATGATGATCAAATGGTCCTAAGATCCTCTTCACTGAAGTCCTTTCAACCAAATGTCTTGGTTTGATGGTTAAAGCAATCACTAATCACAAGCACTTCAAGGATGTTGGGTTATCAAAACCACTCATCCAAACAAGGAAAACCCTAAGCACAAGGGAACCCTATAAACAAGACAACTTATCACAAGTTGCTCACAATGCACATTTTGACCAAATTTGGTAAAACAACCCTAAAATTCATGAAATGACTAGGGGAGAGTCATACTCAATGGAATGGTATATTTAGGTAATAAATGGAATGAACCAATGGTTAAAAATAAACTATGCAACTTATAGCATATATAGTTGCTTTGTTAATCCACTCAAAAGGCTAGTAGCCCTTTTTAATGAGAAAGTGACTTAAATGAAAATATCTCCACACAAACTAGGGAATAAATCATATTTTTGGATATCCTTTTGGGACTTACAAAATATGCTAAAGCACCAAGGGTTGATGTTGCAAAAAAAAAGGGTTTTGCTTACATTCTCGCATATACAATTAGGCTTATTAGGTATCCATTAACAAATGAAGTGCATGTTATAAGACTCCATACTAAAAAAAAATTATGGGATAATGTGAGGGAAACCCTAGACAATTAAAAAACCTAATTTCAAGCCTTGACACCAAGTCTACTACAAGTTGTGGGAGATGTTGCACTCTTTTCCTAGCATGCACATGGGTCTTGCATGCCTAGGATAGAAAACATCTGATGGTTACCTATAGAAAAAAACCATAAACCAATTTCATATTATCATACATGATAAAAACTAGGATTTCACCAAAGGTCGATAGATTCCCATGGGGAAATCCCTAGTTATACAAAAAAATGCTTGAAATCGTATGTCAGCAATGTTTCCAAACCAACTTCTACAAAAATATGGATATCTTGAGTTGGGAGATAGATGGAGACTTTAAAATAGATGAATTTTAAAAATACTTCATCCATCTATCCAAAAATGTGGGTTTCAACCCCAGATCTATACGGATAGATCTGTACAATGTGTGACAACAAGCAGATTACAAGAAAAGTAGGTATTTTATTGATTTGAAAATTGAAGGTACATCATAATGCCTATCACTCACCTGAAAGGGATTATTATAGGCCTTAAAATGGTCATAAAAAAATTTTAAACTTGTTTGTGGCCGTTGGGGAATTTTTTGCATTATTTTCCAAAAAGTTGCTAAAGTTGCTTGACAACTTTTTAAGCATTTTTTGCATGTTTTGGAATTTTATCAAATGGCAAGTAAATGTTATGAAAACTTAATATAAATGAGCCAAACAAGACTAGAACATGATAAAACAAGAATTATAGAAAAATCCTAAGATTCTAGGCCCTTTGAGCATCTTTGACCATAGTTGACCAAGGGCTTATAACTATGCCAATCTTAGAGCTAGGTCTTAAAATTTGGTCTAGATGCCTAATTGATAGATCTAACCTATTTTAGGTGTTATAATGGCTTTGACGAGTCACCATTTATTTTGGGTGCACCTAATCCACTTAACCTAGAGGAACTGATCAACTAGATCAATGATCTACAAAAATATTTGAAGTATCAAATGAAGGGTCATAAGAAATTTTCTTGGAAAGAGATTTGGTTGGATAGAATTTGAAGAGAAAAGGATAAAATAATAAGATGGGATCAATTATAGAAATTGAAAAAATAATTTGATCTCATTAAAGATAAGCTTAATCTATTGAAGAAAATGTAAGGGTTTAAGAAAGCAGAAAAAATTGACTAGGAATATACAAAAGAGTTTTATCAAGTCATCGTAAGAACATGCCATGCAAAAGATAATAAGAAAAAAAATTTCTTGTTAACTTAATGGGTTAAGTCCAAGTATTCAAAAGGAGTTTAGTCTAATTAGAATAATTAGTATCTAAAAGATATACTAGTTTTCCTTAAGCATGGATAAAAAGATAAACAAGAAGTTTGAAAGAAAGAAAGATCCAGAAGAGGTCATGGTACCATATCGAGTAGAGGGTCTTATGGGACCAAAATGAAGATACAAAAAGGAATGATGTGCTAGGATGATACTACATGAATGTGTTTAAAATAGTCATATTAGTTTTTGTGTTGTCATTGATGTCAAAGTCTTAATTGGTTAGATATTTTTCCATCTTAGGAAAGTACCATATCATTTGATTAATGAAGATGATTTGATTGATGAAGGGGATTTGAAGAAAGTATAATGAATATAGATTTGATATGTAAGTTATTGAATGGGTGCTTGAATGAGTTGTACAATGATTATGTAATATTGGTTTGATTATTTTAAAATCATGAAATATTGTAATGTATTAAAGATTACAAGCATAACTGAATCACAAGGTTAATATAGGAGACTACATTCATTGACTGACTACAATATTGCCTAAGAAATTGGTAAGAAGAAGGAAGAACAGAACGTTTCCCAAGAAAGTTAGTATAACCAAGTTATATGCTTCTCAATTAAATTTATGTTTACCTAGTGACAACTAGATAAATGAATTTGGAAAATTGGAATCTGAGGCCGAATTTTGGAAGTTTGAGAAGCTCTATTGGAAGAGTACATATTTTTTGCAAGATCAATGATGGAGAAAAATCAAGAAGAATATGATGAAGGAAATTGAAGAAGGATAGGGTTGGACACAAATTTCTATGTAAAGTAATATTTTCTATGTGTCTAAATTCATTGTATGAAGGAACATAGTTGCAAACCTAAGATCAACAATTCCATTTAAGTGAAAAAAGATAGAGTAATATATAAGCATTAAGAAATATATTTAAGGAGATGTTGGAGATATTTTAGGTTAATGATCTATTTATTTTGATCTCATGTTTCAAGATAGAAGGCAGTTATGCTAAAGTTTTGAAGGTTGATGTGGAATGTGAAGTTGTTGGAGGTGAAGTGCTAAGTCTTAATCCAAGTGAGATGAGAAGAGAAGATAAGGCACGAGGAAGACAAAATTATTTGAGAGAGAAAAATACAAAGAAATAACTATAAAAGATATCTAAACAAGAAAAGGTAGTTCCAATTATTAATAGATCACTTTATACTATTTACAGTTTAACCATTATAGAAGAAAATCTTAGAAGTATCGAGTGGGCCAAAAAGTTCTATGAAATCATATATGGTAACATCGATTAGTGGTGTTCATAAATCCTTTAAATAAAAGTACTCCTTTTACTTCTAAATAAGGAGTGATACAACCTAGATGATGTTTTACTAAAACCCTCTAACAAGGTCACTTTAACAAAGTTTGTGTAACCTATAACAAGGTTGTCCCTTAATAGAGGCCACTTTTGAGGAGTGAAATTTTTAGGTTGATGGTCCCATGTACATTTTCCTTTATCATGGTTTCCACATTAAATATTGGTGTCAAAATTGTGTGAATTCTATTTATGTTGCAAATTGATTTACATGTTTTAACAATTTAGTGCAACTTAGTAATAACTAAGACATCATGAAGTAATCACTAGAAGTTTACTATTAGATGATAATGCAAGGAATAATTTGATATAAGTATTGATTGAGGTATTTGAAGAAATTATTTAGAGATTATATCGAGTGATTGAATGCATTGAGGATATTGTTATAATGTTGATATTTTGATGGTATTGAAAGGTTTGAAGGAATTGTGAGATAACTAGACATAACTGATTCACCCCCCTCCCCTCTTAGTTATCCAAGAATTTGGCATCGAAGATGAGTGCTTGGAGAAATTTTTTAAAAGTACTTGAGCTAAAGATAAAGATGTATAAGAGATAGCCACAAAAGTTGAACAAGGAGAATTTTTACTCATGGAAAGGCAAAATTAAGTTGCATCTTTCACATACTAGAGATATGTCACACATTGGTTGGATAATGAATATGTCACACTTTTTGGTCCTCTGATTCTAAAGAAAATTAATCAAAAAAGGAATCATAATAGTATATGATGATTGATATTATATCATCTCTCACTAATGTTGAATTTGATGAAATGAAGAGCTGTGGTAATGCTATGAAAATTTGGGATAAATTTAAGCTAGAACATGGAGGAGATGAAAATGTAAGGAGAGCCAAAGTTGAAAGTCTCAGAGGCAAGTATAATGATATGACAATGAAAGAAGGTAATAATGTTGCACAATATGTGGACTAAATCAAAGATCATGTGAGTGCAATGAGAGTTTTTGATAGAGTCATCCATGACTATAAAATTATAAGTAAATTCTTGAGAACTCTTTTTCCTATTTATTCTATCAAATTCTATGCTATTCAAGAATTAAGAGCTATGCTTGGAAATGATTTCACACTTGATGCTCTAGTTGCTCAGTTAACTATTTTTAAATTGAGAATTTATGATAATAGTGTGGTTACATTGGGAGGTTCCTTTAATTATTCACTAACCATCTGTAATTAAAAGGAAGAAAATAAAATCAAAGAGGAAAGTTAATTTGAAACTAAAGATCATCTTGATGAGATTGAAGCATTGCTCGTAATAAGGTTATCAAGAGGTAAAGGTAAATACAAAGGTAAACTACCCTTGATCAGTTTCAAATGTAATGAGGTTGGTCAATTTTCTACTAAATATCCTAATAGAAGAAAGTCTGATAGAAATGATAAGAATTATTATAAGTATAGGAAGAATATAGATTACAAAGATAAATGCAAGAAGTTGAATGTTACATTACTGAAGAAGAGCATACCAAGACAAGTTTTGATGATAAAAAGGAAATAGTTGAGATGGTCCATGTTGCAATCAAAGAAGATCCAAATGGTGAAAGGTATGAGTATAAAACTTCCCTTATTTCACATGTTACAAAGAATGATTATTGAATTATTGATAGTGGTTGTTCACATCATATGACTAGTGATCTAAGTGAGTTTCACAAATTTGAATAAATTGATGATGGTAGAACTGTTAAGTTTGATAGTGATGTTCCATAATTGATGAAAGGTAACGAATCATTAATGTTGAATGATAAGATCAGATGTAATGATTCTTATTGGGCTGAAGGACTTAAATATAATCTATTAAGTATTTCTTAGTTGAATAACTCATGTCACAATTTAGAATTTGAGAAAAGGAAGATCAAAATATTTGATGATGAAGGTAATCTAATTGGAACAAGAATGTAAACAAGAGGTAGCCTATTCTACCTTGATCCTACAGTTGAGACATGTTTATTTGTCAAAGTTGAAGATTTTTGGTTATGTCATTAAAAGGTTGTGTCATGTAGGCTTTGAAAATAGAGTGAAAAATAGTAGAAAGAAAAGAGTTAGAGGCTTACCAATTGACAAAAACCTGAAAATGCTATGTGAAAAGAGTGTAAGCTTGATAAGATGACATGGTCAAGTTTCCATAGCAAGGCATGTAATTTTAATGATATTCTAGAATTAGTGCATACTAATTTATGTGGTCCAATTGGAGTTGATAGTTATTATAGTGATTGATACTTTATATTATTTTTGGATGATTATTTATGGATGATGATTGTAATCTTCATGAAAGTGAAATAACATTCTTTTGATATGTTGAAGTGGTACAAAAGAAAGAGTGGAAAAACTATTGGAATTAATAATGGGAAAGTAAGTTTTGAGAAGGGGATAGGGGTGAATTAGGACTTAAAATTCTTACCAATAAAACATTTCACCATAGATTCATCTCATAACTTAACATGTAAACTAAAATATGTAAGCATTCATCACATCCAAATCATGAAATAAATCAACACATGACACATAAGATTTTGGTTACCCAGAAACCCTCCAAGGAGAAGCTAAAAGTGGGGTGGGGATGAAACCCACAAATCTTCATTGTACTACAATTGTAAGGTGTGGCCTATAATGGCTACAAAGTTTTGATCATAAATTATGATCTACCCTATGAAAGGTCTACCCTATTAAAAGATTATAAAGATTGTTAGGTCTCACTTTGCTAAAGGATTTAAAATCACAACAAAGTAAGAACTTGGTTAAGAGATTTACAAAAGCCTGTTAAGACTACTATGTTAAGATATTTACTCTATATCACCTATTAGAATGATTCAGCACTCGATCCTTCGGTCAGCACGTTACTCCTTGATGTCAAATCTCCTCTTTTCTAGTTATCTCTTGATCCTCCTAATTAGATCTATCTTATCTAACCTTTCACTACTTTTCTATGTTCTTCTCAAATTAATTCTTCATTGCAAAACTCTATCTTAGTCATCTTCTCCATTTTTTTTGCACCATATACTCTCCTTAGTATGCTCCTCCACAATATATGTTACCCTTAGGGTTTAGTTCCTTTATAAACATAATAGGGATGAAAATGGGTTAGAATCAATAGTTATGATTGATCCATATTGCTACCTAATGCTTCCCTCAATCTGATTGGTTACATGTATATAATAGGGATGCATAATATGACTCCCTCCTTATTTCTTATAATAAAAAATTCATGTTCATGTTGGCAAAATGGTTTACATAGAAGTTTGTGCCATCATAAACATCTATACCATAGACTGTGCACTCAACATCAATAGGCTCTGATGCTTGGCCTTCACTCTGCTTTATATATTGATACTCAACTTCTAAATGGCTTAGCACTCACTCTTTCTTGACATCTAAATTACTTGGTACACTCTATTTTCTTGGATCCTCTTATTTGCTTGATACCTAAGTGACTTGGCACACATTGATTGCTTGGAATATACAAGCTCTCACCACTAACTATCATATTACTCAACATGTATTATATGGAGACTTATGCTCAGCATTCTCTATTCGCTTGGATCACACTAATCACTTAGCTCACTCTATTCACTCAACATGCACTATGCATTCAATTCACACTATTCTTTCCTAGACAATGACCAAGTGTTTTTTTCACTACAACCCCAATGAGATTACCCAAAAACAAAATGTTAAATCATATAAATATTTGATATTTGATAGAGGTGGTGAGTTTATGTCTCCTTAATTCACTAACTTTTATGCTAAGAATGGTATCAAAAGATAATTATGTACACTGAGGAGAACACAACAAAATGAAATTTTTGAAATGAAAAATAGATCTATCATGGATTGTGAAAGAAAAATGATGTTTGAGAAGGAGTTCTATCAGATATTATAGAGAGAATAAATTAATACTCCTATCTATACTCTCAATTGAGTTCAATTGAAGAGAGGAACAAACAAGACACCTTATGATCTTTGGTATGATCATACACCGAATAAAAGTTATTTCAAAGCCACTAGAAGTAGATGTTAAATTGATAAGGATGATAGGAATGGAAAACTTGATGTTAAAGGAGATGTAGGTGGGTAAAAGCACAGACCTGTGTCACGCTTTTGTAAAGGAAAAGACTAACGAAAGTATAATTGTTCACCTTCAATGACATAAAATTGGTATTATTATTTTGAATTTGGAAATGAAGTAAACTAATGAAATGTGTATAAATGGATGAAGCTTAGGATTATAATTTTCAATAATTATTTGGAATAAGATTTGATATATTTTGCTAATTTTTATAGATAATTTTTTAGGTGCTGAAAAATGCTAAAAATTAGGGGTCTAGTTCCCACCACAAAACTATTTGGAAATAAAATTATTTCCCTTTGATCTTAGACTATGTTATAGATAACATATATATCTAGAACAATAAAAAAATTAGATTTAGACCTATATTTTCTTTTTTATAAGGAATGAAATCTAAACTCACTTGAAATCGGTAGTTTTCATCTCCCACCACATTTTCAAAATAAATCTATTCTAACCAAGAGATAAATTATATATTCTAGAAGAGGACTCTCTCCTCTAGAACATCATATAATTTTTATATGTTTTTTATATGATCTATTATTTCTTTCTTTCTAAAAAATGACATCTTTTTGAGTGTTAAAATACATGGTTGTAGAAATTTTTAATTACAATATACTATATCTAATTAAAACACTATAAACACTACATGAGAATATTCTTGACTTTAAGTTCTATAAAATGATGTTTACATATTATTAAAAAAAATTATAAGAAATAGTAAGAGTTATTGAAATGCCACTTTTCTGAAATACTTTTACTTCTTTATTAATTGGATACAAACTAGTATAAAACATGCATTTAATAGACATTTCAAATTGCAAAAGTGTGAGACCATACATAACATAGCTAGAATAAATTTATCTAGATCATATATTAAAAAAAAAAAGATTTTTAGATAGAAATACTCAAATTTAGTTGTTCTGATAAGTCACCCTAAAAGGTGACACAGCTTTGTACTTTTACCCAGGTATATTTCTAGGATATTCATCTAAAAGAAAAGCTTAGAAATATTTGAACAAGGCTATTTACAAGATGATTGAAAGTGGAAATGTGAGGTTTGATGAGTTTGGAGAGAAAAATGATCTGGAAAGCAAGAATAAACTTGAAGACTACAATAAATTTTTTTATACATGTGATAAGGTACCTAATACTCTACCTAAGTTAAAAAATTGGCCTACAGAGTACCAAGTAATTGCTCTTGAGTCACATACAATCACACATGAGCACCAAACAAAACAACTCAAGCATGAAGCTAAACCCCTACCAAGTGAAGAAAATGCTTAGAATTATAGAACTAAACCTATATTAGCCAAATATTTGATAAGGAACCATTCACTTGACCAAATCATTGAAGATATTTAAGTATTAGAGCATAAAAAAGAAGTAAAACAAGAGAATGCACATGTTTACTTCGTGATTTTTAACCTAGATTACTAATAGCTACATTGGATGATTGATGTTGGATAAATGCCATGAATGAGGAGATTTATCAAATTAAGAAGAACAATACATGGACACTTGAACCAAGATGTACTGATAAGAATATGGCTGGAAAAATGTGTTGGATACAATTGATTAATTGTGTATTGTATTATATGTTACACAAATATCATATCATTTGCAGTCAATGCATGTTGAGCTCACTCAAGTAGTAAATACAATTTTCTATGTCTACCAAGCATCCTTGTGTTTGCCTAGTTCAAAAGATAGTGTCTATCAAGTTCACTGAGGCGTCGAAGAAAACTCTATAGAACATGAGTTTTAATCAAGCTCACTCATTTAATAAAGGAAAATTTGGATGTAACCAGTGCTAACCAAGATCACTTGATTACCAAAGGATCTATGTAAATATGTAGTGTTAATCAAGCTTTAGTTGGTTAACACAAGAAATCACTTTTGAGTTAGTGTCTACTGAGCTGGGTCAACTAACAAAGGGTTTTCATATTTTGGTATATTAAGCTTAATTGATTTATCTATTGGTTCTAGCTGACCGAAGTAATGAATATTAATTATTCTAAGTTGTATTTGAGCAAACTTGATAATATGAAAGATATAAGTATAAGGCCAAGTTGTGCATTCAAAGAGAGTGTGTGAATGAATTGAAGATTTAATGATGAAGAGAGGAAGAAAATTTGAAGGATAAGCAAAATATCCTTATGGAGCAGAAAAGATATATTCAATTAGAAAGGATCAAGTACAAGCCAGAACATAGATCTATAATTAGCAATTTAGTTGCATTCAAATCAAGTCATCTCATTGTTACTCTCTAACCATTGGAGCAGTGATCTAAATCTCTTAACAGAGTTGTCTTAACAACTATTTATAAATCCTCTATCAAGGTGGAAATTCTATTGAATTGTCTAAAGACTTCTAATAAGGTTACTTCTAACAGGGTAATTAAATTTTCTAACAGGGTGACACTAACAGTGTATTTTTAAACCTCTAACAGAGTTGGCTCCTAACAAAGCTCACTTTAGAAGAGTTTAAACTGTTACTAGTTGAAATTGGTGGTTTTCCCAAATTGGGTTTCCATGTTAAATCTTGGTGTCAATTGTGTTCATGCTATTTTATTGTATGTGTTTACAACTAAGTTAAACTAATGGTAATCACATATAACATCTAAATATCTACATATTAATACTCACCAAGCATAATCAGCTCTTACTGAGTTATAGCATTTCATATATGTTTACCGAGCATCCTTAGTATTGAGTTCTCTAAGTTTATTTTGTACTGAAATCTAAGGGGTTTGGGATTTATTTTAGTAGTAACTAATTCACCTTTCCCCTCTTAGTTACTCCTCATATATTTCCAACAATTGGTATCAGATCTTTTGGTGCTTGTAGAGAAGGTTTCAAGGACCTAAGCTAAATATCAAGATGTCTTACAGAAGAGAGATTCCCAAGTTGAATAGAGACAATTTTGCACCATGGCAAGGACTTATGAGATTACATTTGGATACCATTAGTGATTCAGGGTGCAAATATCTTAATACTAAATACAAGACTTCTACTAGAACATTATCAATTGAAGATATAGCTGAAAAGAAAAATCATAACATCATGATGATTGATATTGCATCTACTCTAAGTTATGTTGAATTTGATGAAGTTAAAAATTTCAAAACAACACATGACATGTGGACCAAACTGAAAGATATCTATGGAGGAGATGACAATGTAAGAAGAGCTAAGGCTAAAAGTCTTAGAGGCCATTTTGATTAGATAAAAATGAGAGAGGATGAGAACATCACAAAATATGTGGAAAGGATCAAAGAAAGTGTAAGTTCAATTAAAGCATCTAGAGGAGACATTGATGAGAAAAAAATTGTAAGAAAGGTACTTAGAACTCTTCTTCCTATTTATGAAATTAGAATATATGATATGTAGGAGATGAGATGCGATCCAAACAATAAAATATCTTTGGATGGTCTAGTTGGAAGATTGACTACTTTTGAGTTAGATAAGTTTGACAACTATGTTCCCAGTTCAAAAGTTATTGAGTCTTCATTTGAAGCTAAACTTTCACTCAAGAAAAAGGGTAAGAAATCAAAGTCTAGTCAATCAAGAAGTGAAGAAGAAGAATTAGATGAAATTTTAGATAGTGATTTTGAAGTTGTTGAAGCCCTACTTGCAAGAAAGTACTCCAAAGGAAAAGGAAAGTACAAAGATAAAGTTTTCTCTAATCTTTTTTTCTTGTGAAGAAGTTGGTCACATTGTTGCAAGGTGTCCAAATAGAGAAAACAAAGATGAAAAGAAAATCAATAAGCACAAAGGCAAGAAGGATTTCAAGAACTACAAGAACTCCAAGGAAAAAGGTAATAAATCTTGTTTTATGGTTAAAGATTTTGATAACAATGAAGATGATGGTATATATTGTTGTAAAGGATGAATCTGATGATAAAGGAGATAAGATGGTACTTAGCTCTCATGTTAGCAAAAATGATACATGGATTATTAATTGTGGTTGCTCACATCATATGACTAGAGATAACACAAAATTTGAGATTTGGAAACAATGAACCTTATTGAATAAAAGGAAAAGGTTGTATCTCACTAACCAATAAACTTGTATATGGTAATGCTTACTAGGTTGAAGGGTAAAAACATAATCTACTAAGTGTGGAACAGTTGAATAACATTGGATTCAAGGTAGAATTCATGAATGGCAAGGCCAAAATACTAGATGGAAAAGGAAATTTGGTTGGATCTGGCAAGGAAACAAGAGGTAATCTATTTTATCTTGATTTCAGTGAATGTTCATGTTTTATTGCTAAAGTAGAAGAAAGATGGTTATGGCACAAAAGACTATGTCATGTGAACTTTGATAGTCTAGTTAAGCTAAGAAAACATAGGAGAGTAAGAGGCATTCCTAGTATGAAGAAACCTGATATGGTTTTATGCAAGAATTATCAAATTGGTAAGATGGGAAAGACAAGTTTCAAAAGCAAAAACTATCAGTCTGAAGAGGTCTTAGAAATTGTGCATACTAACTTGTGTGGACCTATTGGAATAGAGAGTTAGAGTGGAGAAAATTTTTTCATTCTTTTTGTTGATGATTATTCTAGAATGATGACTATAATGTACTTGTAAGAAAAATATGAAGCTTTTCAAAAGTACAAGTGGTATCTGGCAAGAGTCGAAAAAGAAACTAGCAAAATATTGAAATGTTTAAGATCAGATAGAGGTGGTGAATTCATCTCCAATGAATTCAATAATTTTTGCATTGAAAGAGGAATTAAAAGACAAGTGCCAAGCCCTGGTACACCACATCAAAATGGTATAGATGAAAGAAGGAACAGATCCATAATGGATTGTGCAAGGACATTAATGATAGAAAAGAGTGTTTTTTATCAAATACTGGAATGAAATATATCAATACTACAGTTCATGCCTTGAATAGAGTACATTTGAAGAAAGACTCAAAACAAACTCCTTATGAATATGGTATGGCTAAAATCCTAATGAAAGTTACTTAAAGGTATTTGGAAACAAATGTTATATCATAAAAGAAACTAAAAAATGCAAATTTTATGTATAAGGTGATGAAGGTACATTTCTAGGATACTCCTACAGAAGTAAAGCATATAAATGTTTGAATCTGTCTACTCATAAAATCATAGAAAGTACACATGTTAGAATTGATAAGTTTGCAAAAAGGAGTGAAGAAGAAAGTAGCAAAGAGCTAGAGGATTACAAAACCATTTTTTACTATGAACTTGATACCCTATCAAATCTATCTGAAAGAAAGGAGGCTTCACCCCCCGAGTCTCCAAAATCTCCAATAGTTACTGAATTGCAAATAGTGCAACCCGAGTTACAATCTAAAGGACCTAAGTCATAGTCAGAGGCTAGCAAGCTAGTTCAAACCAAGTTTGATGGACCTCAGTCACAGATAGTGGGACCCGAGCTTGAAGTTCATGATGAAAACAATGGAACTCATTCCAAATCCAAAGAACCTATGTTAGCAAGATATGTCAGAAGATATCATGCACCTAATCAAATCATTGGAGAAAAATTTGATGGAACAATGACAAGGAACAAATTAAAATGTACATGTTTACTTGCTGAATTTGAACCTAGAAATTTTAAAGATGCATTGGGAAATGAAAGTTGGGTTAAAGAAATGAATGAAGAAATAGAATAGATTGAGAAGAACAAAACTTGGGCTCTTGTTCCTAGACCTAAGGATAAAAATATAATTGGTACAAAGTGGGTATTTAGAAATAAGCTAAATGAAGATGGAGAAGTTTTCAAAAACAAGGGAAGACTGGTATCTAAAGGTTATTCCCAAGAAGAAGGTATTGAGTATGGTGAAAATTTTTCTCCTATAGTAAGATTAAAAGGGGTTAGAACTTTATATGAAACACATAGAGGATTTAAAGTATATCAAATGGACGTTAAATCTACATTCTTGAATGGAATTCTTGATGAGGAAGTCTAAATTGAAAAACTAAAAGGTTTTGTAGATCCTAACAAAAGAAACATGGTTTGCAAATTACATAAAGCATTATATCATCTCAAGAAAGCTATCCGAGCTTGTTATGAAAGAATACATAACTACTTGGTACATTTTGGCTTTCAAAGAACAAATGATAATAGTAGCCTATATATCAAAGAAGGACCAGACAAGAAGATTATATTGGCAGAGATATTTGTTGATGATACTTTATTCAAAGGAAATGATGACTTATGCAAACCATTTTAAGAAGAAATGAGTAAAGAATATGAGATTTCCATGTTTGGTGATATAAAATTTTTTTTTGGGTTGCAGATACAATAGAACAAAAATGGTATCTATATTACTCAATCTAAGTATATCAAGGAGATACTAAAGAAGTTTGGAATGGGAGCTTCAAGACCAGTTGAAACCCCTATGTCTACAGTATATAAGATTTCCAAAAATGATGATTCTAAAGAGGTAGATTAGACCACATATAGATCAATTATTGGAAAATTGCAGTATGTAGTAAATATAAGACCTGATATTGCATTAGCAATTGGTATAGTGCCAAGATTCTCAACCAATCCCAAAAAAAATCACATGATGGCAATCAAGAGAATCATGATATATTTGAAAGGTACTAAAGACTATGGCTTATGGTACAAACTTGGAGGCAATTTGGACTTGAAGGTGTTTACTAATACTGATTGGGTAGGAAGTATTGATGACAGGACAAGCACTAGTGGTGGAGCATTCTTTCTTGGTAAAAGACTAGCGTCTTGGACAAGCAAGAAGCAAAATTATACATCTCAATCCACAATTGAGGTAGAATATGTGGCAGCAATAGTTAATTGTTCAAACATTTTTTGGTTCAAGAAATTGTTGTCAAGTATGAAGATAGTAATCAAAGATCTAGTAGTCATATATTGTGATTATCAAAGAACCCAGTGATGCATTCCAAAACAAAGCACATTGCTATAAAATATCACTTCTTAAGAGAATTGGTGTAGGATAAAGAAGTAAGATTGGAATATGTGAATAAAAAAGAACAAATTATGGACATATTCACCAAGCCATTACCTAAGGATGCATTTTTGTATCTAAGAGGTAATCTAGGGGTCATTACTCTATCTGAAGCTCACTAAATGAAGTTTAGTGATGCAACAACAAGAGAAAGTTGAAGATTAATTAGTTGATGTATAATTGGCAAGGGCACATTGGAAATGAATCAATACTTAAGGTACATTGATATTAACAAAGTTGTTGTCTTTGGCATGTGTTGTCAAAGAGGGAGAAGTTATACTGTCATATCTCATAAGAAATTTCTCTAAGAGGGAGAAGTTTTCAATAAGGGGGAAAAGTTTGCTATCATAGAAACTTTGTGAAGAGATGTCAAAAAGGGAGAATGAACTTGACAAGAAGTTTTTGTAAATAGAAGTTTTCTGACAGAGGGAGAAAACTAAAGTCACAAAGAGCTCACATTGATAGAGGGAGTTCTCATGGATGAGAATCAAAATGAAACTAAGGATATGTTCCTTACCTTTTTTGCTTTAAATTTTTTAATATGTTATGACATGTTGTGTTGCCATCAATGCCAAAGAGGGAGATTGTTGGATACAATTGATTAATTGTGTATTATCTTTGAAGTTACAAAAATGTTATATCATTGGCAGTCAGTACATGTTGAGCTCACTTAGGTAGTAAAGACAATTTTTTGTGTCTACCGAGTGTCCCTATGTTTTCCTAATTTAGAATATAGTGTCTACCAAGTTCACTCAGGCATTGAAAGAAAGTCTACAGAAGATGATTATCGATAGAGCTCACTCAATTAATGAAGGAAAAGTTGGATGGAACCAATCCTAACCAAGCTCACTCAATTACCAAAGGATTTGTGTGAATATTTAGTGTTAACCAAGCTTTAGTTGGTTAACATAGGAAATCATTTCCGAGTTAGTGTCTAACAAGTTTGGTCAGCTACTGAAGGATTTTCTTATTTTGGCATATTAAGCTTGATTGATTTATCTATTGGTTCTAGTCTAATGTAGTAATGAATATTAATTAGTCTAAGTTGTATTTGAGTAGAATTGACAATATGAAAGATATAAGTATAAGGTTAAGTTGTGGATTCAAAGAGAGAGAGAAAGTGTGTGTGTGTGTGTGTGTGTGTGTGTGTGAATGAATTGAAGATTTAATGATGAAGAGAGGAAGCAAATTTGAAGGATAAGCAGAATATCCTTATGGAGCAGAAAATATATATTTGATTAGAAAGGATCAAATACAAGCCAAAATAGATATATCCTTGTGAAGCAAAAAAGGTATATTCAATTAGAAATGATCAAGTACAAGACAAAATAGAGATCTATAATCAGCAATTTAGTTGCATTCACTCTCTAACCATTGTAGCAATTATCCAAATCTCTTAACAAAGTTGGCTTAACAACTATATGTAAATCCTCTAGCAAGGTGGCAATTCTATTGAATTGTCTAAAGACCTCTAACAAGGCCACTCCTAATAGGGTGATCAAATCCTCTAATAGGATCACACCTAACAATGTGTTTTGTAAACTTTAACAGGGTTGGTTCCTAACAAGGATCACTTCAGAAGAGTGAAAATAATAACTAGTTACAATTGGTGGTTTTCCCAAATTGGATTTCCACGTTAAATCTTGGCATCAATTATGTTCATGATATTTTATTTTGTGTTTGCGGATAAGTTAAAGTAATGGTAATCATAGATAACATCTAAAGATATGCATGTTAATACTTACCAAGCATAATCAGTTCTTACCGAGTTACAACATTTCATGTATGTTTTTTGAGCATCAGTAGTACTCAGTTCTTTGAGTTTATTTTATACTGACATTAAGGGATCTAGGATTTATTTTAGTAGTAACCAATTCAACCCTCCCCTCTTAGTTACTCCTCTTATATTTCCAAGACAATGTGGATTTTTAGAAACAAGCTAAATGAGAATAGAGAAGTAAGAAACAAGATTAGATTGGTTTTCAAAGGTTATATAGAAGAAGAACATATTGATTATCGTGGAAATTTTTCACCTATAGAAAGATTAGAAGGTTTAAGAACACTATTGGCTTATGTTACATACAAGATATTCAAGGCATATCAAATGGATGTTAAAGTTGGATTTTTGAATGGAATACTTGAAGAGGAAGTGTACATTGAACAACCTTAAGGATTTCTTGAGTTTGGAAAGAAGGATATGGTCTACAAGTTGAATAAAGAACTATATGGATAGAAATAAGCCTCGAGATCATGGTATGAAAGAATACATTCTTATCTAATTAAGATATGATTTTATAGAATAAGTGAACACAATAACTTGTATTTGGAGAAAATAACATGTTGAGTAAGTCAATTGCTAATCAAATGAGTACTACATTTGAAATGTCAATGTTAGGAGAAATACAAAATTTCATTTTTTTGCAAGTCTATCAAACACTAAAAGGTATTTATGTCACTCTATCTAAGTATGTGAAGGAAATCTTTATTTTTCGGGGATGGATGAGTCTAAATCAATCAGTACACCTATGGTGACTAGAGTGAAATTGTCAAAGGAAGACACTACTAGTATATTTGTTCAAACAAAATACAGATTTATTATTGGAAAACTACAATATTTTGTACATAGTAGACTAGACATTGCCCTAGTTATTGGAATTTTTGCAAGTTTTTCATCTAATCCAAGGGAAACACATTTAATTGTAGTGAAAAGGATATTCAAATATCTCACGAGAACTAAAGATTATGGCCTATGGTATAAACAAGAAGATGAATTTAAGCCTAAACTCTACACAAATGGTAATTGAGGTGGAAATATTGATGATTGAAAAAGTACAAGTGGATGAGCTTCCTTTTTAGGAGAAAGGTTCATTGCATGAATACAAAAGAAACAAAGTTGTATTTCACAATCTACTACTGAAGCTGAATATTTTGGTGCTCCACTAAATTGTTTAGATATTTTAAGGATTAGACAACTATTGCATGAAATACAAGATGGAGAAATTGATATAGTTATATTTAGTATGATAACACAACTACTATAAATATATCAAAAAATCTAGTGATGCACGCAAAGATGAAGCACATATCAATAAAGTTTCATTACTTGAGGGAGTGACTACAAGAGAAGATAGTAAGGCTTGAGTATGTAAAGTATAAGGAGAAAATTTCTGATATATTTACCAAGCAATTTCCTAAAGATGCTTTAGAGTATCTAAGAGGTAAACCAAAGGTTCTGTCCCTATCTAAAATTCACTAGGAGAAGTTGCATGTTGTATTGATTAATTCATTAAGTGAAATATCTTTTAGAGTTGATGCAAAAGTTTACACACTTTAGGAGTATTTCTAAACTAAACTATGATAAAACTGATGTAATATGCACATGCAAGAAACAAGGTAACTACAAGATATTGTAAGTTTCATATTGAAATTTGTAATGAAATTTGGAATTATTTTTAATTGATGGAAGTATAAACATGATAACAAGATACTGAGAGGAGGGGGGTATCTTAATCTTAAGCACTTTTACTTTTAATTAATTGAGTCACACATCCACCAATTATCTTGTGCATGTAAAACTTGTTGATCTTAGAATGGTTTTGACAATTGAGTGTCAACACACTTAAGCTCTTTACTAAGTTCATGCCAAGCTAGCAATATATGCCAAGTATAATATATATACAAGTTCCGAGTTGCAATAGGTGCCAAGTTAGAAAGATAGTAAGTGCTGAGTAAATGTATGTGCCGAGTAAACAATAGGTGCCGGTCAAGATAGAATTTTAGTATGTGTTGAGCATTAGTAATTAGCAAGTGCCAAGTAACACAGTATTGACATAAGAGTTTGTGCCTTCACAAACTAAGATGTAAATCATGTTGCATGATAGCTAATGGATAGATCTCAAAGTTTAGAGATAAGATCAAATCTATTTGATTCCCTATGAAATCAACATGCAACTAATTAGAAAATAGGAATACTAAAGAGACAAAAATGGTGAATCTCAGTCATAGATTCATACCCAACCCTAAGTCAAGAAAAGCTTTTAAGGATAACAAAGTCCCATAATTTAGAGAGGAGAATAGAGTGTAAGAGAGAAAAGAATAGAAGGATAAGAAAGTGAAGTGTTAAGAGAACAGTCAAGGTGATTTAGTAGAATAAAGGAATTGCAAGATCAGTTAGTAGAACATAGAATCAACACTACAACAACATTATCTTAGATTAGCAAGGATTAGTCTAGGTTGAATAGTGATATGAAATTAGCAATTGAAGATTGTAAGTGATCAGGTCAAAACATTCTACTATATACTCTCTAAAAATTGTATTAGCAGAATGGAAATCCTATGGACTTACGTTATTTTAAAAACCATTATATAAATCCTTTAATAGGGAAACATTCCAAGTGAATGTTTTGTAAATCCTTTAGACATGTACACTTTTAATAGGGTGTGAAAGCCTTCAATAAGGCAAGCCTTTCATAGGGCAGACCATTGCTGATGGTCAAACTTTGTAACCTTAACAAGCTACACTATTGCTATAGTAATAAGTTGTGGGTGTCATCCCAATGCCAATTTTACCTTCTCATTTTGGAGGGTTTCTGGGTGATCAAATATGGTGTCAAATATTTTCATGCATGCTTTTACTTTCATGTTATTTAGATATGTTTCATGCATGTGTTGATTTAAGTTAAAAGTTTTATTGGTTAAGCTTTGTACTTCTGATTCACCCCCCCTCTCAGAAGTATACTTCCCACTTGTAAATTCCAACAATTGGTGTCAGAGCTAAGTTCTCACCAAAAAAAGTTTTACAACTTGGAGAAAAGATCTAGAGATAGAGGTCTACAAGATTGGGAAGATTATAGAGAAATAGGAGATTGAAATACATCTCATTCTACATTCTCAAGAAGAAGCTAGGGAGGAATTGAGGAAATCCCTAAAGAGAAGAAAAGACATCGCCATAGCTGAGAATGATACACAATACAAGGATATTGACACCATGGAAGTATTTGAAAATGGAGACCCAAAGGAGTTTGATACATCAATTGCAGACCTAATGGAGAAGAATAGAGCTTAAGCATAAGAGATCAGAACTCTCTAGATTGAGCAAGAATCACAAGCCATGATGCTATGTGAAGTGACTGAACAAAAGAAGAGAGCCATTGAAGATAAGGTAATGATGGAAGATAACAAGAGAAACCTAGCTAATATACTAGAAGAGAAGTCAATTGAGCTTGCAAGAACATCCAACATGCAATTGGATATCCTAAGTCATATGATGAATGCCCATTATGAGTTGAATATTAAAGACATTCAGATCACCACACTAAGGTTGCAGAATGAACAATTGCAAAATGATTTGGGGAGAGAAAAAGAAATTGTAGAGAGCTTCAACAACCATAATGAAGCCATCAAGTACTTTGAGAAACTACTGAAATCTCCAAGATCCAGCAATGACACATTAGGACTAGGCTATACCAGCATTGAAGAAGGAGAATCATTTAAGATTGCTGAAGAAATAAGTGACAAAGGTAAGAACTCAAAGCCCACTTGTCATTTTTGTGGTAAGAAAGAACATACTACTAATGTGTGTAGGACCAAGAATGCCAATCAACATGAAAAACCTAAAAACATGGGTCCCTTCCATAAGTACAATAAGCAAGGACATATGACACATGAATATGGGACTAGAACCATCAGGACACCAAGATTTGAAGGTCACTACTACAACTATTAGAAATATGGACATAGAGCCTTTGAATGTAGATCTAAGCCTATGTGGTCACCAAACAAACCAACAAAGACAAAAATTCATGAACATCACTACAATTGGGACTGCAACACTTGGTAGAGCTATCACTACTATCAAGAATATGGACACATTCCTGAGAACTACATAAGAACACACTTCAATGGTAACTACAATAGATGGTTGAGTCAAACTACTTGTTTCAACTACCTCAAGATAGGTCACATTAGTAAGTATTGCCCAACAAGGTCAAAGGAATCCAACTCTGAGTTCAACAAAGGTAAATGAAAAGTTGATGTTGAACACATCAGAGGAGAGATGAATAAGACATGGAAGAGAAGAGATGGATGCAACACATCCAATGGAGGGATCACTTCACCTAATAGGTCAAGTGGTCACACTCCATCTAACTAAGTAAAAGAAGGTATGTGGAACTGATACTCAATACTTTATCATACATCAGTTCCAAAACAAGTTGGCACTGAAAAAAATAAAATAGCATGAATAAAGATGCAAGGTTAAAAGTTCAAGTTTTCATCCTACTATCGAGTATGACAAGTTACCTTCAGCTACCAAGTGAAATCTTAGTGTGAGTTGAGTAAGTAGTTGCTACCAAGCAAAATTATGCTAGTTAATGTTGAGTAAGGGTAACTCCTATAGTTGTCGAGTAAAGTAAAATTCACATTGATGCCAAGTAAATTAGGAAATTGTATACAAGCTTAGTCTCCAATTGTATATGCACTAAGCATTTAATATTGTGTAGTAAAGGGCATAACGTTAATATTTTGATCATTTTTCATCATAATGAATACAAAGTGAAGAAAAAATGGAGCAAAGAAGCAATTTCAAGAAAAAAAAAAGAGCATTCGAGCAGATTCTGACAATGATTCAGAGTGATATCATCGATTTAAGGTATTTATCCAAGTGCTAAGCTATGTTGTTTTGAATTTTCCAAAACCCTAGTTATTAAAAATGGCCTCTAGCTTAAGAAACCCTAAAGATAAGGAACCCTTCAAAGTTCAACTAGTTAGTAAGGAGGTTAAACAACCAAAATTTAAGCCAATACCAGAGGTGGCATACAAAAAGTACCCTGCTGGTGCATTATCCATCATCTCGCCAAAATTTGTTATGGTCCAAGATGTCAGGAAATGCTACAATTATAAAATTGGAGGGATAGATGATATGGAGATTAGGAAAACCTACAACACATTAAGTGATAACAACATGTTAAAGGAAGAATTTAACATGGTTGAGAAGAAGGGACTTACTCATGCCCTATATTTCCCTATGGTCTTCAAGACAGAATGGATCAGGTTAGTGTTGAGCATAATTCAGAATGGGTACTTATGGTTGGAAGGTGGTCCTATCAAAAGAAAAAAGAGAATCATCTATAGAGTCACAGGTTACCCAACCCTAGATCAGCCTAAGACCCTAAGAAGTGACTCCAATGAAGTCATTGAAAAAAAAACTGGTGCACAATGGAACAAGAGTGGTATGACTATAGAAACAATTAGAGACCCACTCATAGAGTTTTCTGTAAGAGTCATCTCACACAAATTATATCAATCAAGCAAAATAAATTATGTGCCCTACATTGCAGTAGATGTAGGTTATAATTTTTTTAAGAAAGAACATACATATGATCTAACAGAGCTATAACTACAACATATTATGGATAATTTGGGAGCCATAAGAAGATCAAAGAGTGCTTAATATAAGTTTGGGTCAATATTGATATGCACAATTTTCTATGTACATAATGAATTTCCTTCTTTTGGAAAGATAGATTGGAAGGCCAATAGGTCTATAGCTATAAAAATTAATGAGTACATAGAGAAGATGGGAGATAATTTTGCAACCATCATGATAAGCTATTTTGAAGATTTCAAGAAGTCCATGAAGAAAAGGCTCAAAATACTAGTTTCCCTTGTAGAAAAACATATCAATGACTTTTTCTTTTTGGTTGATATTGATTACACTTATATCGAAGCTCCAATACCAAGAATTAGATGGCTAAGGCCACTTGGATATGAGATAAATATAGATGGGGCCTCAACAAAAATCACAAAATTTCTTGTAGAAGAAGTTGACAAAAGTGCAAAATCCTTCGGCACTTATGATTTTATTAGATCAAAAGTAGAAATGGAGCTAAAGATAGCATCAATTTTGAAGAAAAATGATAAGTTGGTTAAGAAACTAAAGGTCAGATTTGGTGAAGGAACTACAGAAGGAGAAGTTGATGATGAAGAAGAAGATGAAGAAGAAGAAGTTGAATAGGATCAAGGACCACTTGCCTTGACACATGACATGGGAGAAGATGTAGAGGAAGAATATGCTAAGCAAGCACCTACAAAACCATAGGCCAAAAAGAGAAAGACAAGCAAAAAGCCAAAGAAAGCAACCGAGCCAAGCCCTGCAAATCCCACTACTAGAGCCAGCACGAGGGCTACCACTCAAAAGGCAAAGGAACAAGTCAAAGGAAAGAAGAAGGCTACTAAGAAACAAGGTCTAGAAAAGAAGAGACTAAGAAGAAAATATGTAGCTCAACCTAACTTAGATGAAGAGAGAATAGAGTCAAAAGACACAAGCCAATTTTGAGTGATAAGTCATGCATTAAAATTTGATCTAGAAAACATTTGTGACAATGTTAAAGATAACGCTAACTTAAGTGGGTTAAAGAATATTGAATTTAGTATGTTAAGTAGAGTAGAATAGAATATGCTTAAAGAATATGTCTATACCATGATGGCCAAGTTCAAGAACACCGCACTTGAACTTGACAATTCAATACCAAAAGATTTATATTCTATTATTGAAAATAAATGGCATTACTACCTTGACATGGAGAAAGGAATAAGGGAATCTACCTTAGCTCGAGTAATGCTAGAGCTTACAAAAGGTCAGATCACCAAGGCTAGTAAGAAGCATGGAAGCCAATTCTCTCCCAAATACAAAGCCTTCAACATTCATCAAAACAACATTGAGGATGTTGTAAATAAATCAGCTAAGATATGGAAGTTGATATATGGTTTAACTATAAAACTAGGAGAAGAGGATCCCTATGAGGGAAAGAATAATGAGGAAGAGGAAGAAATTCATAGAGAAGAGGAAGTCAAGAAAGACAAAGGAGTTAAGATAGTAGAGGTGACACAAAGAACAAATATAGTGGCAACTATTGAGGAGCACCAAACAGAATAGAACATGCCAAACATACAACTTCCACCCTTGAGCCATCCACATGACACCTCTACACCTACAGATACCATAATTGTGAATGATGTTCCTAAAAAATCTAGTAAGAACATCAATCCATTAACTGTATAGGATCTCAAAAAGATCCTTGACTAAACCACTATGCAAGCACAATTATACAATAATCTAGTTTTGGTCAGTGTGGAAGAATTGCAAAAAGTTGTAGCTAACTTGACAAGGGATAAGGTGAATCCACAAGAACCACCTTTTGACATCCCTTTAGCTACAAGTGGACAATCTATGAAACAAATAGCAGTTGATATATCTACCAAAATTGACTCCACAACTAAAGTCTTGATGATTGAGCACAAGACTCAGAGTGTAGAAGAGAAAGAGCCTACAAAGGAGCAAATAGAGTAGATAGACACTTCTATCTCTACAACACAAGAACAAGGTGTACCCTGACATATAACATTGATTGACAAAGATAGATTAGAAGAGGACAAGGAAAGTCCAAAAGAAAAGGAGCAGGAGGCAATCCAAACTTTGGTCAATTTCCCTACCATAGGTACTCCTACTATGCTTTAGAAACCAAGCACGGATGCCATGCCATTGCAAATATTTGCACCAGCCTTGAGCTCTACAAGAGTATGTTGATCTTAGATTCATTTTGATAATTGATTCTTAACACACTTAACCAATTCTCATATAGAAGCAGGTACACTATACCTACCGAGCCATAGTATGTGCCAAGCTAGAATTTCAATAAGTGCCGAGTGACTTTAGGTGCCAAGCGTGATACATGTGCCAAGTGATCTATAGGTGTCGAGTCACAGTTGATGCTGAGCAAGTCAAAATTTAATATGTGTTGAGAAAGACAAAATTCTATATGTGTTGAACAAACCATAATGCAATAGGTGCTGAGAAAACTACAATCATATATGTGTTGAGCACCAATAATCCAGCATGTGTCAAGTAACATAGAAATCAGCATATGAGTTTGTGGCTTCACAAACTCATATGTAAACCATTTTTGGATGACTCAAAAAGGATTTTAGATATAAGATTGCATCTTTTATTTTACCTAGGAAATTAGCATGCATCCAATAAGAAAAGTGGAGATTGCATGCAACCAATAGAATAAATCCAAGGATTTGAGTGAGAAAATTTATTTTGTAAATTCATTCCAAACCCTAAATCTTTGAAGCCTTTATAAGAAGGAATAGACCCCACAATTTTGAGTTCCTAAGAAGTTGCTAAGTAGATAAACTATTGAAGGGAGTGAATTATAGAACAGGGCAAGCAACAAGGGTGTTAAAGACTTAGTAATTGGATCAGCATTGCATATCTAGTTGATCAAAATAGAGCATGGGCATCGAACATATATCAGATCTCAAAGGATTAAGATCAGATTGAGCAGATCAAATGCCTAAATTCAGCAATCAAGGATTGTAAGCTATCAGGTTTATTTATCTAATAATTTCTAGCAATTGTATTAGAAGGGAAAATCCTATGGTGATAGGTTAGCTTAACAACTAGTTTGTAGATCATTTGACAAGGTGATAAAATCCTTTAACAGGGTAGCAATTCATGTAATGTGTTCATAAATTCTTTATCTAGGTCACTATTGACACAGTGTAAAGCCTTTAATAGGGAAGACCATCAGAAGTGGTCAAACATTATTATTGTAGTGATTTTGTTGGTATCATCCCCACCCTAGTTTTACCTTTTCATTTTGGAGGGTTTTTGGGTTACCAAATTTGGTGTTATGTGTTGTGATGCATGTGTTTAATTTATGCTTATTTGATAGGTTTACATGCATCCAATTTTATTTTTAATGAAAAGTTTTAAGGATAAAAGTTAGTTACTTCTGATTCAACCCCCCTCTCAAAATTACTCTTCCCATTTGATTATTCAAAAAATTGGTATCAGAGAAAGGTTCTCACAAGGATAAGCCTAACATCTTAGAGAAAAGATCTAAAGATGGAAGTCTTCAAACTTGGGAAGATTATAGAGAATCAAGTGATTGATGTGCAACTTGCTCTACACAACTTGGAGGAAGCCAGAGAAGAATTGAGAAAATCCTTGAAAAGAAGGAAGGATACAACCATAGCTAAAAATGACACACATTACAAGGATACTGATACCACAAAAGTGTTTGCTAATGGAGATACTAAAGAAGTTGATGTAGCAATAGTAGAACTGATGGAAAATAATAGAGTTTAAGCAAGAGAGATAAGATCTCTCAAGATTGAGAAAAAGTCACAAGCCATGATGTTGTGTGAGATAACTAAATAGAAGAAAAGAGCCATTGAGGATAGGGCTATTCTTGAGAATGACAATAGAAACCTTGCCAATAGACTAGAGGAGAAGTTAGTAGAGCTTACAAGAATCTCCAACATGCAGCTAGGTACCCTTAGCCAAATGATGAATGCTCATCATGAGAAAAATGTCAAGGACATTAAGATCTCCACATTAAGAATGCAAAATGAAAAATTGTAGAATGAATTGAGAAGAGAAAAGGAGATAGTAGAGAGCTTCAATAAATCAAGTAAAGCCATCAAGCACTTTGAACAACTGCTAAAATCACCAAGATCTAGCAATGAGACTTCAGGATTAGGATTCACTAGTACTTGAGAAGGAGAGTCATCAAAGAGTGCATAGGAAAGAAGTGACAAAGGTAAGAACACTAAACCCACTTGTCATTTTTGTGGTAAAAAGGGACACACTACTGAGGTATGCAGGAGTAAGAAGATCAATTAGTAGGACAAACCCAAGAACAAGGGTCACTATCACAAACGCAATAAGAAAGGACACCAAACACAATATTGTAGGACCAAAACCACGAGGACACCAAGATTTGATGGTCACTACTACAACTGCAAGAAATATGGTCATAGAGTTTTTGATTGCAGATCAAAGCCTATGTGGACACCATACTAGCTAGCAAAGAGAAATAACCATGTACACCACTACAATTGGGATTACAATACTAGGCAAAGCTATCACTATTGTTAGGAATATGGACATGTTCCTAAAAACTACATAAGAACACATTTTAGAGGAAACCACATGTTTCAGTTGCTTGAAGACTGGTCATATCAATAGGAACTACCAAACAAGGACCAAGGCACCAAGTTCTAAAGTCAACAAATGGAAGGCAAAGGTTGATGTTGAACACATTAGGGAAGAGATGAATAGAACATGGCAAAGAAGAGATGGATGTAGCACATCCAATGGAGGGATCACTTCACCCAAGAGGTCAAGTGATCACACCTCATCCAACTAAGCATGGATAGGTGTATGGGACTAATATAAAAAGCTATATTCTACATCAGTCCCAATTCAAATAAGTACTGTAAAGAAGAAAACAACATAAGTAAAGATGCCAAGTTAAAATTTGAAATTTTTTCAAGTACTATTGAGTTGTTCTTATATGCCAAGTAAAATCCTAGTATATACCGAGTTGCCAATAGCGAATGAGTTGGTAGTTAGTGCTGAGTTAGAAAATTTAGTGGAAGTCACGTAAAGAGGAAATCTAGTTGGAGCCAAGTGATGCAAAACCAATGGAAGCCGAGTTATGTTGAAATCTTCAAGAGCTAAGTGTACAGTTGTATATGCACTAAGCATTTAATGCTATGTTTTGAAGCATATAAGGTAAAAATTATGATCATTTCTTGTCATTCAAATGCAAAGAAAAAATGAGAAGAGTGCAGAAGTGATTAAAGAGTAGCATTGAAGCTTTTACAGAGATTTCAACAAGATCAATCATAGATTTCATCAATCTAAGGTATTCTTCAAGTGCTAAGTTGTACAGTTTTAGAGTTTAATACCTTTTGAAACCCTAGATCTATAATATGGCTTCTAGTTCCAAAAACCCCAAGGAAAAGGAAGGTCACGAGGTCAAGCTAGTTAGTAATGAAGTTAAACAACCTGAGTTTAGGCTGATTCTAGAGGTAGCTTACAAGAATGACCTTGCCAACACATTGTCCATTATTCCACCCAAAGTTGTGATGATGTAGGATTTAAGGAAGTGCTATAATTGTAAGGTAGGAACAATAGGAGACCTAGATATTTTTCAAGCATATGATAAACTATGTGATAACAAAATATTAAAAGATGAATTTCAAATAGTTGAGAAAAAGGGTTTAACCAATGCCCTAGTTTTCCCCATAGTTTTCAAAATTGAGTGGATTAGAATCACTCTAATCAAATACATGATGGTTTCTTATGGTTGGAAGGAGGACCCGTGAAGATAATGAAGAGAATAGTGCATAGGGTTACAAGTTTTCCAACCATAGATCAGCACAAGACCTTGCGTAGTGATTCAAAAGAAGCTATTGAAAGGAACACCGAGGCTAAATGGAATAGGAGGGGCATGACCATTGACACAATCATAGATCCCCTTATGGATTTTTCAGTGAGAGTTATATCTCATAAATTCTATCAATCTAGCAGATTGAATAGTGTACCATGTATTGCTGTGGATGTATCTTATAAAATTGTCAAGAAAGATCATCTATATGATCTGGCAGAATTGATGTTATAGTAGATCATGGAGAATTTGGGAGTAATCAGAAGGTCAAAAGGTGCTCAATGTAAGTTTGGTTCAATTTTGGTTTGTATATTCTTTTGTGGTTTGGTAGAATTTCCTTCAATTGGAAAAGTGAACTAGAAATCAAACAAGTCAACCATTACTCAAATCAATGAGTATACTGAGCAAATGGGAGATAACTTTGAAGCACAGATGACAAGTTACTTTGAGGATTTCAAGAAATTCATGAAATAAAGACTGAGGATACTAGTTTCCTTAGTAGATCAGCACATCAATGACATTTTCTTCTTAGTTGATATTGATTATACTTATATCCAAGTAGTAATTCCAAGGGTTAGATGGCTAAGACCATTAGGTTATGAGCTGAACATTGATGAAGCATCAATAGTAATCACAACATTGCTTGTAGAGGACATTGATAAGTGTGCCAAACCATTTGGTACATATGATGTTGTAAAATCCAAAGTAGAAATGGAGCTAAAGACAACCTCTATAATCAAGAGGAAAGATAAGTTAGTGAGGAAGATAAAGAAGAAATTTGGTGAAGGTATTGAAGGGGCAGTTGAGGAAGAAGAAGAAGAAGAAGATGAGAGTGAAGAAGATGAATAGGGGCAAGGCCCATTGAAAATAACTCAAGGCTTAGGTGAGGATAAAGAAAAGGATGAAGGTGTAGAGGAAGAAGAGGCCAAGGAAGCACCAAATCAAGCTAAGTCCAAGAAGGGAAAGGCCAAAATTCAGCCTACAACCTAGCCCAAAGCCAAGAAGGTTGCCAACCCAACCCAAGCTAAGCCAAAGACACCAGTGACAAGAGCCACCACAAGGGCCTCAATTCAAAAGTCCAAGGAGCAAGTGAAAGAGAAGAAGAAGGCTACTAAGTTGATTAGTCAAGTTCAAAAGAAACCAAGAAGAAAATATGTTGCACAACTAGACTTAGATGATGAGGAAAGGATAGAATCAGAAGACATCACCTAGTTTAGAGTGGTAAGCCATCCTCCCAAGTCACACATTGATAAAATTTGTGAAAATATTAGAAAGAAGGTAGACTTCTCTGATTTGAAAAGTATTGATTTCAATAAATTAAGTCGAGATGATCAGAATAAGGTAGAGGAATTAGTATATGCCATGATGGAAGAATTCAAGAACATTCCTCTTGAATTGGACAATACTATGCCCAAGGAGTTGTATGAAATAATTGAAAATAAGTGGCATTATTGTTTGAAGATGGAAAAGGAAATAAGAGAATCCACACTGGCACAAGTGATGCTAGAATTGACTAGAGGTCAAATTTCCAAGGGAAATAAGAAACATGGAGGAAAATTTGAAACAAAAGATAGAGCCTTTAGCATCTTGTAAAACAAGATTGAAGAAGTGGTAAATAACTCCACAAAATTGTGGAAGTCAATATACAACTTGACTACTGACAAGGATGAAGAAAAAGAGGAGGATGCAGAAGCAAATAAAGTTGAGGCAAGTGAAAAGGAGAAGGAAGAGAAACAAACAGAGGAAAAGGAAAAGGAAAAAGAAGAAGAAGACAAGAGAGAAGAAGATAAAGGTGAAGAAGAGAAGAAAGAAAAAAGAGGACAAGGAAAAAGGTGAAGAGGAGACAAAAAAAGGAGATCAAATGGAAACAACTGAGTAGTAATAGCAAGAAGAACAGAGTGTGCAAGACACACAATTGCCACCTCCTAGCCCTCCTTATGTCATCATCACATCTAAAGATACAATGATTATGAAGGATGTTACTAACAAATCTTGTCAAAACATCAATCCACTGACTGTAGATGATTTCAAAAAGATCCTTGACCAACCTACTCAACAAGCAAGGGTATGTAATAATCTAGTATTGGTCAGTGTGGATGAGCTACAAAAAGTAGTAGCAAGTTCAATTAGAGGTAGGGTGAATCCACAAGAACCACCCTCTGTTATCTCTAAAACTACTAGTGCTCAACTGCTAATGCTTCCATCACCAATTGCAATAGTTGACACATCAGGAGCAACTGACACCATAGTACAAAAGTCGAGTGTAGAAGCAGACAAAGATACATCAATAGGGAAAACAAGATAGATTGATACATCTGATCCTACGGTACAAACTAGAGGTACACCAAAAATAGTTGTAATTGATCTAGGGAGATCAAATGAGGACAAGGAGGACACATCAAAGGAAGAGGAGTAGGCTGCAATATAGACATTGGTAGAGCTATGAACAATAGGCACTCCTACAAAAGTCCTTTAGAAGTCGGGCACTAATGCAATGCCATTGCAACTCTCTACACTAGGCTCAAGCTCTACAAAAGTGACAAGGGTACTTCACTATGGAGACCCTGAGTTAAATAAGGAGATAATCATACCCAATTATGATGCAAAAACTATAAGAATTGAGAAAATCACTGAAATGTAGGAAAGACAAGAGATACTTAGGAAGGAGTATAAAAAAAAGTAAGCATTACATGAGATTAAGGACATCTTTTTGGATGCTTTCATCTTGTAGCCACCTGATGAGACCAAGCCAATAATGGAACAACTATCAGATATAGTAGAACAGTTGAAAAATGAAGAATAGGAAACTAATGTAAAAACTATGGAATGGTCTAAGAGGAAATTTAAAGGAAAAGTCAATGAGGAAATATCTAGTGATATAGCACTTTCACAAGTAGAATTGGCAAAGAAGATTGAAAAAGTAAAAATTGTACTTCAAAATGTATTCTCATTATACAAAAACTTGTGTGATTTTTAATATTTCACATAGGAGACTAATCAAAGGATACTGATTTTGGAGAGAAATCTAAAGATTTCCAACATGTAGCTACCAAAAGATCCAACTTAGAGTGAGAAGCATTTTTCTTAATCGCTTCACATACAAAAGGAGTTAGCTGCACTAACAACTAAAGAGGCCAATATCAAGGCCAAATTGATGTAGATACAATCTTCCATTACCCCACATTTGGAAGTTCTCCATAAAGAACAAGTCTATGTTGAAAGTATTTTAAAGAAAGATCCCAATCTTTCTACTTTAGATTGACTTGTACATCTTGCTGCAGAGATTGCCATCTAGCACAAATCACTAGAAATTGCTTTGGAGAATTGGGATGCATCTCTCAAGATGATTATGGAGGTAAATAGTACATTTTTTGAAAAATATGATATTACCCCTTAATATCCTTTGACATTAGTGTCAAAAACGGGGAGATTTAATAAAAGAGGATATATAATAAAAAGGGGAGACCTAATAAAGGGGGAGATAAGACATAGTGTGGGGAGATATAATGTTTTGGGGAGTTGTAAATAAGAATGGAAGGTAACATAGGTATAGAGTAGAAAAATAAGGCAAAGGCAAAGAGTATCAGATACATCAACATGAGACAAATTCAGCACAAGAATTTTGGTTACACGAATGAAAATGGCACAATCAGCTCAAGGGGAGTTATGAGAATTTTGAGGTATATTGCTCTTTAAAAAATTTTGAACAAGTTTTGAAGTCTTGTACATATGCCATAAAGTGTGTGTGTGTGTGTGTGTGTGTGTGTGTGTCTGTGTGTCTATATATATATATAGTACTCATGAGAATAGATGTAGTGCTTAGTTAAGTGTTTTTGACACTCGTGTCAAAGGGGGAGATTGTTGGTCTCAGATTGGTTTTGACAATTAGTGTCAACACACTTAACCAATTTTCATATAGAAGCTGAGTACACTATACATTTCGAGTCACAATATGTGCTGAGCTAGAATTCAATAATTGTCGAGTGAGTTTAGGTCCCGAGCGTGATGCATGTGTCGAGTGATCTATAGATGCCAAGTCACAATTGATGTTGAGCAAGTAAAAATGCAATATGTGTTGAGAAAGATAGAATGCTATATGTGCCAAGAAAAGTAAAATGCAATAGGAGCCTACAAAACCAAAATCATATATGTGCTAAGCACTAGTAATCCAGCATGTGTTGGGTAACACAAAAATCAACATATGAGTTTGTGCCTTCACAAACTCAAATGTAAACCATTTTTGGATGACTCACAAAGGATTTTAGAGATAATATCAAATATTTTATTTTACATATGCAATTAGCATGCAACCAATAAGAAAAGTGGATATTGCATGCAACCAAAGGATAAATCCAAGGATTTGAGCAAGAAAAGTTAGTTAGTGAATTCATTCCAAACCCAAAAGTCTTTGAAGCCTTTATAAGAAGGCTTAGACCCCATAATTTTGAGTTGCTAAGAAGTTACTAAGTAGATGAACAGTTGAAGGGAGTGAATTACAGAATAGGGCAAGTAGGGGTGTTAAAGACTTAGTAATTGGATCAGCATTGCATATCCAATTGATCAAAACAGAGCAAGGGCATTGAACAGATATCAGATCTCAGAGGATCAAGATCAGATTGAGTAGATCAAATACCTAAATTCAACAACCAAGGATTGTAAGCTATTAGGTTTATTTATCTAATACTTTCTAGAAATTGTATTAGAAGGGAAAATCCTATGGTTATAGGTTAGCTTAACAGCTAGTTTGTAGATCCTTTGACAAGGTGATAAAATCCTTTAATAGGGTAGCACTTCATCTAAAGTGTCTATAAATTCTTTAACTAGGTCACTATTGACACAATGTAAAGCCTTTCATAGGGAAGACCATCAAAAGTGGTCAAACATTATTGCTGCAGTGATTTTGTGGGTATCATCCCCACCCTAGTTTTACCTTCTCATTTTGAAGGTTTTATGGGTTACCAAATTTGATGCTATGTGTTGTGATGCATGTGTTTACTTTATGCTTATTTGATAGGTTTACATGCATGCAATTTTATTTTTAGTGAAAATTTTAAAGGATAAAAGTCAGTTACTTTTGATTCGAACCCCGCCCCAGAAGTACTCTTCCCATTTGATTATTCCAATAGAGTAGCAAGGGTACTTCACTATGAAGACCCTACATTGGATGAAGAGATAATCATTCCCAAATATGACTATGATAATATTAGTCTTGAACAAATTAATCTAATGCAAATGTCATTAGAAAGGAAAAAGAAATAGGAGATATTTAGAAATGAGTATAAATAGAAGCATGCACTACATGAAATGAAGAACATCTTCTTAGATGCCTTTAACTTACAATCACCTGATGAAATAGAGCCCATTATGGAGCAAATTTCAGATATAGTGAACTAGGTGCAAAGTGAAGACCTTGACTCTAATGCCAAACTTTTGGAATGGTCAGAAAAAAAGTTTTAGGAAAAGGTATATGAGAAAATATCTAGTGAAATAGTACTTTCATAGGTAGAGCTAGCTAATAAAATAGAAAAAGTGAAGGAAGTACATGAGAATATCTTCTCATTATACACAAAATTGTGTGATCCTTCAAATTTTGCATAGGAAACTAGCCAGAGAATAATGAGCTTGGAAAGGATCTTGAGAATATTTGGCATGCAATTGCCAAAAAATCCATCTCAAAGTGAGAAGCATTTTCACAAACCGCTTCACACAGAAAAGGAACTAGCTATATTAATAGTAGATGAGGCTAACACCAAAGCCAAACAAGTTTAGATTCAATCTACCATAACCCCTCTCATGGAAATTTTACAAAAAGAACTAGCCTATGCAAAAGATGTATTAAAGAAAGATCCAAATATTTCTACATTAGATGGCTTAGTTCACCTTGTAGCAGAGACAACAAATCAGATTAAATCCCTAGAAGTTGCACTACAAAATTGAGATGCTACTCTGAGAATTGTAATGGAAGTGAATAGAACCTTCTTGGGAAAATACTCAGTGAGAGTATCGACCCTTTGACATTAGTGTTAAAAAGGGGGAGAAATTGAAAAAGAGAGAAATTAATGGGAGAAATTAAACAAATGGGGAGAGATTGAATAAATCAAAAAGCTAGAAGGATGCTTAAATTGCAAGGGGATACATTTGAAAGGGGGACTTAAAGAAAATAGAGAAAAAGAGAAAGCAAAAGGGGAGTAAATAGAAAAAGTACAGATAAAGAGTGTCAGATAAAGAGTATCAAAATGAATAAGCATGGGACAAATCCACTATGAGAAGTTTTGGATATAATAAATGCACATCAACTCAGGGGGAGTTACAAATTTTGAGGTATATAATTCTTCACAAAATTTTGAAGTTTTGTATATATGTCAAACAATAGTCATATTATAATTGAGGAAGTCAGACTCATCATGTATAGTTAAGTGTTTTTGACACTCATGTCAAAGGGGGATATTGTTGATCTTAGAATGGTTTTTAGAATTGAGTGTCAACACACTTAAGCTATTTGCTAAGTTCATGCCGAGCTAACAATATATGCCAAGCATAAATATATATATATATATATATATATATATATATATAATGAGTTACAATAGGTGTCGAGTCAGAAAGATAGTAAGTGTTGAGTCATTCAGGTGACAAGAAAATAGATAGTGTCGAGCAACTATATGTGGTGAGTAAACAACAAGTGTTGAGCAAGAAATTTTTTTAGTATGTGTCGAGCATCAGTAATCAACAAGTGTCAAGTAACACATTATTAACATAAGAGTTTGTGCCTTCACAAACTAAGATGTAAATCATGTTGTGTGAGAGCTAATGGATAGATCTCAAAGTTTAGAGATAAGATTGAAATCTATTTTATTCCCTATTAAATCAACATGCAACCAATTAGAGAAGTGGAATGCTAAAGAGGCAAAAAGGATGAATCTCAACCATAGATTCATACATAACCTTAAGTTATGAAAACCTTTTAAGCAGAATGAAGCCCCATAATTTAGAGAGGAGAATATATTGTAAGAGAGTGAAGAACAAAATGATAAGAAGGTGAAGTGTTAAGAGAAAATTCAAAGTGACTTAGTAGAATAGAGGAATTGCAAGATTAGTTAGTAGAATAGAGAATCAACACTACAACAACATCACATCTAATCAGCAAGGATCAGTCCGGATTTAATATTGATCTAAAATCAGCAATTGAAGATTATAAGTGATTAGGTCAAAACATTCTACTATACTCTCTAACAATTGTATTGAAAAAATGGAAATCCTATGGACTTAGGTTGGTTTAAAACCCATTATATAAATCCATTAATAGGGTGACATTCCAAGTGAATGTTTTGTAAATCCTTTAGATAGGTACACTTTTAATAGGGTGTGAAAGCCTTTAATAGGGCATGCCTTTCATAGGGTAGACCATTTCTGATGGTAAAACTTTGTAACCTTAACAAGTTACACTATTGTTGTAGTCATAAGTTGTGGGTGTCATCCCCACCCTAGTTTTACCTTATCATTTTGGAGGATTTTTGGGTGATCAAATATGGTGTCAACTATTTTTTTGCATGCTTTTACTTTCATGTTATTTAGGTATGTTCCATGCATGTGTTGATTTAAGTTAAAAGTTTAATTGGTTAAGCTTTGTACTTCTAATTCACTCCCCCCTCTCAAAAGTATACTTCACACTTCTGAATTTCAACAAAACTTGTAAGAATAAACTTGTTGTAACATATAAATCTAATCTATCGCATGCATAAAAATAAACATATAACACAATATTTGTTACCTAGAAACCCTTCAAGGTGAAGGTAACACTCGGGTAGGGATGACATCTACAAATCTTCACTACTACAGTAATAAAGTTAACATTTTAAGGTTACAATGTTTGATCATAATATATGGACTACCCTGTGAGGGGTCTACCTTGTTAAAAAAATTGACACTAATAGGTCTCACCTTGTTAGAGGATTTAACACTTAAGATAAATTAAGGACTCTGTTAGGAGATTTAAAAAGATCTATTAACATTACTTTGTTAAGAGATTTACCCTAATTCAAGTTGATTAAAACTGATTTAGTACCTGACTCTCGGTATGCTTTGTAAGCTAATTTTGAATCTTCTCTTTGCACATTGATCCTATCTTCTGATCTGATAAAACTTTTCTTCACCTTCACTTATCTAATTGGGTCACTTTCTCTACTAAGAGATAACAAAACACTTCCACTAAATTCAGATTAGATCTTGATCCTTTACTTCATCATTAGAATATTACTCATGGTCTATTACACTATTTGCATTACTTTTCATCTTCATACTCTCTCCTCCTTATCTAGGTTAAAATATTCTCTATTTAAAGAGTTATGTAAAGAGTTTTCTAGATGCTTCCATATGTTGTCTCTTCATCTAAATCATTGATTGTAAAACATAGGGATCTGTGATCTACATCATAAATGCATAAAAATTTATGTAACAACCTCTATGTAAATTTTTTTTTCCCATGTTGGCTGAAAATGACTTACCTCAAAATTTTTATTATTTCTAACTTTTATGTATACTCTAAATTGTTTGGAACTTACTATTGTTTGATATTATGGATTGTTGATGCTCAATCTATATTGTGCTCAAGATATTCTATGTAACTCAACACTTATATGCTTGAACTTCTCTATAGGTTTTGAGCTAGAATTTAATAGGAAACACTCACATGACCATATACGTACTCGACTCCTATAGAGCATGGTACACAAATACTTATGTACATGACTCTACCTATATAGAGAATCTTAGTCATAGTGATGGTTGTCTAACTCTACCTAGTAAGTGAAAAAGTGTTTAACACTAATAGATAATAGTAGTTAGAGATACCAACAATATTCCCCTTTGACATTAATGGTAAAATACCTTTTTCATAGTTACATCATTACAAATATAATCTGATATGAGTACTCCCCCTATGTCTTATGAATTATACCAAAATAATAATGAATAATGAATAAAACAATATTCTCAGTTGTTTTTGAACACTTATGTCAAGGTTGTTTGATGTAGGAGCAGGAGCATCCTGGGTTGCTTTGTTATCCTACTCATTTTTGTTCATTTTGCAAGTTAGTGCCTAGCAACTCCTTCACATGCCTAGAAATTCCTTCATGTGCCTAGAAATTCTTTCATGTGCTTAGAAATTCCTTCATGTGCCTAGTTACTATAGCCATTCCCTCATGTTCCTAGAAATTCCTTCATGTTCCTAGCAATTCCTTCATGTGCCTAGTTACTATAGCAATTCCTTCATGTGCCGAGTTACTCTAACAATTATTTCATGTGCCTAGCAATTCTTTCATGTGCCTAGGAGTTCCTTCATGTGCCAATTTATCTAGTGTATGCTAAGTGACTCTTCGTGTGATGAGTTACCTAGTGTATGTTGAGTGTTAGCATTTGGACGTGATTTCTACAAGCCGATGTGCGAGATTTATTTTTGATTGTGCCATTTATTTTAAGATATTTTCTTGGGATGTGTCTAGACTATTGTTGGGTTGACCTTCCTCTTATGTAATCTTCTAGAATAATCTATAAGTCATTTTGAAAAGTATATATAGAGTGTTTAGGCTTAGAGTTAGGCAAGTTTTTCAGAGGAGATTGTAGAGAAAAACTGGAAAGCACGAATTTGTTGTTGGATCTTTGAATGTGATTGTATTTGTATTTGGTCATAACTCAGAAGGCCTTATAGCTAGGAATGTATGAAGATATTTTGATGAATCAATAAAAGTATTTCACTCTTCTTCCTCCTTTGGTTGCTTTTCCTTGTGTTTTCTTCCATTGTGTTAAATCTTGCAGTGTGGTTTGGATAGCTGGGTGAGCCTTTGGCCCTAGTTACTCATCCCTTTCCTACATTAGTTGGTATCAGATCTTGAGGTTCATCCTTGTGGAGATTGGGTTGCATAGAAATCTAATTCAAATTTGGTTGTGGGGTCACAGATCTATGGATTTAACCTATAACTTGTAGAGGGTTACGATCTTCCAAGAACCTGATTTGTAAAGATGGTTCATGGTAGAGGAAATAATGTTGATAATGCAATGTTGGATCAATTGAGATAGATTGTAGCTAGATTAGATGTTGTGGAGATATCCTAGAGGAGAGGAGCATATCTTGATGATGTAAGTGATGATGAAGAAACAACACCAAACCATAATCCAGAACCTGAAGAAGATCAAGATGATGAAAGATTGTTGTGAGTGTTGTCTAGGGAAAATTCAAAGCCTATTGTAGAAGTTGTTCCTTATGATGGAAAATTGGATACCAATTTTGTGTTGGATTGGATTTTTGATATGGAGAAGTTCTTTGAGTATGAAAACACTCCTAATAATAGAAAGGTGAAGATTGTAGTCACTAGGTTGAAAGGTCATGGATCACTATAGTGGGAGCACTTGAAAATTGATAGACGAAGGAGAGGAAAGGAGAAGATCAAAACTTGGCCAAAGATGGTGAACAAGGTAAAGAACAAATTCCTCCTTACTGATTACCAAGTTAGCTTATTGAGAAAGATGCAAAATTTGAAACAAAAGGACATTACTGTGAAAGAATATACTAAGGAATTCTATAGATTGGACATCAGATCTGAACATTTGGATGATGATGTTGAGAAAATTGCAAGGTACATTAATGAATTGAGATCTAGAATACAAGATGAAATAATTTTTGTGAAGTTGGAAAGTGTAGAAGAAGCATATCAATATGCCTTGAAAGCTTAGGAGATCTTGACAAAGAAGCATGAACAAAGACAAAGAGGTAGAGGTGGTAGATTCCAAAGAGGCAGAGGTAGATCTTATGGTGAAGGTGGCAGATTTGACAATTTTATGTAGGATAAAGGAAAATCTAAATGGAAGAATGATGAAAAAGGAAAGATCAAATGAAAAAGTGGTAATTCTTATCGAGGAGACACTAATTCTTACTGAGGAAGAGGTAATTCTTATTCTAGATGTGGATTTCATGGTAACTGTTTAAGATGTGGTAAAGAGGGACATAGATCTTTTGAATGTAGATGCTCTAAAAGTGGGCAAGGTAAAAAAAATGTTGTGATTCAAGGAGATGGTGAGGGTTCACCAAGTGGACCTGAGGCTGGAGAAAATTTGATGGTGAGAAGAACCCTATGTAATAAAGGAAGTGATGAGGAACTTGTTTTAAGGAGAAGTCTTTTCAAGACCAGAAGTAAGATGGCTAGAAAATGCTACAAGGTGATCATTTATAGTGGAAGTTCTATGAATTTGGCATTAGAAGAGCTAGTTACAAATAATTGTAGAGGCTAAAACATCCCAAACCTTATCATGTTTCATGGATCAAAGATGAGCATAAAGATATTGGTAAGTGAGCAATTCCTTGTGAAGTTGACACTTGGACATTATTTTGATGAAGTCTTGTGTGATATTATGCCTATGGATTTTTGTCATTTTTTTTGGGTACACCTTGGCAATATGATAGATATGCTATGCATGATGGAAGATTGAATCAATATACTCTTTGGGTAAATGGGAAGAAGCAAATATTGTTTCCTTTGTTTGAAATTCTAGATATTGAAAGTCTAGATGAAGTTAGTTGTATTGTAGTAAAATTTTGCATGGTTAATGGAAAGAAATTTGAAAAAGAAGTAAAGAAGAATCAAGTTTATTTTTCCATAGTTCTTAGAGGACCAAGTGTTGGTAGTAATGATCAAGTAGCAGAAGATAGTAATTACCAAGTGATAGTAGATAGTGATAGCCAAATACTTGCAAAAATTACAGAATTGTTAAATGAGTATAAGGATATTGTTGTTGATGATATTCCTAATGGTTTACCTCCAATCAAAAGTATAAGTCATTGTATGGATCTGATTCCTAGAGCTAGTTTTCCAAACAAAGCACCATATAGATTGACACCTATAGAGAATGAAGAACTTAATAGACAAGTGCATGAGTTGTTGCAGAAAGGTTTAATCAAAGAAAGATTGAGTCCATGTGCAGTACCTACTATATTATCACCTAAAAGGAATGGAGAATGGAGAATGTATACTAATTCCATAGCCATTAAAAAGACAATAGTGAAATATAGGTTTCCTATGCCAAGGATGGATGACATAATGGATTGTTTGAGTGAAGCAAAGTATTTTACCAAGATTGATTTGAAGATTGGCTATCATTAGATTAGAATTAGAGAAGATGATCAATGGAAGACTACTTTCAAGACAAAAGATGGGTTGTATGAATGGTTAGTTATGCTTTTTTCTTTGACTAATGCACCTAGTACTTTCATGAGGCTGATGAATGAAGTTATGAAAATATTTTTGGGTAAGTTTGTGATTGTTTATTTGGATGATATTCTGATATTTAGGAAGACTAAGGAAGAACATCTTGAGAAGATTAGACAAGTATTGTAGAGGTTGAAAGAGGAAAAGTTGCTGATTAATTTGAAAAAGTGTTCTTTTATGCAAGAGGAAATTGTGTACTTGGATTTGTGATTTTAGCTAATGGATTAAAGATGGATCCTAAGAAGGTTAAAGCAATTTTGGAATGACCTACACCTGAGAATGTGGGTGAGATACAATCATTTCATGGTTTGGCTAGTTTTTATAAAAAGTTTATAAAGAATTTCAGTGTTGTTTGTAATGCTATGACTAAAACAATGAGGGGAGATAAAAAGGAATTCAAGTAGACACATGAAGCTAATAAGAGTTTTGAGATTTTGAAAAAAAAGGTTGTTGAATTAATTATATTGGCTTTGCCTGATTTCAACAAAGTTTTTCGAGTTGAATGTGATGTAAGTGCTAGTGCAATAGAAGCTATATTAAGTCAAGAAGGTAAACCTGTTGCTTTCTTTAGTGAAAAGTTGAATGATGCTAAAAGGAAGTAATTTGTGTATGATCAAGAGATTTATGCTACTGTTCAAGCATTGAAGAAGTGGAGACATTATTTGATTCCTAATGATTTTTTGTTGTATGCTAATCATAAAGCTTTACAATACTTGGTAAGTCAACATAAATTGAATCAGAGACATATGAAGTCGGTTGAGTACTTGCAGAGTTTCACATTTGTTATCAAGCATAAGAGTGGAGTTACTAATAGAGTTGCTAATGCATTGAGTAGTAGATGTTCTTTTTTGATTGAAATGAAGGTTGAAGTTCTTGGTTTTGATGAAATGAAAGAGTTGTATAATATTGATCTTGATTTTTTTGAGGCATGGAGAGAGTGTAGAGCACCAAATCTAATAGATCACATAAGTATGATGAATATTTCATTCAAGAAGATATGTTGTTCAAAGGTATTTAGTTGTGTATTCCTAAAAGTTTTTTTAGGTTGAATCTGATTAAGGAAAAGCATAGTTGTGGATTGGGTGGACATTTTGGAATTGATAAGACACTTGGTTTGCTGAAAGACAAGTATTATTGGCCACAAATGTATAAGGATTTTCAGAAATTTGTGAAGAGTTGTGGAGTTTGTTAAGTTGCAAAAGGAGTGAGTTAGAATACTAGTTTGTATACACCTATTACTATTCTTGAGAAACCTTGGAGTGACATCAGTATGGATTTTGTTCTTGGATTACCTAAGATAGTGAAGGGGTATGATTCCATTTTTGTTGTAGTGGACAAATTTTCTAAGATGGCTCATTTCATACCATGTAAGAAGACATCAAATGTAGAGCATGTTGCTGAACTTTTCTTTAAAGAGATTGTATGGATTACCAAAAAGTATCATTTCTGACAGAGACAATAAGTTTTTTGGATATTTTTGGAAGACTTTGTGGAATAATATGGATAGTGAATTGAAGTTTAGTTCTACATTCCATCCATAGATAGATGGATAGACAGAGCTAGTGAATAGAAGCTTGGGTAATTTGCTGAGATGTTTACTTAGGAATAAGCCAAGTAATTGGGAGATGGTACTGGCATAAGCTGAATTTGCATATAATAATCTTGTGAATAGGAGTATAGGGAAGACACCTTTTGAGATTGTTACTAGAATGCATCCTAGAGGTATATCAGATTTGAGAAATTTTTTTGGTGAAAAAAAGAGAAGTGTTGTAGGAGAAGAATTTTCTAATTTTATGGAGTCTTTGCATAAGGAAGTGAAGTTGAGGTTCGAACAAATTAATTAGAAGTATAAGGAGAACGCTGATTGGTCTAGAAGACACCATGATTTTCAAGTTGGTGATGAGGTGATGGTTCATCTAAAGAAAGGAAGATTCTCAGTTAGAACATACGGTAGGCTGAAGATGAAGAAATTTGGACCTTGTAAGATCTTGAATAAGTTTGACAGTGGTAAAACTTATCAAGTTGAGTTACCTGATGACATGAATATATCTCTTATATTCAATATTGCTGATTTGTGTAGGTATCATGAGTTAGAGGATGAAGTTGTTACAATAGATGATTATCCTAAGAAGCCGATTGAGGAAGTTTGATGGATTTCTCAATTTGGGTTGGATTCAGCTCAGGTTGTGACATCTTAATGATTCAAGAGAATAATTTCTTTCAACCTTGATTGTCTGATGTAGGAGCATCCTGGGTTGCCTTGTTATCTTGCTCATTTTTTTTCATTCTACAAGTTGGTGCCTAGAAACTCCTTCATGTGCCTACCAATTCCTTCATGTGCCTAGTAATTCCTTCACGTACCCAGCAGATCCTTCATGTGCCTAGTTATTGTAGCAATTCCTTCATGCACCTAGTAGTTCCTTCATGTGCCAAGTTACCATAGCAATTCCTTCATGTGTTGAGAAATTCCTTCGTGTGCCTAGCAATTCCTTCATGTGTTGAATTACTATAGAAATTCCCTCACGTGTCAAGTTAGCCAGTGTATGTCGAGTGACTTTTCATGTGCTGAGTTACCTAGTGTATGTTGAGTGTTAGCATTTGGACATGATTTCTACGAGCTAACTTGTGCGATTTATTTTTGACTGTGACATTTATGTTAAGATCTTTTCTTGTGATGCATCTAGACCATTGTTGGTTTGGCCTTGCTCTTATGTAATGTTTTAGAATAATTTGTAAGCTATTTTGGCAAGTATATATTGAGTGTTTAGGCTTAGAATTGGGCAAGTTTTTGGGAGCAAATTGTAGAGAAGAGCTGGAAAGCACAAATTTGTTGTTGGATCTTTGAATGTGAATGTATTTGTATTTGGCCATAACCAGACTTCCTTACTAGTGGGCATGTATGAAGATATTTTGATGAATCAATAAAAGAATTTCACTCTTCCTCCTCCTTTGGTTGTTGTTCCTTATGTTTTCTTTTGTTGTGTTAACTCTTATAGGCTATTTTGGATAGCTGGGTGAGCCTTTGGCCCTAGTTATTCATTTGTTGCCTACATCACTATTGGGGTTGATTGGGTGGAAGAAAACTATATTAATTAAGGAATGTCTAATGAACATGAGTGATCATGGAAAGTGCATGATCCCATGTGGTTCTTTCCACCCCCAAAATGTGATTCTGCAACTGTAATCATGTAGCTAAGTCAATTAAGCTACCAACCACTAAAAGATTATGATCTTCTATGATAAAATCCTAGATTGATTGCATCTCCCATTTCATGACTTCGAAATGAGTTATCAAATTAGTTTGAATAGAGATTAATTTAGATCTCATGTTGTTGTGAGTTGTCTAAAGCTTGGCCAATGTCTAAATGTCTAAAGTTGTGGGTTGAATTAGTTATTCAAGGTCTAAATGTCCTATTCAAACTTTTCACTAAGTATACTGAGCCCATTCAAGCATTCATTCATCCAAGCTTTAACTTTTCTAACCAATAAGTTACCGTAAATCAACATGCAAGCATAGCACATAAGAAATCAACATATTACATAGTGATTTACGTGGAAATCTAAATTGGGAAAAACCACTAGTAACATGTTACTCAATTTTCACTATTATGAAGTGATGCCCTCTGAAAGTCCTACCCTATTAAAGGCTTACAACACACTATTAAATATGACCTTTTTAGAAGATTTAACCACCCCATTAGAAGTGGGCCTGGTTAGAGATCTTTAGAACATTCACTTAGAATGCCACCCTGTTAAAGGATTTATAAATGGCTATTAAACCAACCTAAGTCCATAGGACTTTTCCTTATCCAATACAATTGCTAGAGAGTATTAGAAAATCTTGACCTGACTACAACATACAACTTAACTTGTAGATCTCAGATCACTTCTTAGCTCATACCATTGCCTGGCCTTCGATCTCTATAATTTTTGATAGCTTGCTCTCCTTTCAAGCTTTGTCTCCTTGAGTCTCCATACTCAATGTACCAGTACAATCATCTCCTCATGACTACTTGTAGAAGTAGAGCCTCTGTGCTCTTCCTTATTCTGGATGTCTTCTCCTTGACACCCTTCTAACCACTTCACAATTTTTCTCTTCAGTAGCAAAAATATCAGTAGCATTTGCTTCTTGGTCCATGACTCCTTAAATAGAAGTCTTGGAGTTCTTCTCCCACTTGGTTCTTCCATTCTTTAATTTCAATTTGTATGGATTAGGTAGGATTCATTGCATCTAACCCATATTTTGTTTCCACTAGAAACTTCTTGAATAATCCTCTTGAATTAGCCCAAAAATGGTTTACATAGAATTCTGTGTAGCCAACTCATCATCCTTATCTTCCATCTTGTTCACAAAATTCAAGGTAACCACTTTGCCAGCTCAGATTTGGAAAATTTTCATCATTTGAAATAATGCAGCAGCTTGAAACTATTGAAATATTGGTGCTTGACACATACTATGTTACTTGGCATCAACTGTGTTTTTCCTAATGCTTGGCACCTGAAGATCACTCGACACCAACTAATTATTTTCTGATGCTTGGCACTTGAACTTCACTCGCCACTTGAAGATCACTCAGCACACACTAGAATTTTTTGTTACTTGGTTCCAACTAAGAATTTGCTTGGCTTTAACTAACTTGCTCGACACCCACTAATGATCTTAGTTTAAGCTTTGCAGTCAACCTTGTTACAACTTCTTCCTCCATTATTTCTAAATGTTACCAACCTTTGTATCTTTGAGCATGTTATCAATACATCATTTAACCATTGTCTTAACTAATCCTTGCACTTCATTACAACATCATAACTCAACCTTTCCTTTAGGTTCTCTTGTTACATCTTGTTGATCAAAACCTCTTCATCAATCAACTAAGTGATAGTACTCAGATCTTATAAGCAAATGTCATTCCTACAAATAGCAAGTTTGACATCAATGACAAAACAATGATTGAAAACATTCTTTTAACAACAATATTCCTTCATTGCAACAATCTCCCTCTTTGATCTTCAACAATGAACTTTTCAATAAGATTTCCAACAATCTCCCTCTTTGGCATTGATGGCAAACCAAACTGATCAACAATTAAAAATTCCAAAAATTAAATTGTAACTTCACATTTCCTTCTACTATTTTGATTGCTTCATTTCTGCTTCTTCCTCTTAGCTATTGTATCCTTATTCTTTGTCTTTCTCCCTCTATATTGCTCATCTTCTACTATTCTAATCAACTTCTGATTATTTGTGTCAACTTCTCCCTCTATCTTCTTTTGATCAGTATCTCACAACTTCTCATATTGATCAATTTCTCACATCTTCTCCCTCTTGTACAACAATACCAAAGACATATTAGCATCTTAATATGCAAGTGTAGCTTTTGCAAGTTCATTCAATTTCTCCCTATGTCACCTTGCTTGTGACTGATTTGGGACTTCAATACTTCAATTACTATAGGCATGAATCCTAAAGTAAAAAATCTTAGCATCAATGTGTAATATCTTCAACAATTAGCTCATTTGATGAAAGACATTCTTGCTTTTACCTCAAGTAGCCTTGGCTAGGGGTATCACCCCTAACTTACCTCTAAAATATTCAAAAGCATCTTTAGCTAGTGCTTCTGTGAAGATGTCAGCAATCTATTCCTTTGAGCTAACATATTCCATCTTCACCTGTTTGTCTTCCACCAACTCTCTTACATAGTGATATTTGATTACAATGTGCTTGGTTTTAGCATGCATTATAGGGTTCTTTGATATGTTGATAGCACTTGTATTATCACAATCAAGTATCATAAGCTCAGTTACCTCTTCCTTCATACCTTGTAGCAAATGTCTGATCCATACAATATTGGTGCAATTTATAGTAGCTACAACATATTCAGCTTGAGCAGTGGATTGTGAGGTGCAACTTTACTTTTTGCTGGTCCATGTAATCAACCTTTTTCTTAAGAAAAGTGCTCCTCCACTAGTGCTTTTTCTATCATCAATTCTACCTCCCCAATCTATAGTAGTGTAGGCTCTTAGTTCAAATTTCTCACTCCTCTTGTAGTACAAACCAAAGTCATCAGTTCCTTTCAGGTATCTCAGTATTCTCTTTATTTCCATTAAGTGATTTTCTCTTTGATTTGCAAAAAATCTTGCCACTATTCCAACAACAAATGCAATGTTTGGTCTACTATGTACAACATATTGCAAACATTCCAATCATTGATCTATACAATGTCTGATTCACTTTAGTAGACTCATCATTCTTGGATAAATTATGTCTAGTTGCCATTCGTGTGCTAACTAGTTTTGACTCTTCTAACCCAAATGTTTTCAGTATCTCCTTGATGTATTTGGATATGAAGTCTGAAGTCTGCAAGTAATCCTTCTTCTTGTGCATAGCCTTTGTAAACTAGTCTGGCTTTGTTTCTTGTTATCTCACCATTCTCATCAAATTTGTTTCTAAACACCCATTTGGTACCAATCACATTCTTATCAACTGGTCTAGGAACTAGAGTCCATGTTTTGTTCTTCTCAATCTAATCTATCTCCTCTTCCATGGCTTTATACCAGTCATCATCTTGTAGTGCATCTTTCACTATTTTAGATTCAACCTTGCTCAATAGACATGATTCATTCCTTAGTCTATTCCTTTTCATTGGTCTAGCATCTTTGTCACCAACGATTTGATCTACAGGGTGATGTCTTCTCACATACTTGGCTAATCTTGGTTTTGTCCTTCTTTACATGTTTGATCATTCAGCTTTAGAGTCATTTTATTCTTCTTCATCTAGCACTTCATCATTTCTTTCATGTTTACTATTTTCAAAATTAGAATGTACATTTTCTACATTCTGTAGCTCAGCTTCTAAATGCAACTCAACATTCACTAGCTGAGACTCGATAGATATTGAAATTTTTTGTTGATTTCCAACTTGATTTGCAGCATTATCTTCAATAGTCATCCGTTCATAGAAGTATACAAAGGATATATAATCCTCTAGTTGCTTGGATTCATCAATTTGAACTTCTGTATGCTCATCAAAATTTACATTTGCACTCTCCACAATCTTGTTAGTGTTAGTATTCAAATACTTATATGCCTTACTTCTAGTGGAGTGTCCAAGGAATATGCCTTCATCACTTTTTACATCAAATTTTCCATTTCTAGTATTTTTAAGAATATAACATTTACAACCAAATACTTTGAAATGTTTAACATTAGGTGAGTGAAAATACCAAAATTCAAAAGGTATTGCATTTGTAACTTTCTTGACTTGAACTCTATTCAATGTGTAGACTGCAGTACTTATAGCTCCTCTCTAGTACTTTAGTGCAACATTTTTCTCCATCATTAAGGTTCTAGCATAGTGAATCACTGACATATTCCTTCTTTCAACAATACCATTCTATGGTGGAGTTCTTGGTGCTGATGTTTTCCTTTTGATGCCTTTGTCATTGTAGAATATTTCAAACTCTTTTGATGTGAACTCACTTCCTCTGTCTGACCTTAGAAATTTCAGGTTCTTTCCTATTTCCTTCTCAACTTTGGCCAAATACCACTTAAAAATTTGAAATGCATTATATTTTTGCTTCAAAAACATAGCAGTCATCATCTTGGAATAATCATCTACAAATAGCATTATGTATTTGTCTCCTAGGTAGCTTTGCACTTCTATTGGACCACATAAGTCTATATGGACTAACTCTAGTACTTCATTGGAAGTGTATGTTTTTCTTTTGAAACTAGACTTAGTTATCTTCACTAGTTGACATTGTTTGCACATTGTGTTTTCAAGTTTCTTCAATTTGGGCAATCCTCAGACTTTGTTCTTTTTGCTAATGCTAATCTAATTATCAAAGTTAATATGACACAACCTTTTATGCCACAACCACACATTATCAATTCAAACATCAAGACATGTTACATCTTTCATATATGGATGAAAAATATTACTCCTAGTTTGTTCACCTTTTCCTATCAGATTTCTATTAGTGTCATAAATCTTGACAGTTTTGTTTCCAAATTCAACTTTGCAACCTACATTGCCTAACTATGATAAACTCAACAAGTTGTAGTTCAATCCTTCAACATATTATGCATTATCACATGAAATTTTCTCTATGAGTTTAATAGAGCCTTTTTCTTTGATTTGACATGGAGCATCATTACCAAATCTAACACTATTTCTATCATATTGAGTAAAGGTAATGAGCTTACTTTTATCTCCTGTCATGTGTATGAGCTTCCACTGTCTATGATCCACTTGTCATTTTTGTTCACATAGGAAACCGATGTTGTTGCTTTATCTTCATCTTTATCTGATTCATCCTTCATGGCCACATAGACTAATTCATCATCATTCTCATATAAATCTTCTTCAACAATGTAGCATCTTTTGGCTTTCTCCTTGTAGTCTTTGCTATCATCTTCTCTCTTGTTCCTATACTTGTTACCTTCTTTTTAGTTCTTCTTCTATGTACATCTTGCAGAAATATGACCTAATTCATTGCAATTGAAACATATGATAGGGAGCTTGCATTTGAATTTTCCTTTGCCTCTATGGAATCTCCTAGCTAGTAGTGCTTCTAACTATTCCACATCTTCCTCATTTGTGTTGCTATTACTGGATGCATGTTTTCCTTTTCTTCTCTTCTTGCTTGATGTCTCCTCCTGAGTGTCTTTTATTTTTATCTTGGCTTTGAAAGTAGATTCAAGGTTCTCAGGTTTGTAGCTATCAAAGTTGGACAATTCAAATGCAGTAAGTCTGCCCACTATTCCTTCAAAGGTTAGTGTGTTTACTTGTACACACATTAGCTCTTGGATGGCTGAAAATCTAATAGCATAGATAGGGAGAAAAGTTCTTAAGTTGTTTCTGATGATAGTTTCTTCTTCCAATTGACCACCTAGACTTCTTATTGCACTTACCACTTCTTTCATTCTTGCAACATATTGAGTAGCATTTTCACCTTCCTCTATTTTCATGTCATCAAACTTTCCTCTTAAGCTTTTTCTCTTTGCTCTCTAGGCATTTTGATTTTCTCCATAGATATCTAATAAGACTTTCCACATTTTGAATGTAGTGTCATAATCTTTGATGTCATAATATTCTGCATAATTAAGTGTAGAGGCAATTTATAGCATTGCTTGATTGTGCTCCTTATTTTAATTCAAATCATTTGCAGTAAGAGGTACAACTAGATTTACATGTTCTGTTCCAATTAAGGTTTATGCATAGTCACCTATTGATCCAAGGTGCAATTTCATTAGACTCTACAATGCAAAAAAGTTGTCTTTGTTGAGCTTGGGAACTTCTCTCTTGGACATCTTGATCTTCCTGCTTCTACTACCTTGAATCTAAAACAAATGGCTCTGATACCAATTGTTAGAAATTCTTTAGAATAAATGAGAGTGGGGGGGGTAGTGAATCAGTTTTTCAAGGTCCAAATTTCCTATTCAAACTTTTCACTAAGTATAGTGAGCCCATTCAACCATTCATTCATTCAAGCTTTAACTTTTCTAAACAACAAGTTATCGTAAATCAACATGCAAGCATAACACATAATAAATCAACACATAACACAGTGATTTATGTGGAAACCCAATTTGAGAAAATCCACTAGTAACATGCTACTGAATTTTCACTCATCTGAAGTGATGCCCTATTAAAGGCTTACAACACACTATTAAATGTGACCTTGTTAGAGGATTTAACCACCCTCTTAGAAGTGGGCATGGTTAGAGGACTTTAGAACATTCACTTGGAATGCCACCTTGGTAAGGATTTACAAATGGCTATTTTACCAACCTATGTCCATAGGATTTTTTCTTGCGCAATATAATTGCTAGAGAGTATTACAAAATCTTGACTTGACTACAACATAAAACTTAACTTGTAGATCTCAGATCACTTCTCAGCTCATACCATTGCCTAGCCTTCAATCTCTGCAACTTATGACAACTTGCCCTCATTTCAAGCTTTGTCTTCTTGAGTCTCCATGTTCAATGTACTAGTGCAATCATCTTCTCATGAGCACTTGTAGAAGGAGAGCCTTTGTGCTCTTCCTTCTTCTGGATGTCTTCTCATTGACACCCTTCTGACCACTTCATTGTTTTGCTCTTCAACAGCAACAGTATCAGTAGCATTCTCTCCTTAGTCTATGACTCCTTAAATAAAAGTCTTGGAGTTCTTCTCCTACTCAATTCTTCCATTCTTTAATTTCAATTTGTATGGATTAGGTAGGATTCATTGCATCTAACCCATATTTTTTTCCTCTAGAAACTTCTTGAATAATCCTCTTCAATTAGCTCAAAAATGGTTTACATCGAATTTTGTGCCACCATCTCATCATCCTTATCTTCCATCTTGTTCACAAAATTCAAGGTAACCACTTTGTCAGCTCAAATTTGGCAAATCTTCATCATTTGAAATAATGTAGCAGCTTGGCACTATTGAAATATTGGTGCTTGGCACATACTATGTTACTTGGCATCAAATGTATTTTTCCTGATGCTCAACACCTGAAGATCACTCGGCACCAACTAAGAATTTTTTGATGCTCAACACTTGAACTTCACTCAGCACCTGAAGATCACTCAGCACACACTAGAATTTTATGTTAGTTGATTACAACTAAGAATTTGTTCGGCTTCAACTAACTTGCTCAGCACCCACTAATGATCTTAGTTTAAGCTTTGCAATCAACCTTGTTACAACTTCTTCCTCCAATGTTTCTAAATGTGACCAACCTCTATATCTTTGAGTATGTTATCAATACATCATTTAACCATTGTCTTAACTAATCCTTGCACTTCATTACAACATCATAACTCAACCTTTCCCTTAGGTGCTCTTGTTACATCTTGTTGATCAAATCATCTTCATCAATCAACTAAGTGATAGTACTTGGATCTTATAAGAAAATGTTATTCCTACAAATAGTAGGTTTGACATCAATGACAAAACAATGATTGAAAACATTCTATTAACAACAATCTTCCTTCATTGCAACAATCTCCTTCTTTGATCTTCAATAATAAGCTTTCAATCATATTTTCAACATGTATATGCTCTTTTAATTGAACTTTTTTCTTGGAAATTTTTATGGAAAATTTATCCACAACCTTATTTTCAAATCTTCTTGTTGACCAATCCATTAATTTCTCATTGGATTCCAAATTACCAATTTAATTATTCAACAATATTTACAAGCTGGGTAATAGTAATGGCTTCATCATAAAAAAATTGAATATCAAAAGCATCAACAAAAATGTTTTTAACATCATATAGTACCTTCTTTTGTTTTTTCCCTCTTCTTAGCTCTTTTTGCCTTTTATTTTTTGCCAAAATTTCTTGTAAAAAAATTATCTGCTACAATGTAAGATTTTTCAAATCTAATTGTGGAATTTGAATTATTTCATCTTGACTGACTTCAATATTTGGTATGGTGTCTTTTATTTCTTTACCTTTACTCGATGAAGGACTGTTGCTTCTCAACACTACTTTGGGAGTTGGTGATGGAGTTTATCTATACTTTTGTCCTTTATCTTAGTTTCTACCTCTTTACTCATGAGCCTTGGTTGCTTGGTGTTTGGAGTGTCAGGGTTGGAAGCATATATTGGTGACATGCTGCCTTAAAAACTTAACATACCTGAACTTTCTCCACTACTATGATTGTCTTCAATGGTCACAATCTTAGTTCCTTTCTTTGTATCTTCTCCCTTGGTGGATAACCCAAAAATGGGTTTCCAAAGTCATTCATCTTTTTGTGCTACAACTTCCCCTTTATTTTGAGAAAATATAAAACATTCTATACTTAGGAAAAATTCTATTCCTAAATTTTGCCAAAAATGTTTCCTATTGATCTAGGGAAAAATTAGGCATAACTCTATGATGGGGACACAACCCATGCATAGAATGGACACAACAGAAAGGGGAAATTATATTAACTGGGAAAATAAGCTAGTACAAATAGTACAGAGAAAATAAACTTCATAACATGCCCTAAGGGCTTACAATAGTATAAATCTGGAGATAATTTTCTCCTTTCAGTACCTCCTCTCAAACTCCACTCCGAACTGCCCTTTACAATGCCAAAAATCTCCTTAAATAGACCCCGAAGGGTTAAGGACTAGGAATACATTCTAGAAAGTGCTAGTAGGCATCCACCGACCAAATAGAAGGCTCCAAAAGCCACGTTAGAAGTCGGCGCAAATCTAGAAGAATCCAAAAACGGTAATCGAACTTTCAGGAGGCATAACTTTTGAACCGTAGCTCCGATTGACAAACCGTTTACATTTTTGGAAAGCTCTTGAAGTGCTCTATAGCCCTATGGAAGCTTCACTCATCCCTCATCTTTTGACCCTTTTTGAGGTCATTTAATGCCCCTAACCTGACTTTGAAGCATTCTTAGGAGGTCTCCAAAACTCAAAAAAATTGCAATAACTTTCAAACCATGGGGCCTTTTGACTTGATTCTTTTTCTAGAATGCTCTAAATTACAATTACATTCATCTGGCCAATTTACACCTCTTAGTTCACCAAAATGATGGCTCAATTACATACTCCTATTTTTTCAAGATTTACATGAACACTGATAGTGGAATTGTGAGAGTTGGAACCTTTATTTGACCGAAATGGGTATCCAAAAATGAAAACACATGAAACAAAAACTAAGTCTAAGTGCATTTTTTTGGTGACACAGGATTGCCCTTATACCTCTGGATGCTCCTGCATCAGACACCCAGGGTAGATTGAAAAGTGACCCTTTCACTTTATGAATGGTAGAGGAAATTCCAAATGGGAAACCTCAGCTGCTGAAATCCAAGTTGAGTCCTCGATCGACAGTCCTTTCCACTTGACTAAATACTCTTCATACTGCCTATTTTTGGTACTGCTACCCACACAATGATCTAGAATGTCTTCTATCTCCTCTTTCTTAGAAGCAGGAATTGGGCATGGTTCTAACACCAGCTCCTCATCTGCACCATCATCATGATACTCTGTTAAATCTGTAATGTTGAAAATAGGAGAAATGTGAATACCATCTGGAAGCTCCACCTCATATGCATTTCCTGAGTTATGTTTCTTCAGAATTTTGCAGGGGCCAAATTTTTTCATTTTCATCTTGTTGTAAGTACCAGCTAGAAATCTTTCTTTTCATAAGTGCACCATGACTAGATTCCCTACTTGAAATTCCTTATGTCTTCTCCTTTGATTAGCCCTAGCTTTATATTCTTGATTCATCTTGGTAATGTGTGCTTGAACCTCCTCATGTAGATGCTTGATATGTTCAGCAAATTCCTCAATTTCAGCTCTTGTCCTCTCCCCTTGTTCTATCTTCCTCAATTCTGGTGCATTCCTTGGGCTACTTCCATATACAATTTGGAATGGTGACTTTCCAGTACTCCTATTTACAAAGTTATTATAAGAAAACTCTGCCTGTGGTAGAATCAAATCCCATCCCTTGGGCTTATCCCCAACTAAACATCTCAGCAAGTTGCCCAGACTTCTATTTACCACTTCTGTTTGGCCGTAAGTCTATGGGTGATGTGTGGAACTAAATTTCAAGTCTATTCTCAACTTCTTCCACAATGTCCTCCAGAAATACCCCACAAATTTAGTATCTCTATCAGAAACTATACTCCTTGGGAGACCATGTAGTCTCACCACCTCTCTAAAAAACAAGTCTACAATTTGGACAACATCATGAGTTTTGTGGCATGGAATGAAATGTGCCATTTTGGAGAACCTATCAACCAACAAAAATACTGAGTCATTACCCCTTTGTGTCCTCAAAAATCCAAGAACAAAATCCATACTTATGTCCTCCCATGGCTTTGATGGAACAGGCAATGACTGATATAGTCTAGTATTGTGGTTAAATCCCTTGGCAACTTGACAAACCTAGCAACTCTGTAAAAACTTCTTCACACCCTGTGAAATATGAGGCCAAAAATAATGTTCTCTAAGAATGGCAATGGTCTTATCTCAACCAAAATGGCCTACCATTCCTCTACTGTGTTTCTCCTTAATCAGATTTTCCCTCATGGAACTCCTTGGAATGCATAATTGACTACCCTTGAATAACATACCATCCTGAATTAGATAGTCTAACCACTTAGTTCTATTTATAGCAACAGGCTCTTTACAAGCTTTCCATGCTTCACCAAAATCAGGATCTTCAGGATACAGATTCTTGAGTTCATCAAACCCAACTACTTCAACCTGCATTAATGTAAGAAACAACTGTCTCCTACTTAGTGCATCTGCAACCCTGTTAGATTTTCCACTTCTATGCTTCAACACAAATGTATAGCTATGCAAGAACTCTACCCACTTCATATGCCTCTGATTCAATTTACCTTGGCTATTTAGGTACTGTAATGCCTGATGATTAGTATACAAAACAAATTCCTTTGGCAATAAATAATGCCTCCATTTCTTTAAGGCCTGAACTATTGCATAGAATTCTTGATCATAAATAGAATACTTCTTCTTTGCATCATTCAATTTTTCACTAAAATATGCAATAGGCTTACCTTCTTGGCTTAATACAGCCCCAATAGCGCTGCCACTAGCATCACAATCCACTTGGAACACTTTTATAAAATTTGGAAGTGCCAACACAGGCTGTTTTGTCACCTTCTTCTTCAGCAATTCAAAACTTCTCGTAGCTGTTGCAGTCCATTTGAACTCTTTTCTATCCCCTCTTATTGTATCAGTTAGGGGTGCACATATGCCACTAAAATTCTTAATAAACTTCCTGTAAAAACTAACTAGACCATGAAATGATCTTACCTCAGTAGCAGATCTTGGAGTAGGCCATTCCAAGATGGCTTTTACCTTCTCTAGATCCATTTTAAGACCTTCAAGTGATATAACAAACCCCAAGTAGACTAACTCCCTTTTTGCAAAGATACACTTCTTCAAATTAATTAACAGTTTCTCTTCCCTCAACCTCTCAAGAACACTACGAATATGCAATAAATGTTCTTCCAAAGTCTTGCTGAAAATTAAAATATCATCCAAATAAACAATAACAAATTTTCCCAAGAACTTCTTAAATACCTCATTCATGAGCCCCATGAAGGTGCTTGGGGTGTTCGTCAATCCAAAGGGCATGACTAACCACTCATAAAGACCCTCCTTGGTCTCGAAGGCTATTTTTCACTCATCTCCTTCTCAAATCCATATCTGGTGATAACCACTCTTCAGATCTATCTTTGTGAAGTACTGAGCTCCACTCAAGTAGTTCATAAGATTATCCATCCTTGGCAAAGGAAACTGGTACTTAATGGTAATCCTATTTATAGCTCAAGAATCTGTACACATCCTTCACTCTCGATCCTTCTTTGGTGCGAGTATTGCAGGTACTGCACATGGACTTAGGCTTTCCCAAATCAAGCTCTTCCTCAACAGCTCCTGAACCTGTCTGTTTAGCTCCTCTGTTTCAGTAGGAGTCATCCTGTGAGCAGCCTTGTTAGGAAAACTAGCTCCTGGGATTAAATCTATCTAATGACGGATTTGCCTTACTAGTGGCAATCCATCTAGAACATTATCAAAGATAATATCTCCAAACTCACCTAGTAAATCTGAAACTTCAAGTGGTATTTCACTACTACCTTCTTTATCTTTCTTAGGAATCAAAGCATAGCACATACGTTGATGTTTCATGCCATCTAAAACTTCCTTCCATCAACAAGATAAATCCTAGCATTGCTACATACCTTTTTGCCTTCCTTTTTCATGGGCTTCAATTTGTGGTGAACTCCATCCTTTGTTAGAGAGTATGTGTTTGCATGACCATCATGTATTGCATGCCTATCAAACTACCATGGTCTACCCAACAATAGATGGAAAACATCCATTGGAATAACATCATAAAGAACTTCATCATGGTAACTCCCAATTTTGAATTTTACTAAACATTGTTCATTTACCAGGACCTTATGATCATCTTTTACCCAAGCAATCTGATAGGGCTAGGGATGTTTCTCCCTCTTGAGCTTCAGCTTAGAGACCATCTCTTCTGATACAAAGTTATCAGTAGTACCACCATCAATGATCATGTCACAACATTTATCCTCACACTTACATCTGGTACAGAACAAACTCCTCTATTGTCCTAGTTCAATCTTACCACTTAGTAGGACTCTTTCATTTACCAAGGTCTCTCCTCTTTCTGCATCCTCTAAATGTGATGATTGTGCATCCTCATCCACATGAGCAACCCTAGCTTGGCCCTCAACTCTCCTATCTATCCTTCCTTGTTGTTGAGGACATTCAAGGCACAATGACCTTCTTCATTGCAATGGAAATAGGTACCACAAAAGCCTCCTCTTCCTTGTCCATGTCCTCTAACTCTTCCTCTCTAATTTCTAAAGTCTTGATCACGGGAGTGGTTGAAACCCTCATTCCTCTAGTTCCTGCTAGTACCCTCATCTTCATTTTTCTTTTGGGTTTCATTGCCACCTCCAGATGACCTACCGCTTCCCCTTCCTCCTTGACCGTGCCCTCTTTGTCTTCCTTCAAAACTTTTATTCAGCTTCTCTTCAACTCATAGGGCAAACTAGTATGCCTCTTCAACGCTGGTCATTCTTACCAGACTTAATTCCTCATGGATGCTAGGTCGTAACCCACTGATATAACGAGTAACCTTCTCCTTATTTGCTTCTGCATGCCCTGCTCTAATCAAGAGTCGGTAAAAATCCTCTGTATATTCTTGGACTAATCTTCCTACTTGCTTTAACCCATGCATCTTCTTAAACAAATCAAGCTCATAGTCCACAGGAATGAACTGCTTCTTCAATTTTTCCACCATGCGATCCCACCTTGTGATCTTCTCCTTTCCTCTTTTGTTTCTTTCCAATTGGACCTCTTGCCACTAGATTTTGGCATGGCATTTTAGTTTGGCCTTTGCAAACTTAACCCTATCTGGGTCCCTGATATCCTCATACTCAAAGTATTCTTCCAGTTCATTGATCCAATCGATCAACTCATCTGGTTTCAGATTTCCTGAAAATATGCCCACTTCAATTGTAGGTCTTTTCCAAAACTTAGTAATGGCCCTAAAAAGCCTTTCCTCTGCTTGATTCAGAACTTCCCCATCAAATTCCCCTTCTGGTCCAATTTTGTCTTCTTCATTGTCATCCTCGCTGTCATCATCTGTGACAACATTTGCTCCTCTACGAAGCTCCTCTTGCAATGCATGTACCTGCCTTTGGAGGGCTCTAACCTCCTCAGGATTAATTTCTCTGGCCCTTATGCCACGCTCTCTTCATGGAGGCATCTTCTATCTTGAACCCACAACCACACAGTCTTGGTGCAAACTGCCTCACAGTCAGCGCTCTATCTACACACTTAGGAAAACTAGCTCTGATACCACTTGATGGGGACACAACCCACACACAGAATGGACACAATAGAAAAGGGGAAATTATATTAACTAGAAAAATAAGCTAGTAAAAATAGTATAGAGAAAATAAACTTCATAACATGCCCTAAGGGCTTACAATAGCATAAATCTGGAGATAATTTTCTCCTTTCAGTACCTCCTCTCAAACTCCACTCTGAACTACCTTTTACATTGCCAGAAATCTCCTTAAATAGACCCTAGAGGGTTAAGGACTAGGAATAAATTCTAGAAAGTGCTAGTAGGCATCCACCGACCAAATAAAAGGCTCCAGAAGCTGCATTAGAAGTCGGCACAAATCTAGAAGAATCCAAAAATTGTAACTGAACTTTTGGGAGGCATAACTTTTGAACCGTAGCTCTGATTGACAAACCATTTACATTTTTGAAAAGCTCTCGAAGTTCTCTATAGCCCTATGGACCAGCTTTTCTCGTCCCCCATCTTTCGACCCTTTTCAAGGTTATTTAATGCCCCTAAAATGACTTTGAAGCATTCTTAGGAGGTCTCCAAAACCCAAAAAAACTTCAATAACTTTCAAACCGTGGCGCCTTTTGACTTGATTCTTTTTTTGGAATGCTCTAAATTACAATTACATTCATCTGGCCAATTTATACCTCCTAGTTCACCAAAATGATGGCTCAATTACATACTCCTATTTTTTTAGGATTTACACGAACACTAATAGTGGAACTGTGAGAGTTGGAACCTTTATTTGACCGAAATGGGTATCCAAAAATGAAAACACATGGAATAGAAACAAAGTCTAAGTACATTTTTTTGGTGACACAAGATTCCCCTTATACCTCTGGATGCTCCTGCATCACTCTAACTAAAGTATCAATTCTTATATTTTTCTCCTCTTCTTCTACTTGTTGCCATCTTCTTTCCAATCAATCATATAAATCCTTGGGTATCTTCTTTTTAATTTCACTTGGAGCTAGCTTATGATTTGCAATCATATCTACAATAGCCTCCTTAATTTTGTTTCTATTAGTATTATCCAATGTATCATATTTGACAAATCTAAAATTGGATATTCTTGAAGATCTTCTAAGATCTCTACATATGTTGTGAATAGGTTTTTAAGAACCTTTGGGTGGTCCTTTGACCAATCTTCTTCTCTTTCATTTAGTTTTACTAAGATTAGTAGTCTCAACTACTCTTTATTTTGCAATCTGTTGAGTACTAGCAACTTCCCTAGTTCTTGGCTTATTTGGTGGTGGAGGAGAGAGGGGTGTCACCACTGGCTTCTTTTTAGTTCTTTTAGCCTTCATACTTGATTGAGTAACAACAACTGAGGTTTTACCCTTGTCTCCTTCTTCTTCCTCTTCCTTATGACTAGTGTCCTTTTCTTCATCCTCTTCAAGACCTTGTGTAATCTAGATCTTTAATCACTCTTTTCCTTTTCTTCTCCTTAGATAGGTATTTTAATATTCATATTTATTCTAAAATTAGATTCCTCATATTTTCTAAAGGATTCAACCTCAGTTCCTATTTCTTCTTTCAATAGTGTAGTAATGTTTGCATTAACTAAGTCACTATTAATTTCATAGTTGAGACCTTGTAACCAAGCCTTCCTTGACTTTACCACTTGTAAAAATGTACTATCTGTATCTATAGGAAAACATATGTCACTATAATAATTTATAACCAATTCTTCGTGTATTCTCATCCTCATCATCATTCTTTTCTTGAATTACTCAAAATAACTATCCATGACATTCTCAAAATTTTCTTCTAATTGAGTAATGTAAATGCTTATTTTCCTTGTTACTAGTTTTTTTTTCCAAACAATATCACCAATACTAGGAAAATATTTATGGATGTAAAAGAAAATACATATAATGAGGGAACAAAACTTACACATTGAGTTTTTTTTTTGTTATGCTAATTGTAGTCTTTGAACTCAGCATGGTCATATTCATGATCTTTTATCACTAACTCCAATTCTTGATCCACAACCATACACAACACACTATCTAGTCTTCTTGTCTAGTAAAATTTGTCAGTAATAACCCACACAAAAAAATTGATTAGTGGATCAGAAATTTTTGTAATGGACAAACCTCGTCCATTCCACTTAGCACATGTCTCATCCTCAATTTTCTCTTGACTCATGCATCACATAGTTTTCTTCTTATCTAGGGTTGGATAGCCTATAACTTTATGAATTATTTTCTTCATGATCTCCAATGGTCCATTTTGTAACCAATTATTCATGTCATGGATCTTTCTTACAACAATTTTAATCCGTGTAATCTTCAATTTCCTTGGAAATTCTAGGGCATGAGTTAACCCTTTCCTTTCTACAACACTAAATTCATCATTCAAGATTCCTTCATTACATAACTTCTCATATGCTTTTGTTATCTTGTAATTTCTTACTTGTCCAACCTTACACATATAGCAACTCCTTAAATCATGGATGATAATAAATTTGGGTAGTATCAAGGATAGGGCATGTATTGAATCTCCTTTCATTGCAATTTATGGAAAAACACAAAACTTTGGTGGTAGACAAGTGTCAATCTTCATCAGTTAAATTTTACTAACCTCTTGGCTCATTCCCATAGTAGATGAAGCTACCATTTTCTTTGCTAGGGTTTAGGTCTTTTATTTTTTTTTTGAATTACTTGGCACAATTCAAATCTTTACTTGTTCAAGCTTCTTGTCCAAATCTCTCTTGAAATCTTTTGCTAGTCACTCAAACTACAAAATTTCTTCGTGCTCTTAAAATCTCTATCCAAGGTGTGAGATAATGTCTTCAAATTTTGATTTATACCTTCTTTTGGTCAGTTTAGGGTCTTCATTGATGTTGTGTACTTAGGTAGGTGGAAGTCACTGTCTTGGTCATTTTTTGTTCCTTTGAACCAGGTCTTCACTTTATAGCTCGGTCTCATCCATTTCACTCGGCCTTTATACTAGTTTACTTCTGAAGTGCTCGCTCCATGTTGTAATTCTCCTTCAACATAGATAACTTTATTGATGTTAGACATACTTTCACAAATCTACTCTTATGCATCTTTGTATATGTAAATATGAACTTTGGCACATTTCATGTAAGGAATTAATGTATGATTTATTAGTTAAATATATAATTCTATGCATACCTTTCTTTCTTAGTTTGAGATGACATGATCATCTTCTCCATTGGATTGGGTGACCTCAACTCCATTTTCTCTATTATTTGCATCTTCTTTCTTTTTTCCATTTTTGATTCATCTCCTTCCTTATTTGTTCAATTTCTATTTTACCTTTACGTTTACCTTTTGTTTATTTGTTGATTGCACTTGAGACCTATAGTTCTTTCTTATATGTCCAAACTTGTGACATTTGGAACATGTATTGTTAGGTGCATAACTCTACTTCTAATTTTTCCAATAAGGTTTTGTCTAAGATTTGCATTCATATGCTCTATGCGCATACTTTTGATAGTTATAGCAATATCCTTCAAATCTAGGCGTGGTAGGTGCATTCCTCATTCTTGACCTATGCTCATGTATTTGGTGGCCTTTTTTCTTGTAGTAAAAATAGTTAGGATTTTGTATTGTTAGAAATAGGGATTACTGAGAGGGGTGGGGAGGAGGGGGGGGTCTTTAGACACTAACTATATATTAGTTCTTACTTTAAACCATACGTAACAAAGTAATAAAGTAATGTTGAACAACAGTAATAACCATGCACAAAGATAACTCATAACACCATATTTTGTTAACTAGGGAAACCTTGGCCAAGGGAAAATCTTGGTGGGGATGATACTTACTAAATAATCTATTGATATATAAATTCCTTGTTAGAGGATGGACCCTATTAGGAGTCAATGAGAAAATTTAGTATAAGGAGGCCATATTAGGAGACTTTGAATCCCTATTAGGAGTTGTGCCAACCCTGTTAAGAGTCGTAGTATAGTAGATGCAAGATGAGCCCATTGCCCAAACATGCACTTCCAATCACAAGAAGAGCTCACTTCCAAAACAAGTAATCAGTCTTCTAGAATATAAGTACTATAACTTCTTCCTCAATTGATCTTTGATCTTCAGCTTGATCTTGGATCAAAAAATACCTTTTACCAAACTATGCATATATCACTTTCACAAAAGTTCACATGCAATTGCTCAAGATAACAATTACAAGATAGCACATTTGAATTCACAAGATGTCCTTTGCATAAATACCATGCCTTTACAAAAATTGCTGCTAGATCAGCTAAACATACTTTTCCAACTCAGAGTAAACATCTATGATGTCAACCCTAATTGGACAAGTAATTACTTTGTAAACAAAATAATCCTTTCCTTCAATTTTGTTGTCCTATTTCACTATTGAAATATGAATATCTTTGTTCCATATAGTCTATATTGACTTTCAAGGTTATACACATCATCATCAACATGTACACAATATCCATCTAACTTTGGTGTTCATAATATGATGTCAACAATAAGTTATAAACAAAACAATACATTGTTGTATACCAAATTCATACTTAGACAATTTTCAGAGTAGCAAAAGCTAAGTATCTTTATTTCATAGGTTTCCTATGAGCATGTACATTATGTATTTCCACAAATGACAAAAATTACATATCTTCATTAGCAAATTGTCAAAAATCTCCCCCTTTGGCATTGATGTCAACAAAATAGGGAAAATTGGCTAAGTATCAAAAACTTAAAATAAACAACACATTCACATTACATCTATTTAAATTTGTTTATGTTTACATATGCTTCCCCTTACAATATACTTTACAATATTATTTTCTCCTCTTTCACCTGGTTTTCAATTATCCATTGTATCTCTCCCCCTTTGACATCAATGACAAAGATCTAAATATCAAAAATTGTTCAAAAATTGTCAAAAATAGTGTCCTTCTATCTTAAGCTGATAGGATCTTCATGCATTCATTAAAATTTTCTTTCAAACTATCCATACCTCAATGTCATACCTTGATTTAGAAGGAAAAACACGACCATCAATTGTTTTTTTGAAAGGTGAACTAAAGTATAGTACATAAACATACATTTTGTTATGAATATTCTATCAAACTATGGGTTACTTGAAGTATAACAACTCATTTCCCTTGAGAATATCAGAATGTTACTTTAATCGATCATTGAGTTAGAGATAATTAATTTTAGTTGATGTGGAAGAATTTTTTTTCATTTCAAAATTGGTACTTCAAGTTTCCATGGGAGCCCAATTAGTTTTTTTAACATTAGTTGGAAGTCTAAGTTATAACATAAAAACTAGATGATATTATCTTTTCTATTCTAGCTCCTATCCTTGTGGTAAGATATTATGTATATAAGTATGAAGCACAAATTTTGTATCACTGAATTTGTAATAGTTCAATCATTTGCAAATGATAATGTAAACACCAATTCTTCATCCATAACTTTCATGAACTTAATAATTTTGAGAGTGGATAGGTATATATGCACTTATAAATTGTTCTTAACTCATTATGTTTTGGGCCAATCCATTTTATTTTATTATTATTATTACTATTTTACTTATTTCTTTTATTTAGTATACCAATTTTAATGAGCTCTTGCACATGGTCATTTCATTAAACTTCTAATTTATTATCCTAACCCTATACCATTATTTTGACCTTTGACTATATATATATATATATATATATATATATATATATATATATATATATATAATACTATTCATTTTAATACTACTACCTCTAAAATATTACTATTAATTATCAACTATTTAGCATTAATTAACACCTAAATTGGATTATTTCTAATATGAAAATAACTTCATTTAGTTTATATGCTAACTAAGGTCATCTTCAAACTTAACAACTAACTAACTACTAACTAGTCTATACCTACCCCATTAGCCCATTTCTCACTCAAATTAACTATATAATTAAACTTTACTAATACAACTACAAATTTAATTATTACATCTCCTAATCCAATTGCTTACTTCCTACCTTACATCTTTCCTATACCTACATAAAATGATAAATTAAGAACAACCAAACATACTTGGCTTAGCAATTTTTAATCCTACCTTTTTACATGCTAACCCCCCTCCCCACAATTTATCCTAACCACTCACCTAATAATATTTTTCCATGATCCCATACTAGCCTAAACTACCCCCTTTTTCCAAGGCACCAATTCTCTCCTAGGGGGGCACATTTTCTTACCACCATGGTGTAGGCGCCTATTAAAGGTGATTCTGACTTATGTTAGAACAAGACAAATTTATAACCCTTTTTGCATATTCACCTAAAAAGGTTTTCAAGAGTATGAGATTCCTAGGGGATAGTCCCTCACATGTGGCAGGGAGGTAGGATATCCCAAAAGGTGCTCAAGTCATTTCAAATGCACTTTTTTCTTGTTTGAATTTTGTTTTTTTGACTTGTATTTATTCTTAAACATAAAGCCTATGACTCATCATCTTTGTATTAATGTTTGAATTTTTTATTTTTTTAAAGATTTATTTTGATATGGGAATGATTATAATGTACCCCTCCTTGTCACCTAGGTCTTAGGGGTGATTGCCTAGATTTCTGACTTGACATGATTTTTTTTTTTTTTTGATATTGTGACACAAGGGTCATGGGACTCTAATGAGTATTCACTCACAATTACTTATGAGCTAGGTGTCTATTATTGTTTGAGTCTTATCTCTTAGCATAAATATTGGTTTGTTAACATTCTATGCACAATATTCCAAAGTATATTATTTTTTAATAAAATATTAGTCAATAATAGGCATCCACTATATTTTATCATCCTTATACAAATTTCAGTGAAGTAAAATGTACACCTACAACATACTTTCTCTCATAGATTTTAGACTCTGTATTATGCTAAAGAAAATGTTATTCTATTTCTACTATGGAATTTAGGGAATAGGGTTGGTGATACATTGATGTTATCTAATCTATAGATTTATTGGTTTAAGCTAGCTCAAGTTTTAACACACTATTGTACAAGATTAATTATCAACACTTTCTACTATAGCTTAGATTTCCTATGGAATTGCTTGTTTATTGAAGAAAATTGAATCATTTCATGTGATATATTTCAAAAGCAAGAACTCTTATTTCCATCATAGCAATTACATAATAGTGAATCTTAAAATGAAATCACTCAGATTTACATTAAATATACATTACAATATTTCTCTCTCATGAGAATTCCATAGGGTTTATTGATGGAATACAAAATCTAAGCAAGAATTTTGAGCTGATACTAGATACTATTTTACATGGGATGATCTTTTTTCCTTCGTACACAACTATGATAGTACCACAATCTTTATTTTTCAAGGATAATTATATACAAATCCTCAAGATTCACCTTACACATTTACAACAATATACAATATGAAGTAAATTCCTTTAAAAATTACAATGAAGTGACAATGGAAACTTAATATCACAACACATTATGGGAAAAAAAGGTAATCTTAGTAATATCACAACACATTATGGGAAAAAAGGGAAAGCTTAGTCTCTCCACAAGACTTGATTCCTCAACATTTCCAATGGTAAAACCCAAATCTCTTCATAGGATCTACTTTCTCAAAACCTACAAAATAATCAAAAAACTTGTAACCATGGAGGATCAACTTCCATCCTAGGCTTCTATGAAGCCACCCACCAAGCAAGGGAAACAAAACACAAATGGGATACACACACACAACATTTTATAATGCATGAAAATACACAATAGAACACAAAACAATCCCTTCCATGGATTTCACATTGATTCACCATTGGAATCATGAATACAATGGGTGAAGGTGGACTCTTCAAAGAGGAGAATGCCATATCCATAATACAAATAACATATTGCAATTTTATTTTTTCCACTCAAGGATATAATAAAATCTCCTTCTTCTTACACATACACTTATACCTCCAAAAACAACAAAAGGCATATGGCTTCAATGGAGCCCATACTCCATGAAAGCAAGAACAACTCCTCATCATGAGGTAGAATTTATCAACTATAGTGTTGAGCCCAACTTACCCCTTCACCCAAGATTTCCCTTCCCTCCAAAAGGGTGAGTGAAGCCTTCACACCCATTAACAATTTGACATTCAAATCCAAAAAAAAGAAGATCAACAAAGAAAACCAAGAAATTTACATGAAGCACAAGACCCAAATACACCATCACAACACAATACAAGAATTTCAATAACAATACATGACCCCATAACCAACACTCCACATTTGAAGATTCATTATGCAATGCTAAAAGAAAAATGGACATGGTTTGAGCAGTAACCTTGGTCCAAGCTAAAGGAAATGCTAGTTGGTGAAGAGCTCCCTTAGCCTCCCTCGAAAACCCTAAATATCTTTAAACTTAGAGAGTGAGCGAACACCCCACTAGTTTGTCCAAGACACTCTAAAAAGGCTTTCTCACTAACTTTTTTGGGAAAAAAAAAGCCACTTCCTCATACAAACTTGTCTCCCCCTAATTTTCTATATTTGACTTAATTGAAACATGGGGAAGAACTCATGTGACAACTCCATTTTCGAATTGGTGGAAGAATTCATGGGTAAAGGTCCCCCTAGACTACCTAGGCATCAACATGGTCAAAATTAGGTCCTCAACATTTTATACTATCATATGGGTAGCTTATTTTGACACAAAAGGAACTTTGGGACCACCTAATGACCCTTCAAAACCCTAGTCAAGTCTAATTTCGAATTTCCTTTGATTGTGACCCATCCTGTCCCTTGTCTAGTGGGTTCACTTGGTCATTAACAAGATAATTAGTTTTAGGGTAAAATGCTACCATGACCAAAACCCTACGTGACATGTCATTAAAATAGAAAAATCTACAAGTGATAAGTGACACATAAAAGCACATTCCACATCATCATGACATGTCCCTAATGCATCATTAAGATTAACAATTTCATACACAAGCTAGCTTACACTTACAAAATAAAATACATCACAACGAGGCTTTTGAATCTTCCAAAGATTCACCTTGGCTAAACTGTTTTCACATAGGTTGAGAACTTGTTTCCTCCTAAAATTTCCATGTTTCCACTTCTTGCATGTTAAACTCGAGCAACAGTAGTCCAGGGAGGTCATATTAAATACATATCATAAATGCATAAGAATTTGAATGTTATGTAATCCATATTAACATAATTCAGTGGAATTCCTTTACTTAATCATTTAAATATAAACATTCAAAATATTAAAATATTAAAATCTACACATCACATTAAATTATAAATCATCATAATCAAATTAACATTTTGCATCACATCATAGTTTGATCTCTATCCTTCCATGTGTAAAGTTGCATCCATATTTGTTTGATCATCCCATTCACATTATTAGGTTCTTAGTACATATCATAGATGCAAAACACTAATGTAACGTTAAATCAATAGATAAAAAAAGCCATTGTCCATCTAGGTCTTGAATAAATGTCAAAATATCAAAGTCTCAAATATCAAAATGCAAGTAAAAAATATCTATGCTATAATAGGTCAGGGTGAGGCCTCACATCCTCCTCCCTAGGCATGAACTTTCTCCTAGAGTTCATCAAAAATATATATGTGTTGAGTCTTCATCTGATTTGCATCCTTCCATGAAGCCATGACCTCATCATAATAATTCCACTAGATTCTAAACTAGTCCAACTCTCTACCTCAAAGTGTGAGGATCTATCAAGCCAAAATGCGAATGGTCTCTAATGCTATATGTCCATCCAAATCCACCTGCAAAGCATCACAATCTATGATATGAGAATCATCATAAATATAGTTCCTTAATACGGATACATGAAATACAACATGGATGCCCAACAGGCTAGGTGGCAGGGCTAAATGATAAGCAGTTGGTCCTATCCTCTCCAAAATCTCAAAAGGACGCACAAAGAAAAGTGCTAATTTAGAGCCTTTTCCAAAATAGACTAGGATCTTATGTTGTCACACTCTCAAGAATACTCTCTCACCAACCATGTACTCTCTATCTCCCCTCTTTTTATCTGTACATTTTTTCTATCTATCTTGGGCTTCTCTAAGGTGATGTCTAATTAGAACCACCTGGTGCTCCATATCCTTGACTAAGTATGGCCCTATAGATATTTTTTCCTCAATCCTATCCCAACTTAGGGGTGTTCTATAAGGCCTACCATACAAGGCTTGATAGGGTAGCATGCCCATGGAGGTGTGATGCCCATTGTTATAGGAAAATTCTGTCAAATTAAGGTATTCTTCCCACCTTTGGACTAGTGGTCCATCACATACATCCGTAACATATCCTCTACGATCTAGTTAACTCTCTTTATTTTCCCATATGTCTAAGGATGATAGGTTGTGCTAAAGTTGAGCTTGGTGCCTAGTGACATCTACAATTCCCTCCAAAAGGATGATCTGAATAAAGAATCTCTATTCAAGATTATCTTACAAGGAATTCCATGGAGTCTAACAATGTCTTACAAGAATACTTATGCCACTATAGGTATTGTGATGGTAGTGTGAACAAGTGAAAAGTGGGAAACTTTGGTCAAAGAATCAACCATCACTGTGATGGCATCATGATGACCAGAAGACATCAGAAGACCAACAATGAAATCCATAGAGATAGTGTCCCACTTCCACTCGGGTATCTCATGTGGCTGAAAGAGTCCACCTGGATGTCCGTGTTCTTCCTTTATTATTTGACACTATAGGAATTTAGCTACAATGTTGGTAATCTTCATTCTCATCCCTGGAAAATGGTATAACTATCTCAAATCAGTATGAAGCTTCTTAACACTTGGATGTGATATATAGGGTGCTCTATGAGCTTTAAAAATGATGAACCCACCTAAATCACCTATGGAAGTCACATAAATACACCCTTTATGACAAAGTAATCCATCTAGAGCCAATGAGAAATCAGAAAATCTTCCCTCTAGGGGTCTATGAGAGTAGACTAACTGACAAACTTCTCCATAAAAAACATCTTCAAAAAGGTGGTGTAGTATGTGCTCTCTCAAATCTATCTTAGTAATCATAGAAGATATCCCATGATGCCTCCTAATCAAGGCATCTATGACTACATTCTTCTTTCCCTTAATGTAATGTACATCAAAATCATATTCACATAAGAACTCCATCCATCTTCTCTGTCGAGCATTCAGATTTGGTTGTGTGAAAATATATTGCAAACTTTGGTGATCTGAATAAAGCTCAAAGTGATGACCTAGAAGAAAGTAGTGCCATCTTTCCAAAGAATGAACCATTATTGTAAGCTCTAAATCATGGTAGGATAGTCAAGCTTGTGAGTCTTAAGTTTCCTAGACTCATATGCTATAACATGGCCATTTTGCATGAGAATGACTCCAATACCATCCAGTGTAGGCATCTATGCATACCACAAAATTTGATGAAGGATCAGGTATTGCTAAGATTGGTGTACTAGTAAGTTCTCTTTTGAATTCTTCAAAAGATTTCTCACACTTTTCTATTCATTCAAACTTCTTCTCTTTCCTTTGAAGAGATGTGATGGGGTGAGCTACTCTGGAAAGTCCTGCCACAAACAACTTATAATATCCTACTAATCTCATGAAGCTTCTAACTTCTATAACATTTCCTGGTGTTGGCCAATCTATGATGGCCTAGATTTTGGATGGGTCCACTATGATTCCATCTCCTAATATCACATGACCTAAATAATGCACCTCCTTTTTGAAGAAGGCACACTTGGACAAACTACCATATAGTTGATTTTCCCTTAAGTGTTGTAAGACTTGTCTCAAGTGCTCTTCATGTTCCTTCTCATTATGAGAATATATTAAAATATTATTAATAAATACTACTACAAAGTTCTCCAAAAATTTATGGAACACACCATTCATAAGGCTCATAAATACAATTGGGGCATTTGTAAGACCAAATGGTACCACCATGAACTCGTAATGGCCATACCTTGTACAGAATGTAGTCTCATAAATGTCACTTTGCACAATCTGAAATTGATCATATCTAGACTTCAAGTCTATCTTAGAGAATATGTGAGCACTCTACAAATGATCAAATAGGTCATCAATTCTAGGAAGCAGGTATCGATTCTTGATAGTTACCTTATTCAATTATCGCTAATCAATATACAATCTAAGTGATCTATCCTTTTTCACAAAGATTACCAATACACCCCAAGGTGATATACTGGGACATATATGTCCTTTCTCCAAGAGTTCCTCCAACTAAATATTAAGTTCATTGAGTTCATGTGTATCCATCCTATATGGAGATCTAGAAATGGGTTCAACCCCTTGCATTAGATCTATGTGCAAATCAACTACCCTATATGGTCATATACCCTGAAGCTCTAAGGGAAAGACTGTGAGGCCTCGCCCTGACCCATCGTAGCCTAGTGATACATTACTACTATTTTTGTTGTCCGCGACTCGAGATGTCGAGACATTATTTGATGCTTAGAACATATTTTATTATTTCATGTTGTGTGATGTTATTTCCAGATATATTTGATGATTGTCATTTAATGATCATGTATATGTATGTTGATGAAATCAGTAAAATTGAGATTTGATTCAAGATATTTCAATGAATAAGAATTATGTAGGATGAAGAAACTCTTATTTGATGCATGCTTTAATTTATGAAATTTTTTGATACATATACGTTTATATACATGTGATTTTTAGGACTACTGATGTGTGCAATGAGTGTGCAGATATTTAGCCGAGAAACCCTACGGAGGAACAAAACTGATCTCCATGTGCTAAAATTTGGAAACCCTATTGTTCGTAATTATGTTCTTTCAGTGTCGCTTGACACTCGTAAAATGTTATGTACTTCGGTATGCTGGTTAGGGTTAATTGTTTAACCTTTGGTTTCAAGTTAGTGTCAATTTTCTATTAGATTCTTAATGAGGGTTAGTCATCCCTAATTCGATTTAGGGCTAGATTGCAAGTTAGAGTTGTTAGATAGACCTATTTTATCTCTAGATTTTTATTTGACTCTAACCTCTTCCCTAAGGCTTTAAAACATGTTTTCATTCTAACCTAAGGGTATGGGTATGGGTTAGGGGTCTTTTCCAACCCCTAAGACCCTAGCTTTGACTTTTGAGGGCACTCAAAAAGTCCCTTTTTGCCTTTGTGCGAAAATTACAAGTGGTTGTCATGAGTTGTCTTACCCCACCTCCTTTTAGGGTTTAACCAAGGTGTAGGTTGAGTTAGGAGTTTCTAGTGTGGCTAGTGGGTGGAAATAGTTATTGCTCCTTTTGGGTGGTTGAGTTGGAGGCTTATTTAGAGGCCTTCCTTGGTCTAGTGGTTTGGTTACCCAATCTCTACATTTAGAGAAGACTTCTTGAAGCTTGAAGGAAGGAGGGATACTCTACTCAAATTTTTTCATTGCCATTACCTCTTTGAGAAGGTAGGAAACTCCCATCTTCATTATTCAGTTTTTGTGTTTTGTTTCATGTTCTTGTTACCTTGATGTTGTTTTACTGTTGTATGGTTGTGGGTATGTTGGGAAGATTTGTAAACTTTGTTTCTTTTGGTTGTTTTCCTTTCTTGTTTATATTTGCAATTTTGAGTTTCCTTGCATGGGTGTTTTGGTATTACTCACCCTAGGAGAGGGTAGAAGTGACCAATTTTGGGAGAGGTCTGCTTAGTTGGACTCCAACTTGTGTAGAGTCTCTTCTCAGGATGAGAAGAGGGATAAAGGGTAGGGTGTTATGGGCCCCTACCCGTCAGCACAAACTTGGTATGAGTACGGAAAGTTTAAATGGAAGAATGGAAGTTCTTGGTTATTGGCCCCGATTGGGCATTTGAATTGGTGTTGTGCTTGACTTCTCCAGTTGGAAGAATCCACCTCTCCCTAGTCTTGATTCACTGTGAATCTTATTGTGTAAACCATGTATGACTATGCATGCTTGATGTTCTTTTGGTTCTTCTTGGTTGTCACCAGATCAGTTATTGGTTTCCTCCACGGTTCTTGAAATGAGATTTAGAAGACATTACAAACTCCTTGATTTGGATCATGAAGAAAATTTGATGAAATTATTGAAAATTGGGATTGAGATCCTATTGTAAATTGTATTGTTAAACCTTATTATATATGGCAACGAAGCTGGGTTTTCTTCCTGATTCTTTCTCGGCTGAGCCTTGAATCAGGTTGATAATAAGATAAGTGATTGAGTAAATTTACTTCTCTTAAAATTTTCATATTCTATGTTGTCATATGAATGTGTATCAAAGATAGGATGCAACAATGATGTTCAAATTATGTATGATTAAATTTGTGATGTATGGTGATGCCTCTATTCATATGGACGGTAGTGAGAGATATTACTAATCCATGTAAATGTATGATGTCTTTATCAAGTGTGAAATGATTTAGTTCATGGTTGATTGTGTTGAAAATAAATTTGCAAGAACATGTAGGAAGAATTATGTCAAGATATCCAAGCTACAATTGAAAACATGATAGAGAAATAACTTTGTGTATTTTGATACTCCTTTCAAAAGGAATGGAGCATTATCATTTTGATCTCTCTTATTGTCTCAAATGCCTTATGACTAGTTTAGTCATTATGTTGATCCATCAGTTTTATTAGATAGTTAAATGAAAATGTAGATGGTTATTTCATTTAATGTGGTTTCATTGAAATGCATGGCCATTTGAGGATTCATGTTAATAATGAATTAGAAATTCATAAGAAAATGCATACACCTATTGTGGTAATATAATTGCAAAAGAAAAATATACATTGAGTTTCAAGAGAGAGTAGACAAATTATCAAATAATCCACCTACAGGATGCTGGAGTTTGTATGAGAGTATGTGATAATCTTTGGTTTGCAACAGAGAATATTCTAAGAATCTATTAGTGTTTAAAAATTAGAAGTAAAACAATATATATATATATTAAGGATATCTAATACAATGCATAAGTTAATTAACCTTTATAACTTTAATATTCTTAATACCCTTTCTCACCATAAAAACTTTATGTCATCAATGCCCAACTTTTCCTCCTTGGGCGTCAGCCTTAGAAATGTATATTTTTTAAAGGTTTTCTTTGAAAAAGGAGTGGATTGCAAGTATTGGGTCATTATGTGGGATGACGTCATTCTGACCCTTGTCCCATCCCTCCCCCTCATCTTTTGGTAATGGGCACAGGTGGTTGGGAGAAGCATTTAAACTTCATTTGGTTTAGCGCTAGCAAGCAGACCCTTGCATATGTCCCACCTCGAGCCTTGAGTTGCGCTGACCTCCCACTTGGGCCAAACTCAAGCTTGGGACAGTACGTGCCGAGTCAGACTCGTGCAGTGCGTGGCCTGGAGAAGTGAGGGCCCCGTGGGGTGAGGCAGGCCTAGGAGTAGGGTGGGCTTAGGGGGTTGGTAGAATTAGTAGGTGTGTAGGGGGCTTAGAATAGGGGGCTAGTTGTAGGTAGTTCTCATTTAAGTTTTATTTTAGTGTGTAAATAGTATGTGTAGTTAGTTTATTAATTTTGTTAAGTTGTGTTTTATTTAAATTCTATTAGATATGTTAGAGTGTTAAGAGTTGTAGTTTAGTTGTAGTTAGATTAGGAGTTAGTGTTAGGTTAGTCTTAAACTTTAAGTTTAGTCTTAGATTAGTTAGTTATTTAATTTTTGATCTTAGTTTCTTTATTATATTATTACTTTATATATATATATATATATATATATATATATATA
>CM053790.1:221427453-221589953 GCA_028749045.1 Cupressus sempervirens
CATGGAGGAGTTCGCTCATTTCACATTATGGGAAGTCGAGGAGTCGGCTTGTTTCACCAACACTCTTTCATTTTATCGTGGAGGAGTTGGCTCATTTGGCATGGTAAATTGGAAGCTGTAGTTTAATGTGAAATGAGTGTTGGTGAAACTACATAAACTGCATAAGCTGTAAATGGTGAAGCTATAAATGGTAAACTACATAAACTACATAAGCTGTAGTTTAATTTAATTAGAAGCTTATCTACAATTTCCTTTCTTAGCTCATTTTCATTAGAAATTTTTCAAAAAGTGGACGCAATGCTAAAATTTGCTGGCGACATTAATGGTTTTTAAAGCTTGCATGCATGGATTTGTGAAAATGTGAAGTCTGTTTCCTACCAACTTTTAAGTGAGATTCATGAAAGATTCCCTCGGAGTCTTTTCCCTTTAACCTCTACGAACATGCGAAATCCTTGCCATCGTGATCTTGCAACAGCTGGAAGTCTTTTCCCTTTAACTGCTGTGAACATGCGAAATCCTTGCCATTGTGGTCTCATGGTTGCTAGAAGTCTTTCCTTTAAACCGCTGCAAACATGCAAAATCCTTTCCATCGTGGTCTCGCAGCTTCTGGAAGTCTTTCCCTTTAACCACTGTGAACATGCAAAATCTTTGCCATCACGATCTCACAACTGCTGGAAGTCTTTTCCCTTTAACCACTGCGAACATGCAAAATCATTGCCATCGTGGTCTCGCAGCTTTTGGAAGTCATTTCCCTTTAACCGTTGCGAAGTGCGAACATCCGATAGTCTGATCTCCCTTTTTTGTGACTTCACGACATAAAAGTTCACCATCATTTAAACCAACAATGATGCAATCTCTACCCTCCTCACAGTTTTGCAACACAATCTCCTTTATCTTTTCAACCGGCGATGATGCGATCTCTGCCCTCCTCATGGTTTCACAACACACAAACTATTAACTTTCACTTTGACAATGACATTGCAATAGACCTATTAAAGCCTTTCTCATGGTTTCACAACTGCCAAGTTGTCAACTTCAAACTGATAAAACTATCATACCACTCCTTTGTACCAATTCCCTAGCCCTTCCATGGTATGTCTTTTTAACCTTGAATACAATGAAATGATTCCCCCAAAAAATTAAAATTTTACTATGATTATTATTTTTTGTTCGCCAATGTATAAATATTTTGTGGTTTTAAACAGATACTGAAAGTAATGCTGCTTATTATCAGGGAAGTAAAGTTTAAACAAATTATCAGTGGATTGAGATGTCAGGGGAGGGTGAGTCTGTAACTAATATTGCTCAGTCTTAGGGAAGTGACAAGGGAAAGATCCCCAAGGGCAGTGAAGGGATTAATCTTACATCAAAATGCCAAAAACTTAGAGATACTACCATAAAGGCTTTCTTTGGAATTGACAATATTTTTGGTCCACCAACTTTGGAAAGTACAAGTGCAGAAGGAAATCACAATACCTCACCACCACTAGAAGAGCAGGTTGTTATTCAATTAAATCAAAATGCATCAAATGAGGATAGCAATGTTCGAACAATAGAAGATGTTGTAACAGAAGATAATATTGATGTTGGTAGGAAGAAAAGAAAAAGGAATGTAAAAATGGGGTGGGAGTGGGAAATGAAAAGGACTTTCCAAGTTGATTGGGTAGCAAAGTACTGGTTTATTGAACCAGTCACAAACAATGATGAACCACCAAAAAAATGCAAGTGTACGATTTGTACCTGGAAAACTAAAAGAGAGAAAAATTTGCAATTAAAGCTTGACACTATAGAAAAACATATTGGTAAGGTTTATGAAAAACAAATCATAGATGGAAAGGAAGTAGCGGCAGTGAGATGGAAATCAAAGGAAGAATGCCTTCATGTTAAGTATGCCATAGAATATGAAGAGCATTTCAAGAAAATAGCGGTAATTGGTAGTGGTAGTAGAGGCAATCCAATCAAGGATGGGCTTCAACATGTAGCCAATGATGCAAACTTGGCAAAGACCATTTAGATGAGTGTTATTTTTCATATTCTATCTAGAGGGCATCCTATGAGAGACTTTTCAAAATATGATAATTTATTATCTTTTTTGAGAGTTCCTCACTATCCTATGTCACATTGGTCAATATATGTTGGATGGGAAATGGCAAGCTGTCTTGTTGAGGTGGAAAAGCAAAATGTATAGGAGAGAGTAAAAGAATCCAAGTTCATTTCATTATCCTTAGATGAAGTCACTACGGTAGATAACACTGCTTGGGTCTGTATGCATGTATATACTGTAAAAGATCATGTCTGTCAAGCTAATCTACTTTGTGTTCATAAAATGAGGGCCAATTCAACTGCAAAAAATTTATATTTAGAAGTTAAGAAAGCTTTGAATGAAATTACTACTATGGATGACTTAACAATTGCAAAGAAGTTAGTGTGTGTCGAAGCTGATGGAGCTACAGTAATGCAAGGGCAAAGGACTAGTCTTTGTGCAAGATTACAAACTAGTATTGCACCTTATATGCTTGGCATACAATGCATGGCCCACTGAATGAATTTAGCATATAAGATTGTAAGTACTTTTCCTACAGTGTCAAAAGTTGAAGATCTAATCCGTGAGCTCCACTTGTACTTTTGCAAAAGTCCTAAATGCTTTGCAAAATTTAAGATTTTTTTTGAGGGAGTAATAGTAGGAAATAAGATTCTCAAGGATGTTGAGACCAGATGGATATCTTTGCATGGACCAGTAGAACAAGTTCTAGCAGAATATCAATCCTTCATTGGAGTTCTATATGAGCAACACCTTACAGTGGACAGAGCTCCTGATTTGTTAAATAAGTTAAGTGATATAGAGAACCTATTAACTTTAGCCAGTCTTCTCCCCATGCTGGATTTAATGAAAAAACTTGTTAAGAAAGCCCAAGACAGAACTATGTATATTCATGAGTATTCTGATTTATGTAAAATGACATGCATGACTCTGGATTCTTTGTATTCAGATCTCTCAAGTCATAGCCCAATTTTTTCAAGGTGGGAGATAATTACAAATATGAATCATGCTGAAATTTTTTTACAATTCAATGGGAAAAATGAGCTATGTGTGTTTGTGAAAGGATTTCAAATACTAATGCACCAATCTAAAACAACCAAGAGAGGCAGAGTACTACCGGTTATAAAGGATGATTTTGACAAGATTGTTAAATCTTTTAGTGAAAATGTGAAGTCTATTTCCTACCAACTTTCAAGTGAGATTCGTGAAAGATTCCCTCAAGAAGAAATTCTTGAAGCCATGAGTTGTGTGTTTCCTCAATTTTGGAAACACTTTGGACATAATCCAATTGATGCAAAGTGGTTTCATAATAAACTTGACGAACTGATAACACCATTTTCAAAGCATACAGATTGCAATGGACAACTAATACAAGGAATCTTAGATTCAAATAATCTTAAAAATCAATGTAAACTTTTTGCATTGTGTATGAAAAACTAGATGGAAAACTTTGAGAATCCATTCGATCCTGGTGCAATAACAAGGCTCTGGAAAAGGATAAATCAGGGTGAAGTATTATGTACTTCAATATCAGAATATTTCAAACTTGCTAATTTATGTCAAACAATGATATTAGCGTCGGTGGAAGATGAGAGAGTTTTCAATGCATTGGGGTTTTTGAAATCAAATGTCAGAAACAAACTAGACAAAAATTTGGAAACTTGTTTGAGGTTGTTTGTTACTCAATACAATGTTAGAGATTTTCCTTATGATAGGTCATTGGCCATTTGGAATTCCAACGTGAAAGATGAGGCCTTTGCAGCACTTTAAAAGATGGTGGTTCTACTTCTACTACTGACTCCAACATAAATGATGAGTTTAGGTCTCAAAGTCAAAATGAAGAAGAAGATTTTACAGATTTTGAATACCCAATTCAGAATGAAGAGGAACCTATTAGTACTAGTCAGACTTCAGTTTCATATTTGAGACTGAGTCAATGAAGTGAATTGTGATTTAGTAATGTAGCATTCAATTCTAAGGAATTTATAGGTCTACTTCAGTTCTTCCATATTCATTATTCAATCATATTGCAATTACAATTTACAAAAATTGAGTTCAAGATTTTTGTTACTCTATTGTTGACATAATGTTATTTTTGTACCTTTCTCTTGATTTGAGTTCAAGATTTTTGTTACTTGTTACTCTATTCATATTGTTGACACAATGTTATTTTTGTATCTTTCTCTTGATTTAGTTGTTTGATAATAAAAAAAGAGATAATAGAGACGTGTGCAAAGCCCATAACATCACAGAGGACTACTGACTACAAAACATAATGGAAAATTGAAATACATAGAGTTGGAACAATATCTGCTCTTAGAAAATTATACTTAAGTCTTAATCTGAAAAATAACCATAGATCGAACCATTTCTATGCCTTGGGAACTCATATTTATATCACTTGAGTTGCAACAAGCTTCAGGCTTACAAAGGTTACATAATGATTCATTACAAAAGACAAAAGATAACAACAATTAAGATAATCATTACAATTTGTTGAAACCTTTTGTGACATATTTTAACAAAAAAAGGGGAAACAATTACAAAATGTGACAAGTGGCAAGTGATCATTAAGCCTATCTTCTAGTTCTAACTACAACATTACCCACAATAGATGTACCGCAAAGGTAACGTAATCTATTATGATGAACAACTTCTCTTTGATATTCTACTGCAACACTTGTCCATTAATTGATTCCCCAGGGCCACCATCTTTTGTGCTAAGCATCTTCTACTGAAGGGATTGCTTTGATATCTGCTATAATGTTGAAACCTTTTGTGACATATTTTAACAGAAAACGGGGAAATAATTACAAAATGTGACAAGTGGAAAGTGATCATTAAGCTTGTCTTCCAGTTCTAACTGCAACATTAGCCACACTGGATGCACCGCAAAGGTAAGTTAATCTGCTATGATGAACAACTTCTCTTTGATATTCTTCTGCAACGCTTGTCCTCCAATTGATTCCCCGGGGCCACCATCTTTTGTGCTAATCATCTTCTACTGAAGGGATTGCTTTGATATCTGCTATAACCTCCCAGATGGCAATATCTATATCCACAACAGGCCATGCTATATTTCTAACTACCTCTAATTCACTGATGTTTTTAGTCCATTTTGCATCTATGATGGGTTTACCCTCTCCAGTAATTTTGTTCATATCTGCTTCAATTTTGTATGTCATATCAATCATATCATATACAACTTGATCACTTGATTCACCTCTTGAAAATGCTATAAATCTTGGATGGTCTAATATTAGATCAAAATATTCAGACCACTCTTGCCAAGATTTGACATATCCTTCATTGTTCAAAATTGTTGGAATGAAATCTGGGGTACCCAATGCTATGCTTTTCAATTTTCCCCTTACTCCTTTGATCTTACCAATGAAGAATAAATTCAATTCTTTAACTTGATGTATCATTTTCCTTATAGGAACAATGATCTCCTTAGGTAGTTCCTTTTTCTATGTGAGTAAAGGAACTAACCTATCAAAGAATTGAATGTATGGCCCCTACTGGGCAAACAATGGAGATAATAGTGATAAAGCCTCAGAGTATTGGTATTCATTACTTTGCAGAGTAATGTACATACTATGTACATTTACAGAGGCTCTCTTTAAAGCAGTGATTCTATGAATCAAAAACTGTTTCATTGTCCTGATCTTTGCATCATTGCTAATCTCAAACTCATCCACATCCATATGTGTTACTGGATGTGGTTCGTCTGCTATCTAGTCAATTTGAATATTCTGGTCTTGTACCTCCCTTACTCTTAGTGACCTTTCTTCTCTTTTCAAATATTCATTCTCCTTTTTTGATTCCTCCAAAGCGTGTTGATGAACATATGTTTTTCTCATTTCCTCTTCATACTTCTTCCTAGCATCAAGGTACTTTTCATATGTCTGCACTAGTTGTTCTTGAAGAATATCAATCTTGTCCTTGCCTAGCATAGCAATAGTGTTTTGGAGGATGTAAATTTGATCTAAAGAAGTTGAATGTGCATTCCAAAAAATTGCTTTACTTGCCAATGTCTCTTTAATTTCCATCAGGGTAGGCTTCTATGATTCTGGAGCTACACTCCAAATAGCCATTGTCTTAGTATCTATATTAAATCCCGCCCCCTGCAATTCACCAAATGGATTAATCTCCTCATAAGAGATTGATTTTTCTTGTCTCCTCATTTGATCAAGAAGGAATGATGAATTAATATCCCATGCTGGGAAAACTATCATACCGCTCCTTTGTACCAATTCCCTAGCATCCTCTACAGTGAGGCTTTCACTGTTAGGATCATAGGCTTGGGGCTTCTGCACCATTTTAGTCACTTTTTCATTTGTGTCTCTAGGTTTTACATGCAAAGAAAGTTCATTCTGTTTGAGTTTATACAGAAAACTTTTGAATTCTTCACTCTTGATAAAATCATCATCCTTCATGAATTCTTGAGCCTGTATAATTCTGTCATCTAGCATCATGGACTGCAGTTCTAAACTACTAGGTCTCATGTCCTCTTCAGTAGCTTGATCAATTAAGAACTTTTTTCTGGCATCATCAAAATACCTAGTTCCTTTTGGGAGCACTTGTATGGCTTTCTCTCTAGCTTTTTTCAGAACCTCAATCAATTTTTGTTTCTTCTTGCCCCCTTTATCCCACTCTGAAGGGCCAGGCTGATCTTCTTCGTCACTAATTTCCAATACCAAATTTTCCTCTGGAGAAGAAGGGTTTACCCTATCTCTAGCATTTTGAGGAACTTAAGCCATAATGTTATCAAACTCCTCAATACACTTATCAATTTGTTTAAAATAGGGTAAATCAGAATAGAAGCCCTAGAAATTAGGATCTACTTTCTTCATTTCTTCCTCTATTGAGAGGATTTCTCTCCACTTCCACATCCTATCAGCACAGACATCTTCATGCAATACATCCCTAATTATATCCTCTTCCCAAATTTTCCTTCCAATGATGACATTATAACCCCTCATTTGTTTAAGAGCACTTGCAACAATGTTATATGGGTCATAAACCCTAGTGGGGGCAGTGGGGAAATTTAACTCTCTTAGGAAGGCATCAACTTCCTCAATGGCCTATTTACCAATTTCAAAATCCCCTACTTTGAAATTTCTACACACAAAAGACCCCTTTTTAATGGTTGGCCCTAGATATTCTCTATTCATGGATAACAACTGCCAAAAAATTTCCACTACACCCACCCTCTCTGGTACATATCTTGGCAAGAAATGAGGGGGTTGGGAACAACAAAAAAATTCTAATCACTATATAGTTTGCTAACAAAAAGGCACTGCCCCAATCATGATCAATTGGTCCCTCATCATCAAAACACAAAGTTGGTCTAACAATATTCCTGATTAACCTAGGTAATCTTTCCAATTTTGAACCTAACATCCTATGAATAGTTGCAAAAAAATCATTATAAAAAGAGAGGGAATTAGAAAAAGAGTAGAACCTCTGCCATAATCTTGTCCATCTTTGAATAGGCAATGCCTCTCCAAAATTGTCCAAACCTTCAATGAAATTGGAATCCACATGGCCCACATTGTAGAAGAGGATGAGATGCATAAGCACTGAGTAATGTAGAAATTTGAAATTGTCAAGATCACCTTGCTGACCTGTCACCATCTGCTAATGAATACTATCAGCAATGAATGTTCCAAAATCATACCCCATATTAGTATGTGGGTCCTGAATGTCTAGAGCTATCACATACAATGTTGGGGAGGCATCCATGGATCCATCTACTCCCAATAGTTTGTTCAATCCGAAAACTATTTTCTAAAAGTATGCACACAAATATGACAAGGGTATAAAATCAGTAACCATTTTCAGGAATTCTCCTTTCATCTTGTTTTGATTTCCCCTCGGGATATGTCACAACATTGCATGTGTTGTATAGAAATCTCTCTATTTCTCAAATGCTGCTGCCAATTTTTCCAGGTTAATAGGAACTGACATGGGACCCTACAAATCAAATGCTTCAAAAAAAGCATCCTTACTTAACGTACAAAGAACGCTCATATCCTTTCTATGAAAGGACCGAGTGGTTGGATTATATGCATTTACTAGTGCCTTGATAAGGTCAACATCCACATATACCTCTGAAATTATCAACTTTCCTAGTTTCCTCGTCCATGGATTTGAGACGGGAACCTTCTGCACCCTATTCTTGTAAAAGTACAAGAACAATTTAGTTCCATTGGTGTACGATACTTGAGCATCTCTACAGAAGCTGTAAGCATCTCTAAATGCGTGGACATTAGCACTTTGAGCATTGGAAGATTTAGGGAGAATCTTCAACCATTCTTCTACAAATTTGGCACACAATGAAACCTTGCTGCCCTCTCCAGTGCCCTTCTTTACTGATGATTCTACTTCTGCCATTCTGATCTTACTGCAAATTCTTGAATCTTTTTGCTCTGTTAGCTGTAGATATCTGAGAATTCTAGTTTTCTGCAACTTCCTAATGGGCCACGGCATTAAATTGTTAAATTTTAATGGCTTTAAAGTTTAAAAGCTTTCACGTGCATGGATATCTATTATCGATCACTACCAGTAGTAACTACTGCCTTTATTTCATTTGCCTTATAATGTCAACTCATTAGCTGTTTGGAATAAGATAATAGATTTGAAAACTTGTTCTTTTGTACTTTCAAAGTTTCAAGCTTCAAAAATACATTATCATTTTACAATCTTATGAGTTTTGAAACCCTTCGTTCTACGCTCTATCGCAATCGGTTCAATTTAACCTTGAAATCTTTTCGCAAAATTGCAAAACCCTTCTTTTTCTTTTCTTAGGCTATCACAATAGTTAAATCAAATATTCACTTTATCCTTGCAACCCTATGATAAGCCTTATATCCTCTTCTATTGAGATTCCCCTTTTGTCGTAGCTTTAGAACTTACATGTTTCACATCGCGTTGTCATAGTTGTGAAAACCCATTTCCTTCTAATTGGTGCGAAGTGGTGAACACTGCTTCATCTTAACATTTTACTACTTCGCAGGATGACATATCTTTCCCCTTTCACCACTGCGAACACGTGAAAACTATCTGAATTAACATTTCAAGGTCTCGCAACCAATAGACTAACTACCTGCATAAAACCTCCGATGATGCGATCTCCCTTTTCGCGACTGCCAGAAGTCCTTTCCCTTTAACCACTGTGAACATGCAAAAACTGCTTGAACTAACATTTCACGGTCTCACAACCAACAGACTAACTGCCTGAATAAAACTTCTGATGATGCGATCTCCTTTTCACGACTTCGTAACATAAAAGTTCAAACTGATGAAACCCTTTGCGAACCTTCGATGTCATCGAATTCGGATATGTGTTTTTAAACCTTGAATACAATGAAATGATTCGCCCAAAAACTTAAAATTTTAATGTGATTATTATTTTTTGTTTGTCAATGTATAATTTTTTTGTGGTTTTAAAATAAGACAATTTGCCTAGATTTTACACATTGTTTAAGAGACTATGAATGATTCGCCAATGGAGATTATTATTTTTTCTTTGTAAACTATTTTTTTCGCCACAAAAAATAAATTTTTTTGTCAGGTTTTTTACACCTTTCGCCAATTTTTTACACCTTTTCTAAAGGAGGGGTTTCTTAAAGTATACCCTGCTAATGAGTCTTCACTCACAACTACTTATGAGCTAGGTGCCAATTATTATTTGAGTCTTATCTCTTACCACATATATTTTTTTATTAACATTCTATGCACAAGATTCCAAAGTATATTCTTTCTGAATAAAATATTAGTCTGTAATAGGCATCCACTATATTTTTTCATCCTCATAAAAATTCTAGAGAAGTAAAATATACACCTACAACATACTTTCTCTCATAGATTTTAGACTATGTATTATGCTAAAGCTAATTTTCTTCTATTTCTACTATGGAATTTAGGGAATAGGGTTGGTGATAAATTGATATTATCTAAGATAGAGATTTATTGGTTTAAGCTAACTCAAGTATTAAAACACTAATGTACAAGATTAATTATCAATGCTTTCTACTATTGCTTATATAAATTGATATTATCAATCATATTTACATTTAATATGCATTAAAATATTTCTCTCAATGAGAATTCCATAGGGATTATTGATGGAATCAAAATCTAAGCAAGAAAAATGAGCTGATTTGCATAACTTCAATATGGTTCTCCACAATATTAGATAATATTTTTATTTAGGATTATCCTTTTTCCTTCCTACATATCTATGATAGTACCACAATCTTTCTTTTTCAAGGAAAATTATATACAAATAATCAAGCTTCACTTCACCTTACACATTTACAACAATATACAATATGAAGTAAATCCCTTTCACAATTACAATGGAGCAACAATGGAAACTTAATATCGCAACACATTATCAGAAAATAAGGGTAAGCTTATCCTTTCCACAATAGTTGATTCCTCAACATTTCCAATGGTGAAATGCTAATCTCTTCATAGGATTTACTTTCTCAAAACTTGCAAAATAATCACAAAACTTGGAACCATGGAGGCTCACATCCCATCCCAGGCTTCTATGAAGCCACCCACCAAGAAGGAGAAACAAAGCTCAAATAATATAAACACACACAACATTTGCTAATGCATTAAAATATACACAACACAACACAAGATAATCTCTTCCATGGCTTGTACATTGATTCACAATTGAAATCATGAATACATTGGGTCAAGGTGGAGTCTTGAAAGAGGAGAATGCCATATCCATAATATAAAATATCATATTGCAATTGTATTTTTACCACTGAAGGCTATTATAAAATCTCCTCCTTCTTACACATAAACTTATACCTCCACAAATAACAAAAGGCATATGGCTTCAATGGAGCCCATAATCCATGAAAGAAAGAATAACTTCTCACCATGAGGTAGAATTTCTCAACTACAGTGTTGAGCCCAACTAACCCCTTCACCCAAGGCTTCTCTTCCCTTGCAAAGGGTGAGTGAAGCCTTCACACCCATTAGCAATTTGACATTCAAATCCAAAAATAAGAAGATCAAATAAGAAAAATAATAAATTTACATGAAGCACAAGGCACAAATACACCATCACAATACAATACAAGAATTTCAATAACAATACATGACCCCATAACTAGCACTCCATGTTTGGAGATTCATTATGCAATGCTAAAAGAAAAATGGTCATGGTTTGAGCACAAACCTTGGTCCAAGCTAAAGGAAATGCTAGTTTCTAAAGACCTCCCTTAGCCTCCCTTGAAAACCCTAAATATCTTTAAACTTAGAGAGTTGGTGAACACCCCATTAGTTTGTCCAAGACTCTCTGAAATGGCTTTCCCACTAACTATTTTGGCAAAAAAACTAAGCCACTTCCTCTTACAAACTTGTCTCCCCCTAAGTTGCTATATTTGAATTAGTGGAAACATGGGGAAGAAATTGTTATATATTCTTTAGAATAACTTGGGGGGGATGGGAAGTGAATTAGTTATTCAAGGTCTAGATGTCCTAATAAAACATTTTCACTTAGCATAGTGAACCCATTTAACTTTTCATGTATCCAAGATAACTATTCAAACTTGCAAGTTATTGATAAATTAACATGCAACAATATGACATGAAATATCAACACACATAACATAGTGATTTATTTGGAAACCCAATTTGGGAAAAACCACCAATAACATGCTACTCCTTTCTTACTCTTCTGAAGTGATGCCCCATGAAAGGCCAACCTTGTTAAAGGTTACAACACACACTGTTAAGTGTGACTGGATTAAGGGATTTCAATCACCCTGTTAGAAGTGAGCATGGTTGAAGGACTCTAGGTCATTCACATGGAATGCCACCATCTTAAAGGATTTTCTAATGACTGTTAAGTCAACCTTAGTCCAAAGGATTTTCTCTAACTCATATAATTTATAGAGACTAACAATAAGGGCTTTTTATCTGATATGACTTACAACTTACATTGTAGATTTCAGTTCTCAATTCTATTCTCAATTCAATGTGGCTTTCAATCTTTTTAGCTTTGACAACTTTTTCTCCCTTCAAGCTTCTATCTCCTTAAGCCTTCTTTCTTGTTGTGCAAATGCAGTCACTTCTGTGGTCACTTTGTTGAAGTAGAGTCTTTGTACTCTATTCTTTCTTCTCAATGTCTTCTTCTTGACACTACACACTCCTTGACACTTTGCTTCATGACCTGTTACTCCTTAAGTAGGAATTTAGAATACTTTTCCCGCTTTATTTTCCCTTGTCTAAATTAAGGTTTTAATGGATTGGGTAGGATACAATGTATCTATCCTTTATCTTGTTTCTTCTAGAAACTTCATGCAGAATCCACTTGAAATCACCTAAAAATGGTTAACCTCAAATTTTGTAGCACCAGCTCATCATCCTTATCTTCCACCTGATTCACAAAATTCAAGATAAAAAATTTATCAGCTCAGATTTGGAAAATCTTTGACTTTTCAAATAATGCAATAGCTTGACACTATTAACCTTTTGATGCTTGACACATACTACATAGCCCAACATTAACTATGAATTCACTCGGCATCAACTAAGTTTTACTGATGCTCGACACCTATTATATTTTATCTGGCTCGACACCTTGACTTGCTTAGTACCAACTACTTCACTCAGCACACACTATAATTTGTACTTGCTTGGCACCAATTAATTTTTTTCTTGGCATGAACTAACTTTGCTTAGTACCCACTACTAAATTTAGTCAAGCTTTGCAGACAGTTTTGTTACAACTTGTTCTTCTAAAGTTTCTAAGTGTAGCCAACCTCTATACCTTTAAGTAGATTATCAACACATTATTTCACCATTGTCTTAACTAATCCTTGTACTTCATTGCATAATGATAACTCAACCTTTCCTTGAGGTTCTATTGTTATATCTTATTGATTAAATCCTCTTCATCAATCAACTAAGTGATAGTACTTGGATCTTATAAGAAATTATCTTACCAACAAATAGAAGGTTTGACATCAATGACAAAACAATGAATGAAAACATTCTTCTTCATCAATTGCCCTTTCTTAGCAATGATCTTTTCAATCAAATTTAAACAATCTCCCTCTTTGGCATTGATGGCAAACCAAACTGATCAACCAAGTTACCTAAAAATTAACAAGGCTAAAATAGTAAGGCAAATGCCAAAAAGAAATCTTGTTGTTTTTTTTAGCATTCTTTTTATCAGTAGTTTCCAACTTCTTATTACTCCCTCTTACAAGGTAGATCTTCCTTTGTTCTCTTTGATCTTCTATGATCTGTCATCCTGGACTTCTTTCTGCTAACTCCCTTTGAGTTTTTTTATCTTATCCCTCTTAGCTACTAATTCTCTTCCTTTGGTTTTGATGAGAGCTTTGATCTCTTCTATTTTTTGATTAGAGTTGAGCTTTAGTTCTATTGTTTCATCTCCTAATCAATTTCTACTACTTCTCCCTTCATCTTGTCATCAGTTTCTTTTGATTCTATAGATTTGATTAGTTTGTGCAATTTCTCCCTCTTTGACAACAATTCCAAAGACTTAGTATCTAAACATATTAACATGTAGATATAGAATTTTTAGTGACTTCTACTTTTTCTCTCTATCACCTTGCTTGTGACTAGTTTGATATTTCAGCACTTTAATTACTTTAGGTAAAACCTAAAGTAAGATCCTCTACATCAATTTATGTCATTCAACAATAAATCTATTTGATGTAGGGTAGTCACCATTTTTCTTAAGTAGCCTTGGATAGGGTTATCACCCCAAATTCACCTCTTAGGTATTCATATGCATCTTTAGGTAATGGTTTTGTGAAGATATCAACAAAATTCTCTTTTGAGTTGACATACTCCATCTTTACCTCTTTGTCTTCAACTAGCTCTCTTACATAATGATACTTAATTGCAATGTGCTTTGTTTTAACATCCATCAAAGGATTATTTGATATGTTGATGGCACTGGTATTGTCACAATAAAGTATCATAGGTTATGTTATCTCCTCTCTCATACCTTTTAGTAGATTCTTGATCCATACAATGTCTGTATAGTTTATGGCAACACCAACATATTCTGCTTTAGTTGTGGATTGTGAGGTGCAACTTTTCTTTTTGCTAGTCCATGTAACTAATCTTTTTCCTATGAAGAGTGCTCCTCCATTGGAGCTTTTCTTGTCATCTATATTTACTCCCCAATCTGCATTAATGTGGGCTCTTAATTCAAGCTTTTCATTCTTTTTATAGTATAAGCCAAAGTCCTATGCTCCTTTTAAATACCTCATTATCCTCTTTACTACCATAAGATGATTTTCCCTTGGATTTGTAAAAAATCTTGCAACTATTCCAAAAAACAATGCAATATTAGGTCTGTTGTGTATAATATATTGTAACTTATCAATCATTGACCTGTATAGTGTTTGATTCACTTCAGCCGATTCATCATTCTTTGATAACTTATGTCCAGTTATCATTTGTGTGCTCATTGGTTTAGAATCTTCCAGTCCAAATTTTTTTAGTATCTCCTTAATGTACTTTGATTGGGTAACAAATATGCCATACTTCAATTGATAAACTTGCATTCCCACAAATAATTTCATTTCACCAAACATTGACATCTCAAACACATGCTTCATCTGATTAGTAAAATCCTTAAATAGAGCATCTTTTCCACCAAATACTGTCATAAAAAATAATTTCAAATAATAGTATATCTTTACCTTTTTTTTGTCTTGATGTACAAATTTCTATTATCATCAGTTCTCTCAAATCCAATCTTCACAAGATACTTGTGAAATACTTGTGAAGTATCTCATACCATGCTCTTGGCACTTGTTTCAAGCCATATAGTGCTTTATGTAGTTTACACACCATATCTTTGTTGTTATCATCCACAAATCCCTCTAGATTTTTTATATAGACTTATTCTTCCAATATGCCATTCAAAAATGTAGACTTAACATCCATTTGGTAAACCTTGTATCCTTTGTAGGTAGCATATGCAAGTAGTGTTCTTACTCCTTCCATTCTTGCAGTAGGGGAAAATGTTTCCCCATTATCTACTCCTTCTTCTTGTGCATATCCTTTACAAATTATTCTTGCTTTGTTCCTTGTGATATCACCATTTTCATCTTCTTTATTCCTAAACACCCACTTGGTACCAATTATATTTTTATCGACTAGTTTTGGAACTAGACTACAATTTTTTTTTTCTCTATCTATTCAATCTCCTCTTCCATGGCCTTGTACCAATCATCTTCTAGAGCATCTTTCACTATTTTGGGTTCTAACTTGCTTAGTAGACATGTCTCATTTCTTAGTTTATTCCGTTTCATTGGTCTAGCATCTTTATTTCCAATAATTTGTTCAACAAGGTGGTGTCTTTAGACATAGTTGGATAATTTTGGTTTTGTCCTTGTTTCCACATTTTGTCTTTTAGCTTTAGAGACACTATGAGTACTTCTTTCTGGTAACTCAATGTCTCTATCATGTATAATGACTTTAGAACTAGAATATGCCTTTTCCTCATTCTCCAACTCGACATTTGAATGCAACTCAGCTCCTAAAGTTTGTTCTTCATTCATTGGTTGTGACTCGATAGTTACTAAGACTTTTTGTGGGTTCCTAGCTTGAATCACAACTTCTTCTTCAATAGGCATTCCCTCATAGAAGTATGCAAATGATTTGTATTCTTCTGGTCTTTTGATGGGTTCTTCATCATGAACTTCTATCTATTCATCAAAATTTACATTTGCACTTTCCACAATTTTGTTAGTGTTAGTATTTAAACACTTATATGCTTTACTTCATGTGAAATAACCAAGGAATATGCCTTCACCACTTTTTGCATCAAATTTACCATTTCTAGTATCCTTAAGAATATAGCATCTACTACCAAATACTTTACTATATTTCACATTAGGTGAGTAACCATACAATAATTCAATAGGTGTTGTATTTGTACCTTTCTTGAATTATACTTAGTTTAGGATATAGACAACTATACTTATAGCTTCTCTCCAATACTTTAGAGCAACATTTTTCTCCATCATAAGTGTTCTGGCATAGTCCATCACTAATCAATTTCTCCTTTCAGCTATTCCATTCTATGGATGGGTTCTTGGTGCATAAGTCTACCTTTTGATTCCTTTGTCATTATAGAACATCTCAAATTCTCTTGATGTGAACTTTCCTCATCTGTCTGATCTTAAACATTTCAGATTCTTTCCTATTTCTTTAACTCTTGCCAAAAACCACTTAAAATTTTGAAAGATGTCAGATTTTTTCTTTAGAAACATGACTGTCATCATTCTAGAATCATCTAAAAATATAATTATGTACTTGTCTCCTTTGTAACTCTATACTTCTATAGGCCCACATAAGTTAGTATGACCAAGTTCTAATACTTCTTTAGAAGTATAGGTTTTACTTTTGAAACTTGACTTGGTCATCTTGCCTAGCTAAAATTGTTTGCACATTACATTGTCAAGCTTTTCTAGTTTAGACAAACCTCTTACTTTCTTCTAATTATTGGTACGGATTAGATTATCAAAGTTGACATGACATAGTCTTTTATGCCATAGCCACACATCATCAAATCTTACAATAAGATATGCAACATCCTCTATATCTAGGTAAAATAGATTGCTAGTTTGGTCTCCTTTTCCTATCAGATTTCCATTGGTGTCATATATCTTGGTAGTTTTATTTCCAAACTCTACTTTTCAACCTAAATTGCTTAATTGTGACACAATCAACAAATTGTAATTCAATCCTTCAACATAGTATGCATTATCACATGAAATATTCTTTGTAAGCTTAATGGAACCTTTTCCTTTTATTAAACATGGAACATCATTTCCAAATCTAACACTATTTCTATCATATTGGGTTAAGGTGACAAGTTTACTTTTGTCCCCTATCATGTGATGTGGGCATCCACTATCTATGATCCATTTGTCATTCTTGTTCACACAGGTTACAATTTTTGTTGCCTCATCTTCATCTAACTCATCTTTCATAGCAACATAGACCACCTCATCATCATTTTCATTTGAATCATCTTCTTTTGCAATGTAGCATTTTTTGCCTTTGTATTTGTACTCTTTGTTGTCACCATTTCTTTTACCTTTGTATTTTTCATTTCCTTTGTAATTTCTCTTTTTGAGACACCTAGAAGCAATATTTCCAACTTCATTACAATTAAAACAAATGATAGGTAGCTTACCTTTAAATTTTTCTTTTCCTCTATGGACTCTTCTCACCAACAATGCTTCCAATTGTTCAACATCTTCTTCATCTGTATTGTTGTCACTGGATACATATTTTATCTTTCTTTTCTTCTTCTTAGTTTCACCTCTTCAAAGTCTTTCAATAATATCTTGGCCTTGAATGCAGATTCAAGACTCTTAGTTTTGTAGTTGTCAAAGTTGGATAACTCAAAAGTAGTAAGTCTTCCTATTAGACCTTCAAGAGTTAGTTTGTTCCCTGGAATACATCTCAATTCTTGGATTGCTGAGACTCTAATAGCATAGACAAGTAGTAAAGTTCTTAAGACTTTTCTTAGAACAGTATCATCATCTAAATGATTAGTAGCACTTCTTATTGCACTTACAACCTCTTTTAGTCTATAAACATATTGAGCAACATTTTGACCTTCTTCCGTTCTCATGTCATCAAAATTACCTCTGAGACTCTCTACCTTGGCTCTTTGGACATTTTTATCTCCTCCATAAATAGTTGTTAGGGCATCCAACATCTTGAATTTAGTATCACACCCCTTGATGTCATCAAATTCTACGTAGTTGAGTGTTGAGGCAATCTCCAACATTGCCTAATTATGCTCCTTATTTTTCTTCATATCTTTGGCAGTAGGTGCATCAACTTGATCAACAGGTTCCACTAAAATTGAGTATTATGCATGATCTCCTATTCCTCCAAGGTGCAGCTTCATTAGACTTTGCCATGCAAGGAAGTTGTCTCCATTAAGCTTGGGCACTTCTCTATTGGACATCTTGATCTTTATGCTTCAAGTACCTTCAAGCTAGTTCTGTTAGCAGATGGCTCTGATACCAATTATTATATATTCTTTAGAATAACTGGGGAGGGGAGGGGGAGGGGGGGGGGGGGTGGTGAATCAATTATTTAAGGTCCAGATGTCCCAATAAATTTTTTTTACTTAGCATAGTGAACCCATTTAAATTTACATGCATCCAAGCTAACTATTCAAACTTGCAAGTTACTAATAAATCAACATGCAACAATAAGACATGAAAGATCAACACACATAACACAATGATTTACATGGAAACCCAATTTGGGAAAAACTACTAGTAACATGCTACTCCTTTCTCACTCTTCTGAAGTGATGCCATATGAAAGGCCAACCCTGTTAAAGGTTACAACACACACTATTAAGTGTGACTTAGTTAAGGGATTTCAACCACCCTATTAGAAGTGAGCCTAGTTAAAGGACTTTAGGTCATTCACATGGAATGTCACCCTATTAAAGGATTTTCTAATGAAAATTAAGTCAATCTTAGTCCAAAGGATTTTCCCTAATAGATACAATTGCTAGAGAGTAACAATAAAGGCTTTTGATCTAATACAACTTACAACTTATCTTGCAGATTTTAAATCTCAATGTTGTTCTCAATTCTGTTTGGCTTTTAGTATTTGCATCTCTGACACCTTGTTCTCCCTTCAAGCTTCTGTCTCCTTAAGCCTTGTTTCTTGTTGTGCCAATGTAATCACTTCTATGGTCACTTTGTTGAAGCAGAGTCTTTGTACTTTGTTCTTTCTTCTCAATGTCTTTTTCTTGAAACCACACGCTCCTTGACACTTTGCTTCATGATCTGTAACTCTTAATTAGGAATTTAGAATACTTTTCTTGCTCTATTTTCCCTTGTCTAAATAAAAGTTTTAATGGATTAGGTAGGATACAGTGTATCTACTCTTTATCTTGTTTCTTCTAAAAACTTCATGTAGAATCCACTTGAAATTGCCTAAAAATTGTTAACCTCAAATTCTATATTGCCAACTCATTGTCTTTATCTTCCACCCGGTTCACAAAATTCAAGACAACAAACTTATCAGGTCAAATGTGGGGAAGTTTTAAATTTTCAAATAATGCAGCAACTTGACATTATTAATCTTTTGATGCTCAACATATATTGCACAGCTCAACATCAACTAAGTTTTAATGATGCTTGACACCTATTGCATTTTTTCTGGCTTGACACCTGAACTTGCTCGACACCAACTAAATTTTTTCTTGACATGAGCTAACTTTTTTTGACACCCGCTATATTTAGTCAAGATTTGTAGATAGTTTTGTTATAACTTGTTATTCTAAAGTTTTTAAGTGTAGCAAACCTCTATACCTTCAAGTAGGTTATCAATACATCATTTCACTAATGTCTTAACTAATCCTTGTACTTTATTGCATAATCATAACTCAACTTTTCCTCTAGGTGTTGTTGTTACAACATATTGATCAAATCCTCTTCATCAATCAACTAAGTGATAATACTTGGATATTTTAAGAAATTATCCTTCCACCAAATAGCTAGTTTGACATTAGTGACAAAACAATGATTGAAAACATTCTTCTTCATCGATCTCCCTTTCTCAATAATGATCTTTTCAATTAGATTTGAAGAGAACTCATGTGACAACTCCATTTTCGAATTGGTGGAAGAATGCATGGGTAAAGGGCCCCCTTAGGCTACCTAGGCATCAACATGATCAAAATTAGGCCCCTAACATGTTATACTATCATATGGGGAGCTTATTTTCACACAAAAGGCACTTTGGGACCACCTAATGCCCCTTCAAAACCCTAGTCAAGTATAATTTCGAATTTCCTTTGATTGTGACCCATCTTATCCCTTATCTAATGGGTTTACTTGGTCATTAACAAGATAATTAGTTTTAGGGTAAAATGTTAACATGACCAAAACTCTAGGTGACATGTCATTAGCACACAAAGATTTAAAATTGTCAAGTGACACATAAAAACACATTCCACATCATCATGACATGTCCCTAATGCATCTTTGAGATATAAACAATTTCACACACAAGAAAGCTTACATTTATGAAATAAAATACATCACAACAAGGTTTTTGAATCTTCCAAAGATTCATCTTGGCTAAATTGTGTTCACATAGGTTTGAAACTTGTTTCCTCCAAAAATTTCCATGGTTCCACTTCCTACACGCTAAAGTTGAGCATCAATAGTCCAATGAGGTCATATAAAATACATATCATAAATGCATATGAATTTAAATGTTACATAATCCATATTAATATAATTCAATGGAATTCCTTTACTTAATAATTTAAATATAAACATTCAAAATGTTAAAATATCAAAATATACACATCACATTAAATCATAAATCATCATAATCAAATTAACATTTCACATCACATCATAGTCTAATCTCTATCTTGCCATGTGTAAAGTTGCATCCATATTTGTTCGATCATCCCATTTATAGTATTAGGTTCATAGTACATATCATAGATGCAAAACACTACTGTAATGTTGAATCAATAGATAAAACAATCCATTGTCCATCTATGTCTCAAATAAATGTCAAAATATCAAAGTCCCAAATATCAAAATGGAAGTATAAACATCTATGCTATGACGGGTCAGGTTGAGGCCTCACACTTTAGTCCATGTTTCCTTGGTGGATTTAGTAGAGGTGAGAATTGCACATAAGGCATATGATGCAATCTCAACTATATTAAGGTCCGAATAAAAAAAGTTATAATAAGTGTCCTTGGCCTTCAAACATTCCGCTAACTATTTCTCAACAAAAGATACTTTTAGAGAAATAGACTCTCTGAAATCCAATATTCTCTTCAAAATAAGTTCTTTCTAAAGCTCTAGTTTCCTAATATTATTGTGAATATTGGCCACTTGTCCTTCAAAATCATCAATTTTACTTGATGGATGTTTCATCTAGTTGGATAGAGCCTCTAGCTCACTCATCTTTCCTCCAATCTGACTATCAATGTCTTTAGTCAGTTTATATGATAGAGTACACTTAATGTACAATATCTTCCCACCCCATTGACACTTCCTAAGTTCCTTGATACAAATATCAAGACCTATCAAATCATTCTTAATATTTTAGCAAATGGTGCTAAACAAGTTAGCATCATGCGAAATTTGTGCCTTTTCTTCTGCAATATTTAACAAATTGGTAAATTCTTCATCAAATGACTTTATTACTTCCTATGCCCTCTATTGTGGATATGCTTCTATGAGTTGTACTACTAGTGTACTATGTAGTCTGTCAATAACCTCCATTAAGGTTTTCTATAGGCTCTTCATTATTCTATTCTTTTGAATAAGTTTTGGTAAGGATGAGACCATATTAGTTTGATCGTCATCATCAATTGCTAGGTTGGCAAGTGAAACTAGAATAGATGAACTAGAAGGCTTAGTGACATCCTCCATTTTCTTCTTGGCTACCTCTTTTTCTCTTCTCTCTTCTTCTTCTTTCTTTTATTTTTTATTTCTTTCATTTTCTCTCTTCTCTTCCTCTTCCAATTTATTCTTCTTGTCTTCCTCTATTCTTTTTCTTATTTCTTCTTCTTCTATTCTTTTCTTTTTCTCCTCTTCCTTTCTTTTCTTCTCATCCTCAAGCAATTTTTTCTTGGCCTCTTCTACTTTCTTATTTTTTTCTTCAACTAATCTCTTCTCCTCTTCAGTTTGCCTCAATTTTTTCTTCAATATCCTTGATATTAGGTTAATTATTTTTGGAACCTTCAAATGGATTAATAACAGAAATGTTAATGGTAACATTGGCCTGACCTATTTTCAGAGTGCCTCTACTTACTAACACTTCCAAGGTACTGGGTACTAGTAGAGATACTACCTTAGATTCTATCAACATTTAAATTATTGCTGCTATAGTCTCACTTCTTAATTTTTATTTGTCACCCACCATATACAAAAATGGTCTCACTTTATTTCTTAGATAATGTGCAAGATTATTCAATAATATCTTAATCTCTTCTTTTTCATCAATCTTGCAAATAGTTCTTAGCATAGACTTCCAAAATTCTAAATCTTCTTCTCTTGCTGGTGCCTTCTTCTCAATAAGTCTATCCTGGAATTTCTAGTTTACTATGCCCTTAATATCCTTCAATTTTAGATTATTTTGTATAGTGTATCTCAAAATAGAGACATTAATCTAATAATTTTCAAAGTTTTAATACAAATCATAAAATGTGTTCATCTAAACAAAGTTACCCTTGATAGAAATAACCGAGTTTATCTTTTCTATCTTTGGCTTCCAAGGTTACTGAGCTTTTCCTGCTAATTTCTTTTTTAATTTCTCTACTTGTTTGACTTCTTGTTCATCTTCTTGTTCATTACTAGACTCAATAATTTTCAACAATATCTTTTGTCTTTTGCTTGGTCTAGTGGCTTGCTTTTATGGTCACCGCTTCCACCAATCTCTCATATTTTCTTTTTAGCTCACTTGGTTGCACATTTAACATTACTGCATATGGAATGCTCTGTTCTAAATATGTCTCTACAAAAGGTACTGACAAGGGTTGTATATACAATATGCCTTGTTTCATGGTTTTCTTGACTGCCTTAGACTCACTCTAAGTCATACTAGCCTCTGATAAGGCTTTCTTCATAATAGTTTCTATCTTCTTGTGAGAAGCCTCTTTCAAAGATGCATGATGAGCTAATTGGGTAATCTCATCATATGTTCCAAAAATGTATTCGGCTTTATCCTTCTTTGATTTTAACAATAAATAAATATATTAACTACAATAACATCACTAAATTCATAACCTAAGGGATCAAGAAATGTTTCTTGAGGTTCTACTACTTGTATATAAGTAAAATTTGTATCAACCATAACACAAATCTCATCTTTAAATCTATCTATAGTTATAGATGCAATTCTGAATCTCTATCTCATTTCATTCTAAAATTTTCTCATTATCAGGTTTCCACTATCCAATATCTTATCTTTAGGATGTCTTCTACATACTTCTATGATCTTTTCCATTGTACATCTATCACTACTCATTATCTCTATGATTGATAAATATGGAAATCTTTTAAGCACATGAAATAATATGTGATTGATTAGTGACTAAAATCTAAACACACTATTCTTAGTCTTCTTGATCTTTTCAAGGTTCACAAATAGTTGAATTCTCATAATTTTACCGAGGTTTACTTGTTCCTTCTCAATACATATCTTATAGGTTGCATAGATGAATCCAGTTGAAATTTCATCAATTTGTGAACTTGCATGTACACAATAGGTAATAATTCTACTCAGGAATCTTACATCATCTTGCTTAATGGTGTTGATCTCCATGGCCTTTCCATTTTGCACTTTTCTAGTAGAAATATCAACTTTTTTCTTAACCATTTTCTCACCCATAGGTACACTTCCCTATTTGTTAAGACTAGTTACCACATAAATAAGGTCCATAGGAATATCAACTATACTATGCTACATCCATAGTTTTTGATCATATATTCTTCTTAGTATGATTTGTGTCCACTCATCTATGTCCAATTTAGGGTAGAAATGATATTTGAATAGGTCTAGTTCCTTCAAGTGTTCAAATTGGTTTTCATAGTCATATCATGATAAAAGACTAATTCCATATCCTTGTTCATGTATTTACTCCCAATAGTTTCAAATTATTGTTAAGATAACTTCTTATGTCTTCCAAATATACTTTCCTTCTATTGGTTTCACAGAAACAACTTTAAACTTAGGTCTATCATCATTCTCAAAATTGTGCACTAGTGACATATCCATGATTCTATCAAATATGATCTTTTATTGAATAAATTTATAGAAAAATGATAAAATAGCTATTTTTAGAAGTACGGTTTGCTTCAAAATGATCTTCATAAGTCACTTTTGAGTGCTTTCTACTTTGGATGTATTCACAATGAAGTGAAAACCAAGTCTATACTCCATTTATTCCATCAACTTGAACTTGAATTAATTGCTTACTTTGCAAACATGAAAAAGTTGTCATTACATTCGATAATCAAATAACTACTCAAGATCATCTATCTAATCTTTAGATGCCACCCGAGGTTTGCCATAGCCTCCTTTCATCATGAGAAATCTCCACAAGACTTCACTTTATGAAATTATCTATAGAAACATAATTTTCATCTTCCCTTGCAGAATTAAATTTCTCTATAATACTAGCAACTCTTAATTCCTTTATAGCTTGTTTAGATAAGCTCCAAATTATAAGAGTGATTAGGTATCATCTAAACTTATCTCAATATACTTATATCCAACTTCATAACCTTTAATTCAATCTTTGAATGAAGTTTTCAAATTATGGTGTTGTGAACAAGATTAATTCAACATAATTGAATCAAACTCAATAACTGACTTTGATCTTCATGTTTCATCATCTAACATATCCTTTGAGATGTCAAATCCTTTTAAAAATGCCTCATTAAGTTCTTCTCAAAGTTCAATGACTATATTCCTTTGTTCCTCATTGTCTTTTTTAGTTCTAGAGTTCCTCTCATGGTTCCTTCTATCATTTTCAATGTTTCTTCCATCATCCCTTCTATTTTTGAATTTTCTTCCATTGTTCCTTCTATCTCCAAATTTTTTGTCCATTTTCCAATTCTTTTCTTTATGTCTAAAGTTGTTGCATAACTGACATACTAGTTTTCTACTTCTAAAATTTTGTTGATCATCAGGTGCATGACAATTCTGAGCAATGTATTCTATGTTGTTACACTTATAGCACATGATCTTTCTTCTATCTTCATAAGATCTTCTTTCTCTCAATGTCCTTTCATTAGATCTTCTTCTATATATAAGGTTAGTATTTCTAGACATTCTACTATTCCTTCTATCATTATCATACTTAGGTTTCCTAGAATCAATTTCTTTATGACCCATACCATGACAATTATGACAATAAAAATCTTTAACATGATTAAATGACTTATTTTTATAATCTCTTTTCATATGACCTATTTCATTACATGAAACTCTTACCTCTAAATTCATGCCTAGTTTCTTTAGGAGATTCCACTTGCTTTGGTTGATCCAATATTTCAACTTCCTTGTCTTGTTCAAAATCTTTAAGCTTGTTAGAAGATTGACTAGATTCAATCTTATCATCAGATTTAGCTTTTTCTTTTAGATCTAATCTAATCTTAGGTTTCTTTGGAGACATGTTAAATAGATAACCAAGACCAATCTTATCATAAGTAGGTCTTTTTATTGACATTGAATCATCAAGCTTTTCTCCGCTAGAATAAAGTTTCTCAAGTTGTTTCTTGCACTAAATTGATTCATCTTTCACAATAGTATTGTATTCATGAATTTTGTCATGGTCTTCTTTCAATGTTTCAAATTTAGATGTCTTCTTTTCTAGACTTTCTCTTAGGTCTACATTCTCAATTTTCAAATTAGACTCAACTTTTCTAGGATCATTTCTCAAAGTCAACTTCAAATTCATAATCTTTAATTCATGGTTCAAGATCTTTTATTCTATCTTCAGCTTCAAATAGTAATCATCACTAGTCTTAGATTCAGTAGATCTAGGCTTGGATTTGAGATGTTGAATCTTTTCCTTCAATTGTCCAATGTATACTTTGGAGTCTTCATATCTGTCTTTCAACTTATCTCTTTCTTTACAAAAGAGATCAATCTTTTCAAGTGCCTTAAAGGTATTTCATCAACTATTCCATATCCATAGGGATCTTACTCAAGCTGTTAAGCCTCTTCAGAGTAACTATGCTTTAATAACAATTGTTATAAATAGGGATTAGTGAGAGGGGGAGGGGGGTGAATCAATAATCTACAAGCTTTAGTCACCAATTGGTTATTATTTCTTGTTTTAAACCATACATAACAAAGTAGTTAAGTAATTCTAAATAGTAACAACAACATGCACAAAGATAACTCATAACACGATATTTTGTTAACTAGGGAAACCTTGGCCAAGGGAAAACCCCAGTGGGGATGATACCCACTAGATAATATATTGATATATAAGTTCCTTGTTAGAGGATGGACCCTATTAGGAGTTAATGAAAAAATTGAATATAAGGAGTCCCTATTAGGAGACTTTGAATCCCTGTTAGGAGATTCCAACCCTATTAGGATTTGTGCCAACCTTGTTAGGAGTTGTAGTATAATAGATGCAAGATGAGCCCACTGCCCAAACATGCACTTTTAATTACAAGAAGAGCTCACTACCCAAACAAGTAATCAAACTTCTAGAATATAAGTACTATAAATTCTTCCTCAATTGATCTCTAATCTTTAGCTCGTTCTTGGATGACAAAATAGCTTTTAAAAAACTTCACATGTATTTCTTTCACAAATATTCACATCCAATTTCTCAACATAACAATTACAAGATAACACACTTGAATTTTGAAGATTTCTTTTGCATAAATTCCATGCCTTTACATAAATTTCTGCTAGGTTAGATAAATACACATTTCCAACTTAGACTAAACATCTAGGATGTCGTCTCTAATTGGACTAGTAATTATTTTGTAAACAAAATAATCCTTTGGTTCAATTTTTTTGTCTTTTTTCCCTATTAAAAAACAAATATCTTTGTTTGTATAGTCCTTACTAACTTTTGAGGTTATACACATCATCATCAACATGTATACAATATTCATCTAACTTTTCTAGTCATAATATGACATCAACAACAACTTATAAACAAAACAATGCACTACTGTATACCAAATTCATACATAAACAATTTTATAAGTACCAAAAGCAAAGTATCTTTATTTCTAAGGTTTTCTATGAGCATGTACATCATGGGTATGTGCAGGATCATGGTGTGCCAAAAAGTGGTGATCTAAAAAATCTGTAGTTATGAAATATCTCAAACCATTTCAAAATCTATTCCAACTTTTTCCCCACCAACCTTGATACTAAATGAAAATAATTAATATCCTTATAAGGTCTACTATATTTTTTGATACCAAACCTATATCGTCAACTTTAAAAACATCCTAAAAATATGCTTTTGGCTTGTTTTTATGTGATTTTTACTTCAAACATGTAGCTAACGACTTTTTTTTCACCAAAATCTGATGAAATGAAAAGGGTTTCTTAAGAATGTTCTTATCTTTCCATAAATGTAATATTTTCCAAATTATGAGTTTAGTAAGTAATTATTGCTTATTTTCTAATGGAGTTACGTATAAAGTCTTGATTGACACACTACTTGAAAAACTACTATAACTTTCAAATGGTACAACATTTTTAAATCCAAAAGATGCATCACATTCTATGTTTCTTCTACTATAAGCGGAAAAAAATGAAAAATTGAATTTTATAGAGTTTTGAATTAGTTAAGGTGGTCAGAAATGAGAGTTTTTTTATTCCAAAAATACTAAAATTAAAAATTAATTATTAATTGTTTATTTAGAATAAAAAGACCCAAAAATATGTGTTACATCTAGGCATGAGTCTACTACTTATATCTAGAATATTATTAAAAAATATTATCATTTGATTTTGATTAAGGTGGTCAGACATATGTCTACTTCTTATTTTTGAATATTTCATTAAAATTCAAAATTTTGACCAATTAATTTTTATTTTTTTGAGATAAGTCCTAGTAGTTTAGAAACTGGATTCAATTTTCTAGAGATTCTTTTCTCTCAACTTTTTGATATAAAGTTAATAACAAGTAGAAAATTGCATGCCAAGTTGACATAACCCTAATTTTCTAGTTTTTTATTGCCACTTAAGGGAATAGTTTGGTTGATCATGATCCTACACATGCCCTCATGTATTTCCATAAATGATAACTATTACATATCTCCATTAGCTAATTGTCAACATGCATATCATTTTTTCTTTGAAAAATGTATATAGTATGACCAAGTTTTCCATAATGATAGCATGTTGGTTTTCCCTTTGACTTTGTATTCCTTAGTTATCGATTCTTGGATGTTTCTCTTTGCTCAATGCATGAATGTCCTATGCCATCAATACTGCCAGATGATTTAATAACTTCTTCAAAGTATTCCATTACTTCTTTTGGTTTGTTGAATCTCTCCATAGATTCTTTCCCAATTGTCAATTCATTATTCAGTATGTCCTTCTATGATTTGAGATTTTCTATTTCCACATCCTTTTGATTTAACTCCCAATTTACAAGAATTATTTCATTCATCGTGTCTAGTTGAGTTTTTGTGAGCTTCTACACATATGATGTCCTTTCTTCAAGTTTTGTATTCATTACTCTTTTGTCTTCCTCAACCATAACCATGTCTTCTTTTTCTTTCTTCTTTTGCTTGGTCACTTTACATAATCTTACTGATTGGATTTCATGTTCACTTTCTAGTCCACTTATTTCTTCATTCATAACTTTATTCTTTAAAAGTAGATCTACAAATGCTTTGTCATTTGGATTGATTATTTCAAGTTTTTGCAATATGAGTTCGATGTCAATCATCTTATTGTCAATAACCTTGTCCAGTTTAAAAACCTTCAACTCCAAGATCTAATCTCCAAGAAATTTAAGAATGAAGAAGCTCTAATACCAATTTTTGATTGATGGAAGTGTAAATAAGGAAAAAGCTACTGAGAGAGGCAGGTGAATCATAATCTTAAGCACTTTTACTTTTCAATAATTCATTCACACATTCACTAGTTGCCTTGTGCTTGTAAAACTTGTAAGCATAAACTTGTTGTACAATATAAATTTAATCTATCACATGCATGAAAATAAATATATAACACAATATTTGTTACCCAAAAATCCTCCATGTTGAAGGTAAAATTGTTGGAAATTTGATTGAAAAGCTCAGTATTGAAGATCTAAGAGGGAAAATATTGCAAAGAAAGAAGATTATTGTTTTCAATCATTGTTTGGTCATTGATTTCAAACTTGCTACTTGTAGGAATGACATTTTCTTATAAGATCCAAGTACTATCACTTAGTTGATTGATGAAGAGGATTTGATCAATAATATGAAACAAGAGCACCTAAGGGAAAGGTTGAGCTATGATGTTGTAATGAAGTGCAAGGATTAGTCAAGACAATGGTTAAATGATATATTGATAACATACTCAAAGATACAAGAGGTTGGTCACACTTAGAAACATTGGAGGAAGAAGTTGTAACAAGGTTGACTACAAAGCTTAAACTAAGATCATTAGTGGGTGCCAAGCAAGTTAGTTGAATCCAAGCAAATTCTTAGTTGGAGCCAAGTAACAGGAAATTCTTGTGTGTGCCAAGTGATCTTCAGGTATTAAGCATCAGGAAAAACATAGTTGATGCCGAGTAACATAGTATGTGCAAAGCATGGGTATTTCAATAGTGCTAAGCTACTGCATTATTTCAAATGATGAAGATTCACAAAATTTGAGCCAACAAAGTGGTTATTTTGAATTTTGTGAATGAGTTGAAAGATAAGGATGATGAGCCAGTGGCACAGAATTCTATGCACACCATTTTTTAGTGAATTCAAGAGGATTATTCAAGAAGTTTCTAGAGGAAACAAAATATAGGTTAGATGAAATGAATCCTACCTAATCCATACAAATTGAAAATTAAAGAATGGAAGAATCAAGTGGGAAGAGGACTCAAACACTTCTATTTAAGGAGCCATAGACCAAGAAGAAGATGATGCTGATGCTATTGCCACTGAAGAGCCAAACTATGAAGTAGTTAGAAGGGTGTCAAGGAGAAGACATCTAGGAGAAGAAAGAGCGCAGAGGCTCTACTTCTATGAGTGGTCATGAAGAGATGATTGCACTAGTACATTGAACATAGAGACTTAGGGAGACTAAGCTTGAAAGGAGGGCAAGCTGTCAGAGTTGTAGTGATTGAAGGCCAGGCAATGGTATGAGCAGAGAAGTGATCTGAGATCTACAAGATAAGTTGTATGTTGTAGTCAAGTCAAAAAAATTCTAATACTCTCTAGAAATTGTATTAGACATGAAAATCCTATGGACTTAGGTTGGTTTAATAGCCATTTTTAAATTCTTTAATAGGGTGGCATTCCATGTGAATGATCTAAAGTCCTCTAACCAGGCCCACTCCTAATAGGGTGGTTAAATCCTTTAACAAGGCCACATTTAATAGTGTGTTATAAGCCTTTAATAGGGACGACCTTTCATAGGGCATCACTTCAAAAGAGTGAGAATTGAGTAGCATGTTATTGGTGGTTTTTCCCAAATTGGGTTTCCATGTAAATCACTGTGTTATGTGTTGATTATTTATGTGTTATGCTTGCATGTCGATTTACAGTAACTTGCTGGATAGAAAAGTTAAAGCTTGGATGAATGAATGGTTGAATTGTCTCACTATACTTAGTGAAAAGTTTGAATAGGACATCTAGACCTTGAATAATTGATTCACCCCCCCTCTTATTTATTGTAAAGAATTTTTAACAATTGGTATCAGAGTCATCTGATAATTTAGTTTCAAGGTTCTAGAAGTAGGAAGATCAAGATGTCCAAGAGAGAAGTTCTCCAGCTCAACAAAGACAATGTTGTTGCATGATAGAGTCTAATAAAATTGCACCTTGGATCAATATGTGACTATGCACAAACCTCAATTGGAACAGAACATGTAAATCCAATAGGACCTCTTACTGTAGATGATTTGATTAAAAAGAAGGAACACAATCAAGCAATGTTCGAAATTACCTCTGCACTTAGTTATGTAGAATATGATGACATCAAAGATTGTGAAATTGCATTCAAAATGTGGAAAGCCTTATCATATACTTATGGAGGAGGTCAAAATGTCTAGAGAGCAAAGAGAGAAAGCCTAAGAGGAAAGTTTGATGACATGAAAATGGAGGAAGGTGAAAATAATGCTCAATATGCTGCAAGAATGAAAGAAGCGGTAAGTGCAATAAGAAGTCTAGGTGGTTAGTTGGAAGAAGAAATTGTCATCAAAAAATACTTAAGAACTCTACTCCCTATCTATGCTATTAGAGTTTCAGCCATCCAAGAGCTAAGATGTGTACAAGGAAACACACTAACGTTTGAAGGAATAGTGGGAAGACTTGCTGCATTTGAATTGTCAAATTTTGATAACTACAGACCTAAGAACCTTGAATCTTCTTTCAAGGCCAAGATAAAAATAAAAGATACTGAGGAGGAGACATCAAGAAAGAAGAGAAGAAAGAGAAAAAATGCATCTAGTGATAGCAGCACAGATGAGGAAGATTTGGAATAGTTAGAGGCACTACTAGCTAGGAGATTCCATAGAGGCAAAGATAAATTCAAAGGTAAGCTCCCTATCATATGTTTCAATTGCAATGAAGTAGGTCATATTGCTGGAAGATGTACATAGAAGAAGAACTACAAAGAAGGAAACAAGTATATGAACAACAGGGAAGATGATAGCAAAGACTACAAGGAGAAAGGCAAGAGATGCTACATTGTTGAAGAAGATTCTGATGAGAATGATGATGAAGTAGTTTATGTGGCCATGGAGGATGAATTAGATAAAGATGAAGATGAAGCAACAAAATTGGTTACCTATGTGAAGAAAAATGAAAAGTGGATCGTAGACAGTGGATGCTCACATCACATGACAAGAGATAAAGGTAAGTTCATTACCTTTACTCAATATGATAGAAATAGTGTTAGATTTGGTAATAATGCTCCCTATAAAATAAAAGGAAAAGGCTCTATTAAACCCATAGGGAAAATTTCATGTGATGATGCATACTATGTTGAAGGACTGTACTACAACTTGTTGATGTATCACAGTTACGCAATGTACGTTGCAAAGTTGAATTTGGAAACAAAACTACCAAGATTTATGACACTGATGGAAATTTGATAGGAAATGGTGAAAAAACTAGGAGTAATTTTTTTTACCTAGATATAGAAGATGCAACATGTCTTGTTTTTAGATTTGATGATGTGTGGTTGTGGCATAAAAGACTGTGTCATGTTAACTTTGATAATATGATCAACATTAGCAAGAAAAAGAAGGTCAGATGGTTACCCAAATTGAAGAAACCTAAAAACACAATGTGAAAACAATGTCAACTAGGAAAGATGACTAAGTCTAGTTTCAAAAGCAAAACATACACTTCCAAAAAGTACTAGAGCTAGTCCGTATAGACTTATGTGGTTCAATAGAAGTGCAAAGCTACCTAGGAGACATATACATAATGCTATTTGTAGATGACTATTCGAAGATGATGACTACTATATTTTTAAGGAAAAATCTAATGAATTTCAAATGTTTAAGTGGTATTTGGATAGAGTTGAGAAAGAAATAGGAAAGAACCTGAAATGCCTAAGGTCAGACAGAGGAGGTGAGTTCACATCAAAAAAGTTTGAGATATTCTGCAATGACAAAGGCATCAAAAGGAAAACATCAGCACCAAGAACTCAACCATAGAATGGTATTACTAAAAGAAGGAATAGATTAATGATTGAATGTGCTAGAACCTTGATGATGGAAAAAAATGTTGCACTAAAATACTAGAGAGAAGCTATAAGTACTACAGTTTACACACTAAATAGAGTCCAAGTCAAGAAAGGTACAAATGCAACACCTTTTGAATTATGGTATGGTCACTCACCTAATGTTAAACATTTCAAAGTATTTGGTTGTAAATTCTATATTCTTAAAGATATTAAAAATGAAAAGTTTGATACAAAAAGTGATGAAGGCATATTTCTTGGATACTCCACTAGAAGCAAAGTGTAGAAGTGTTTGAACACTAACACTAACAAGATTGTGGAGAGTGCAAATGTAAATTTTGATGAGCATGCAAAAGTCTAAGTTGATGAGTACAAGAAATCAGAGGATTATAGATCCTTTGTATACTTTTATGAAGCAATGTCTCTTGAAGACAATGCTACAAATCAAGTTGGGAATCAACAAAAAATTTCAATATCTGCCGAGTCACAGCCTGTGAATGTCAAGCCACATTGTGAATGTCGAGCCACATTTAGAAGTTGAGTTGTAGAATTTAGAGAATACACATTCTAATTCTGAAAATAGTATACATGAAAGGAATGATGAAATACCAGATGAAGAAGAACAAAGTGACTCTAAAGCTAAAGGATCAAACATGGAAAGAAGGACATAACCAAGGTTAGTCAAGTATATAAGAAGACATCACCCTGCAAAAAAAATCATTGGTGACAAGGATGCTAGACCAATGACACAGAATAGACTGAGGAATGAATCATGTCTGCTGAGCAAGGTTGAACCTAAAACACTAAAAGATGCAATACAAGATGATGACTAGTATAAAGCCATGGTAGAGGAGATAGATCAAATTGAAAAGAACAAAACATGGACCCTAGTTCCTAGACCAGTTGATAAGAATGTGATTGGTACCAAAAGGGTGTTCAAAAAAAAACTTGATGAGAATTGTGAGATAACAAGAAATAAAGCCAAACTAGTTTGCAAAGGCTATGCACAAGAACAAGGACTAGATTATGGGTAAACATTTGCCCCTGTTGCAAGAATGGAAGGAGTCAAAACATTACTTGCACATGCTACATACAAAGTTTTCAAAGTGTACCAAATGGATGTGAAGTCTACTTTTCTGAATGGTATACTAGAGGAGGAAGTCTACATAGAACAACCAGAGGGATTTGTAGATGGTAAGAACAAGGACATGGTCTGCAAATTGCACAAGGCACTTTATGGATTGAATCAAGCACCTAGAGCATGGTATGAGAGGTTGCACAAATATCTTGTGAAGATAGGATTTGAGAGAATAGATGACAACAACAACTTGTAAATCAAAGCTGATAAAGGTAAAGACATTTTGATATTAGAAATATTTGTTGATGATATAATATTTGGAGGAAAAGATGTTCTATGCAAAGATTTTGTTGATCAAATGAAGCCTGAATTTGAGATGTCAATGTTTGGAGAAATCAAATTCTTTGTTGGATTACAAGTACATTAATTGAGACATGGCATATTTGTGACCCAATCCAAATACATTAAGGAGATACTCAAAATATTTGGGTTAGAAGAGTCAAAACTAGTTAGTACACCAATGACAACTAGACATAAGCTAGCCAAGAATGATGAGTCTGCTAAAGTGAATCAGACATTATATAGATAAATTATTGGAAACCTACAATATGTTGTACATAGTAGCCCAAACATTGCATTAGCTATTGGAATAGAGGCAAGATTTTTTGCAAATCCAAGAGAAAATCACTTAATGATAGTGAAGAGAATACCAAGGTACCTAAAAGGAACTGATGACTTTGGCTTGTACTGGAAGAAGAGTGAAAAGTTTGAGCTAAAAGCCTACACTGATGTAGATTGGGGAGGTAACATTGATGATAGAAAAAGCACCAGTGGAGGAGCACTTTTCTTGGGAAAATGGTTTATTACATGGACCAGCAAAAAGAAAAGTTGCACCTCACAGTTGATTGTTGAAGCAGAATATGTTGTAGCTGCTATAAATTGCACCAATATTGTATGGATCGAACATTTGTTGCAAGGTATGAAGGAAGAGGTAACTAAGCTTTTGATACTTTATTGTGATAATACAAGTGCTACCAACATATCAAAAAACCCTGTAATGCATGCTAAAACCAAGCACATTGCAATCAAGTATCACTATGTAAGAGAGTTGGTGGAAGACAAACAAGTGAAGATGGAATATGGTAGCTCAAAGGAACAAATTGTTGACATCTTCACAAAAGAACTACCTAAAGATGCTTTTGATTATCTTAGAGGTAAATTAGGGGTGATACCCCTAGCCAAGGCTACTTGAGGCAAAAGCAAGACTGCCTTGCATCAAATGAGTTGACTGTTAAAAGATTTTACACATTGATGTAGAGGATGTTTACTTCAAGATTCATGCCTAAAGTAGTAGATGTGCTAAAGTTCCAAATCAGTCACAAGAAAAGTGATGGAGGGAGAAATTGAATGAACCTACAAAAGCTATATTTGCATATTAAGATGTAAATATGTCTTTGTCATTGTTGTCAAAGAGGGAGAAATAGCAAAAAACTGATCAACATGAGAACTTGTGAGAAATTGATCACATGCTAATGATATGGTGATAAAAATTATGAAGGAGATGATGATTAAATAAAGATAGAAGGAGAAGTTAACATAAATAATCAAAAGTTGATCAAAATAGCAGAAGATGAGCAATCGAGAGGGAGGAAGACAAAGAATAAGGATACAACAACAAAGAGGGAGAAGCAAAAATGAAGCAATCAGAATAATAGAGAAAGAGGTGAAGATAAAATTACTTTTTGGCATTTGACTTATTTTTCTAACTAAATTAACTTGTGGTTAAATAGTTTAGTCTGATGGTTGATCAGTTTGGTTTAACATGAATGCCAAAGACGGAAACTGTTGGAAATTTGATTGAAAAGCTCATTATTGAAGATCAAAGAGGGAATCTATTGAAAAGAAAGAAGATTGTTGTTTTCAATCATTATTTTGTCATTGATGTCAAACTTGCTACTTGTAGGAATGACATTTCCTTATAAGATCCAAGCACTATCACTTTGTTGATTTGATGAAGAGGATTTGATCAACAAGATGTAACAAGAGCACCTAAGGGAAAGGTTGAGTTATGATGTTGTAATGAAATCTAAGGATTAGTTAAGACAATGGTTAAATGATTTATTGATAACATACTCAAAGATACAGAGGTTGGTCACACTTAGAAAAATTGGAGGAAGAAGTTGTAAAAAGGTTGACTGTAAAGCTTAAACTAAGATCATTAGTGGGTGCCAAGCAAGTTAGTTCAGGTTGAGAAAATTCTTAGTTGGAGCTGAGTAACAAAAAAATTTAGTGTGTGCTGAGTGATCTTCAGGTGCCAAGTATCAGGAAAAACACAGTTGATGTCGAGTAACATGGTATGTGCTAAGCACTGGTATTTCAATAGTGCTGAGCAGCTACATTATTTCAAATGACAAAGATTCACCAAATTTGAGCCAACAAAGTGGTTATCTTGAATTTTGTGAACAAGTTGGAAGATAAGGATGATGAGTTGGTGGCACAAAATCTATGTAAACCATTTTTGAGCGAATTCAAGAGGATTATTCAAGAAGTTTCTAGAGGAAACAAAATATGGGTTAGATGCAATGAATCCTACCTAATCCATACAAATTGAAAATTAAAGAATGGAAGAATTAAGTGTGAAGAAGACTCCAAGAATTCTATTTAAGGAGCCATAGACCAAGAAGAAGATGATGCTGATGCTATTGCCATTGAAGAGCCAAACTATGAAGTAGTTAGAAGGGTGTCAAGGAGAAGACATCTAGGAGAAGAAAGAGCACAGAGGCTCTACTTCTATGAGTGATCATGAAGAGATGATTGCACTAGTACCTTGAGCATAGAGCCTCAGGGAGACTAAGCTTGAAAGGAGGGCAAGCTATTAGAGTTGTAGTGATTAAAGGCTAGGCAATGGTATGAGCAGAGAAGTGATCTGAGATTTGCAAGATAAGTTGTATGTTGTAGTTAGGTCAAAAAATTTCTATTACTCTCTAGCAATTGTATTAGACATGAAAATCCTATGGACTTAGGTTGGTTTAATAGGCATTTGTAAATCATTTAATAGGGTGGCATTTCAATTGAATGTTCTAAAGTCCTCTAACTAGGCCCACTTCTAATAGGGTGGTTAAATCCTCTAACAAGGTCACATTTAATAGTGTGTACTAAGCCTTTAACAGGGCAAGCCTTTCATAGGCCATCACTTCAGAAGAGTGAGAATTGAGTAGCATGTTACTGGTGGTTTTTCTCACATTGGGTTTTCACATAAATCACTATGTTATGTGTTGATTACTTATGTGTTATGCTTGCATGTTCATTTACAGTAACTTGTTGGATAGAAAAGTTAAAGCTTGGATGAATGAATGGTTGAATTGGCTCACTATACTTAGTGAAAAGTTTGAATAGGACATCTAGACCTTGAATAATTGATTCACCCCCCCACCTCAATTATTCTAAAGCATTTAAAAAAAAAACTAGGGTAGGGATGACACCCACAAATTGTCACTACTGTAGTGATAAAGTTAACATATAAGGGTTATAATGTTTGATCATAATATATGATCTACTCTATGAGGGGTCTGCCATCTTAAAATCATTTGGGACTACTATGTCTCAACTTGTTAGAGTATTTAACACTTACAGTAAAGATAGAAATATGTTAGGATATTTACAAAGATTGGTTAACACCACCTCTAAAAAGATTTACCTTGAGTCAAGTTGATTAAAACTGATTTAGCACCTAGCTCTAGGTTGTTGATCAAATGCATATTGTCTTTGTTGTTACACAAAATGCCATATATTTACCAATCATTGTATGCCAAGGTCACTTAGGTAATGAAGACAATTTTCTATGTATGTCAAGCATTCTAGTATTTGCCAAGTTCAGAAGATAGTCTATGCTAAGTTCACTTGGGCGTAGAAGAGAAGTTCACATAAGTTGAGTGTTTAACTCAGACCACTTGGTTAAAAAAGGAAAGTTGGATGGAACCAACACTAACCAAGATCACTTAGTTACCAAAGGAATTTTGTAGAAGATGTAGTGCTAACACATGAAAATTATTTTAGTGTTAGTTTCTACCAAGCAGGGTCAACTAACAAATGATTTTCTTTTTCTGACATATTGAGTTTAATGAATTTGTTTGTTGGTTCTATCTGACTAAAGAGATAGATATTAATTATTCTATGATGTATTTAAGATGAATTAACATTTTGTATGATATTTTTATAAGGTCAAGTTGAGGATTAAAAGTGTGTAACTGGATTTAAGAATAAGAGATGCTTAGAGGAAGCGAATTTGAAGGATAAGAAAAATATGCTTGAGGAGCTACAAAGATACATTCTATCTCGAAGGATCAAGTGTTTGAGCAAGAATTGAGATCTTAAATCATCAATATAGTTACATCAATAATTAGTTCATATCATTGTTACTCTCTAACCATTGTACTAGTGAACTAAATATTTTAACAAAGTTGAGTTAACAACTATTTGTAAATCCTCTAACAAGGTGGCATTTCTAGATTGAAGTGTCTAAAGAACTCTAACAAGGCCACTCCTAACAAGGTCACACCTAACAGTGTATTTTTTAACCTTTACTAAGGTTGGCTCATGACATGGCTTACTTTAGAGGAGTGAAAAAGAGTTGTTAGTTGGAATTGGTGGTTTTTCCAAAATTGGGTTTCCACGTTGAATCTTGGTTTCATTTGTGTTCATGCTATTTATTTTATGTGTATGAAACTAAGTTAATTAAAGTTAATCATAGATAATATATTGATTTTTCCATGTTCATTATTTTCTAAGTAATAGTTGTTATTTTAGTAGTTACCAAGTTACAACATATTTTTAGTGTTAATTGTGTGCTTATGTGTTAACTAAGTTATAGTACTTTCATTAAAGCTTATGTTTTGTATTGACATCTATGGGATATGGGATTTATTTTAGTGATAATTGATTCACCCCTCCCCTCTTATTTACTCCTCTTATATTTCCAACAATTGGTATTAAAGTTTTTGGTGCTTGCAGAGAAGGTTTCAAGGACCTAAGGTAAAGGTCAAGATATCTTACACAAGGGAGATCCCCAAGCTGAACAAAGATAACTTCAATGCATGGTACAAACTTATGAATTTATATTTGGAAACCATCAGTGATTCAAGTCTAAAACATCTTAATGCCAATTGTATGATAGCTAATGGAACTATGGCTATTGAAGAAATTATAGAGAAGAAGAATCATAACATTATGATGATTAATAGTTCTTCAACTCTCAACTATGTCAAATTTGATGAAGTCAAAGACTTTAGTACTTCTTATGAGATGTGGATCAAGATAAAAGCCATCTATGGAGTAGATGATAATACATAAGAAGAGCCAAAGATGAAAGTCTTAGAGAACAATTTGATCAAATAAGGATGAGACAAGATGAGAACATTACAAATTATAGTGATAGAATCAAAGCCAATGCTTGTGCAATCAAAGCCTCAAGAGGAAAGATTGAAGATGAGACAATGATAAGTATGTTTCTTAGAAAAATTCTTCCTATATATGTGATTAGAGTTTCAGAAATTCAAGAGAGATGAGATGTTAACCTAATAATGATATATAATTGGATGCAGTAGTTGGAATATTGACTACATTTCAGCTAGATAACTCTGATAATTATGTTCCTAGTTCTAGAAATCTTGAGTTTGAATTTGAAGCCAAGTTGTCACTCAAGAAGAAAACTAAAAAGTCTAAAGGAAAACACTCTAAAAGTGAAGAGGAAGATATTTCTGACAGTGATCTTGAATCCATTAAAGCATTACTTGAAAGAAGGTATCCCAAAGGAAAAGGAAATTACAAAGGTAAAATTCCTTTAATCGAATTTTCTTGTGTAGAAGTTGGTCACATTATTGCAAGGTGTCCAAACAAAGAAGACAAAGATGAAAAGAAGAACAAAAAATACAAAGGAAAGAAGGATTTCAAAAGCTACAAGGACTAAAAGGATAAAGGTAACAAGTCTTTTTTTATGGCTAAATACTCAAATAGTAGTGTTGATGATGAAATGGTCTATATTGTCATAAAAGATGAATCTTATGATGAAGAAGAGAAAATGGAAATTATCTATCATGTTAGCAAAAATGATACATGGATTATTGATAATGGTTGTTCACATCATATGACTAGTGATAACAAAAAGTTTTAACATATAGAACACTATGATGGTAGAAGTGTAAGATTTGGAAACAATGAACCATGTTACTTAAAAGGAAAAATGTTGTATCTAACTAACTAATGAACTTAGATGTGATAATGCTTATTGGTTTGAAGGACTGAATCATAATATATTTAATGTGGCACAATTAACATTGGAACCAATGTAGAATTCATGAATGGGAAGGCTAAGCTACTAGATGGAAAATAAAATCTGGTTGGGTCATGTAAGCAAATAAAAGTTAACTTAGTCTACATGGATCTTAGTAAAAGCTCATGTTTCATTACTCAAGTAGAAGAAAGTTGGTTATAGAATAAAAGGTTATGTCATTTAAACTTTGATAACCTAATCAAGATAAGAAAAAACAAAAGACTGAGAGGTATTCCTAGTTTGAGGAAACTTGACATGGGTCTATGCAAAAATTGTCAAATTGGCAAGATGGGCAAGATAAGTTTCAAGAGAAAGAACTTTTACTCTAAAGAAATCTATGAGCTAGTTCATATAGAACTTTGTGGACCTATTGGAATTAAAAGTTATAGTGAAGATAAGTACTTTATTTTATTTGTTGATAATTATTCTTGAATTATGATTGTAATGTATCTGAAAGATAATGTAAATATTTTCAAAAGTTTAAGTGGTATCTAGCAAGAGTAGAAAAGGAAATAGGAAATAAGCTAAAATTTTTAAGATTAGATAGAGGTGGTGAATTTATTACTAATTAATTCAATGAATTCTGCACTAAAAGAGGAATCAAGAGACAAGTATCATCCCCTAGCACACCTCAACAGAATGGTATAGTAGAAAGAAAGAACGAATCAATCATGGATTGTGAAAAAACCTCGATGATAGAAAAGAATGTTGCAATCAAATACTAGAAGGAAGCAATCAATATAGTCATGCATATCTTAAACAAAGTATAGTTTAAGAAATACTCAAATCAAACTCCTTATGGATTATGGTATGGCTACAAACCAAATGTAAGTTACTTGAAAGTATTTGGTAGAAAATGTTATAGTTTGAAGTAGACTAGGAAAGAGAAATTTGACGTAAAAGGTGATGATTACATATATATAAGATACTCTAGTAGAAGAAAAGCATATAGATGTTTGAATATGACCACTCATAAGATCATAGAAACTACACATGTGAGAATTGATGAGTTTGCAAAAAAGAGTGAAGAAGAGAGCAACAAAGAACCTATAGATTACAAAAAAATTATTTACTTTGAACCTAAGACATTGCCTAATCCAATTAGGAGTCAATAGACTTCACCTCCCAAGGCCCCAAAATCTCTAGAAGATACCAAGTTATAGCAATTGAAACTCCAGACATAGTTTGAAGGACCCAAGCCAGAGTCAAAGGCTATTGAGTTGCAACTAGTACAACCTAAGTCTAATTTTGAAGGACTTGAGTCACAAAGAGTGGGACCCAAGCATGATGCAGAAGATCATTGTCAGGTAAGTGGAACAAGTTTGAGATTCAAAGTACCTCTATTATTAAGACATATTAGAAGGCACAATGCATCTGATTAGATTGTTGCAAACAAATTAGATGGTACAATGATAAGAAACAAATTGAAAGGTACATGTTTACTTATTGAATTTGAACCTAGATTAGTTAAAGATACTTTGGATAATGAAAGATGGATTGAATAAATGAATGAAGAGATAGAAAAGATAGAAAGGAATAAGATCTAGATTCTTGTTCTTATACCCAAGGATAGGAATGTAATTGACACAAAGTGGGTTTTCAAAATAAGCTAAATGAAGATGGAGAAGTTTAATGAAACAAAGAAAGGTTAGTATGGAAAGGCTATTCTCAAGAAGATGGTATTGATTACAGAGAAATTTTTTCTCCTATTGCAAGATTATATGGTTTTGGGACTTTACTTCCTTATGTTGCACTTAAATGATTTAAATTTTTTCAAATTGATGTGAAATCTTCTTTCTTGAATAAAATTCTTGAAGAGGGAGTCTACATAGAGCAACCTGAAGGTTTTGAATATCTAAGAAAAAAGAATATGGTTTTCAAGATGCATAAGGCATTGTATGGTCTCAAGTAAACTCCCAAATCTTGGTATGAAAGACTTCAAAATTATCTTATGAAGATTGGTTTTCAAAGGAAAAATGATAACATCAACCTATACATCAAGAAAGGACTAGACAAGAAGATTGTGTTCAAAAAAATATTTGTGGATGACACATTGTTTACTATAAATGATGATTCATGCAAATATTTTTAGAGGAAATGAGTAAGGAATTTGAGATGTCCATGCTTCGAGAGATAAAATTCTTTGTTGGATTGCAAATTCAACAGAAGAAAGATGGTATCTACATTACTCAATCCAAGTATAGCAAGGAGATACTAACAAAATTTGGAATGGAACATTCAAGACTAGTTGGAAAACCTATCTCTACTAGACATAAGCTTTCCAAAAATTATAATTTAAAGGAGGTAGATAAGACCACACATAGATCAATGATTGGAAAACTACAATATGTAGTGCATAAAAGGCTTGATATTGCATTAGCATTTGGTATGGTGCCAAGATTTTCAACTAATCCTAAAGAAAATCATATGATGGCAATAAAGAGAATCATGAGGTATCGGAAGGGTACTAAAGAATATGGATAATGGTACACGAAAGGAGACAAATTAGATTTGAATCCTTCACCAATGTTGATTGGGTAGGAAGTGTTGATGATAGGAATAGCACTAGTGGTGGATCATTCTTTCTTGGACAAGTAAGAAGTAGAACTACATTTCTCAATCTATAGAAGAGGCAGAGTATGTTGCAACAGTTGGTCATAGAATGGTCTTGAAATTTGAGTATCAACACACTTAACCAATTCCACCATATATACTGAGTACACTATGTATGCTGAGTGAGTTATACTAGTTGCCAAGTCAGAATCCTAACAGGTACCAAGTGACTTTAGGTGCTGAGCAAGTAATAGATGTTAAGTAGTATATAGTTGTTGAGTCATAGCTCATGCTAAGCCACATAGAGTGTAATAGGTTTTGAGCAATCTAGAAATGTAATATGTGTTGACCAATATAGGAACATTCATGTGTTGAGCACTAGTAATATAATATGTGCCAATTAACACAGAATCTGCATATGAGTTTGTGCCCTCAAAAACTCAGATGTAAGCCATTTTTGGAGCCGACATAGAGAGATTTTGAAGGAGAAAAAAGGATAAGGATGAATCTTTTATATTACCTATCTGATCTACATGTAGCCAATCAGAAAAATGGAGAAGGCATGCAACCAATGAGAAAAATTCAAGGTATGAGCAAGAATTTGAGATTCAATATGGATCATAGATCCATACCTAACCCTAAGTCTTCACAATATTTAAAAGGAGGTCAAAAAATCCATTGCATGTGTGAGAGAGAATAGTGTATGGGGAGACTATAGCAAAATTTTAGTGTGAAGAAGGAAAGACATAGAGGAACAGAGCAAAAATTTCATATCTAGTTGATCAAAATAGTACAAGGGGCAAGAAACATGGTCAGATATCAGATCTTAGAGGATCAAAATCAGAGAGATCAGATCAAGTGCCTAAATTCAGTAAATGGAAATTGCATATTGTCAGGTTTATTATTCTAATACTTTCTTTCCATTGTATTAGATGCTAGAAATCCTATATTGATAGGTTAGCTTACCAACTAGGTAGGAAAACCTTTGGAGAAGGTGACAAAAATCCTATTGAACTGGGTGGGTTTAATAGCCTATTGTAAATCCTTTAGTAGGGTGACACTTCTTGTAAAGTGTTTGTAAATCATCTAACCAGGTCACTATTGACATAGTGTAAAGTCTTTAATAGGGCAGATCATTAGAAGTGGTTGAACATATTATTGTAGTAATTTTTGTGGGTGTCATCCCCACCCTAGTTTTACCTTCATATTCCTAGAGGGCTTCTAGGTTACCAAATCTCTTGTGTCATGTGTTGATGCATGCTTTCATTTCATGTTTGGTTATATGTTTACATGCATGTATTTTACTTTCAGTTATGTGTTCATGAGGGTTTAAAAAGGAAAAAACTACTTACTTTTGATTCACCCCCCCCAGAAGTACTCTTCCCATTTGAACATTCCAATAGTAACAATAATTAATTATTCCATTGTTGTTTGGTTCAAGCAACTATTGGCAAGTATGAAGGTAGAGATCAAGGATCTAGTGGTTATCTTTTGTGATAACACAAGTGCAATTAATATATTAAAGAATCATATAATGCATACCAAGACCAAGCACATTGCAATAAAATGTCATTTTTTGAGAGAATTGGTGCAAGACCAAGGGGTGAGATTGGAATATGTGAATACTAAAGAAAAAATTGCAGACATATTCACTAAACCATTACCTAAGGATGAATTTATGTATCTAAGAGGTAAGTTAGGGGTTATTCCCCTATTTGAAGCTCACTAAATAAAGTTTAGTGATGCATTAACCAGAGCATATTAAAGATCAATCAAGTTGATACATTATTGAAAGGGAAGATTGGATATGAATTAGTACATGAGGTAGATTGATATTCATTGATAATTGTATTTGGCATAAGATGTCAAAGAGGGAGAGTTTACTGTCATAAGTCATATCACCAAAAAAATGTTTGAAGATGTCAAAGTGGAAGAACTTGTTTTGATATCAAAAGGATAGAGTTTTCTATCAGAAGAAGATGTTGAAGACATAGTTCAATGATAGAGGGAGTTCTTATGGATGAGAATCAGAATGAAACTAAGGATATATTCTTTACTCTATTTTGCTCTAAAATTTTATTGTATTATGATATTTTATGTTGCCATCAATGCCAAAGAGCTATATTGTTGATCAAATGTATATTTCCATTAATGTTACACAAAATGTCATATCTTTACCAGTTAGTGTTTGCCAAGCTCACTCAGGTGATGAAGATAGTTTCTTGTGTGTTTCAAACATTCCAGTGTTTGCCAAGTTCAAAAGGTAGTGTATGTCAAGTTCACTTGGGCATAGAAGAGAAGTTTACAAAAGTTGAGTATTAACTGACCTCACTCGGTTAATGAAGGAAAGTTGGATGGAACTAGTGCCAATTGAGATCACTTAGTTACCAAATGAATTTCATAGAAGATGTAGTGTTAAAAAAGTTCACTTGGTTAACATAGGAAAATAATTTTAGTTTTAGTGTCTACCAAGTAGGGTCAAATAAAAAAGAATTTTCTTGTTTTGGCATATTGAGTTTAATGAAGTTGTTTGTTGGTTCTAGCTGACTAAGGAGATTAATACTAATTATTCTAATATGTATTCAAGCCATATTGACATTTTGTATGATATAAGTATAAGGCCAAGTTGAGGATTAAAAGTGTGTAAGTGGATGGAAGAATAAGAGATGCTTAGATGAAGCAAATCTGAAGGATAAGAAAAATATCCTTGAGGAGATACAAAGATACATTCAATCAGAAAAGATCAAGTATTAAACCTAGAATTGAGATCTAAAATCAGCAAGACTATTACATCATAAATCAGGTCATATCATTGTTACTCTCTAACAATTGTAGCAGTGAAGTAAATATCATAATAGAGTTGGATTAAAAACTATTTGTAAATCCTTTAACAATGTGGCATTTCTAGATTGAAGTGTCTAAAGACCTCCAACAAGGCCACTCCTAACAAGGTCATTAAATCGTCTTAAAAGTGACAACTAATAGTGTGTTTTTTAACTTTAAAAAAGTTGGCTCCTAGCAGGGCTCACTTTAGAAGACTGAAAAATAGTAACTAGTTGCAATTAATGGTTTTTCCCAAATTGGATTTCCATGTTAAATCTTGGTGTCACTTATGTTCATGATATTTATTTTATGTGTATGCAAATAAGTTAATTAATGTTAATCATAGATAGTATCTTAAGTTCTACATGTTCAATATTTTCAAATAACAATTTTTATTTTAGTGGTTACTAAGTTATAACATTTTCATCAGAGTTTATGTTTTGTGTTGACATATAAGGGATCTAGGATTTATATTAGTGGTAACTGATTCACCCCTCCCCTCTCAGTTACTTCTCTTATATTTCCAACACTTGGTATGCTTTGTAAGCTGATTTTGAGTCTTCTCTTTACAAATTGGTCCTCTCTTCTAATCTGATAAAACTTTTCTTTCCCTTCACTACTATGATTAAGTTACTTGCTCTATTAAGAGATAACAAAAAACTTCCACTAAATTCTAATCTAATCTTGATCCTTCACTTCATAATTAGCATATTACTCATTATCTATCACATTATTTGCATCTCTTTTCATCTTCACACTTTCTCCTCCTCATCTAGGTTAAAATATTCTCGATTTAAAGAGTTGCATAAAGAGTGTTCTAGTTACTTCCATATTTTTCCTCTTCATATGAATCATTGATCACACAACATATGGATCTGTGATCCACATCATAAATACATAAAAGTTTATGTAAAAAATGCTACAAATATTAAATGTTCCTTCCATGTTGGCTTGAAAATGATTTGCCTCAAAATATGTATCATTTCTAACTTTATGTATAGTCTTCATATCTCATCAGTTACTATTTTTTGATACTTGACATTGTTGATGCTCGGTCTATATTGTGCTCAACATGTTTTATGTAACTCAGTACTTATATGCTTGAACTTCTTAGTAGCTGTTGAGATCCACTTCTATAGAAAATATCCAGTGACCATATACTTACTCAAATCCTATAGTGCTCAGTACACACATGATTATGTACATGACTTATCCTATATAGAGTAGCTCGATCATAGTAATGATTGTTTGACTCTACCTAGTAATGACTAAGTGTTTAACACTAATAGAAAACAATAGTTATAGATACCAACATTATTGTCCAAGGGGAGAAGAGTAACCAAAGGGGAGAATACCCTAGATTGGGAGAATAACCTAAATGTAGTGAATAATGAGAAAGGGGAAGAAGTATATAGATGAAGAAGTATAATTAAAGAAAAGGATAATTCTACATAGATGAAAAATGATAGAAGATTGAACCTGAACAAAAAATCATAATTAGAGGGGGAGTAATGTTGAAGATAATCAAGAGTTTTCTATTGCTAAATATACAGACTGAGTAATAGTTTGAAGAACCAGAATTGAATATTTGTATTGTTGACTATACATACATTTGATTATCGTAGTAATATAAAATCTTATGTTGTTTATTTCCATCGATGCCAAAGGGAGATATTGTTTTCCCCAACTAATATGGTAATTGATGATGCATTGAACATATGCAAAAGAGTCATATCAGTTATTATATTATCATTGATGTCAAAGTCTTAATTAACTAGGTCCATTATGCTAATTGAAGAAAGTACCATATCACTTGATTGATTAAGATGATTCAAAGAAGGTATGTTGAAGATAGAATTGATATATAAGGTATTCAATGGGTACTAGAATAAGATGAACAATGATTATGTAATATTGGTTTGATTGTGTTACAATCATGAAATGTTGTAATGTATTGAATTTTACAAGCTTAAATGAATCACAAGGTTAATGAAGGGAAATTGTATTCATCGACTGCCTATAATATTGCTTAAGTGATTACTAAGAAGAAGGAAGAACATAGTTTCATGAGAAAGTTAGTATTAAACAATCTATATGTTTCTCGAGTAATAGTTTTATTTATTGAGAAATAGTTAGATGAATGAATTTGGAAAATTACAAATTGAGACTGAATTTTGATGAAATTATAGAAAGTTTAAGAAGGTTTGTTACAAGAGTCAATATTTGTTACAAGATCAATGATGGATAAAAATCAAGAAGAATCTAATGAAGGAAATTGAATAAGGATAACTTGGTTGGAAATAATGTTTCATGTAAAGTTATATTTTATATGTCTAAACATATTGTATGAAGTAATTCAATTGTAAACCAAAGATTGACAATTCTATTTAAGTGGGAAAAGATGGAAGAATCTGAAAGCATTAGGAAATATATTTAAGGATTTTTTGGAGATAGAATAGGCTGGTGATATATTTATGTTGATCTCATGTTGTTCAAATGAAGCCAATTACGCTGAAGTCTTCAGGGTTGATGTGGAATGTGAAGTTGTTGAATGTAAAGAGCTATTTGTTGAGCCAAGTTAGATGAGCACAAAATAGAGAAGACAAGAGGAAGAAGTTTATGGAAGACACAATCAACTGAGTGTGTAAAATATTCAAAAATAGCTATAACAAAGATCTAAACAAGAAAATGTATTTTCTATTCTTAACAGATCACTTTATACTATTTATAGTTTAGCTATTGCAGTTGAAAAAATCTCAGAAGTACTAAGTAGACCAACCAAGTATATGAAATCATTTACGGAAACATCAATTAATGGTGTTTGTCAGTCCTTTATATCAAAAAACTCTTTTTAGTCTTAAATGTGGAGTGATTAGTAGATGATCTTTTGGTCAAATCCTCTAACAAGGTCACTTCAGAAGAGTGAAATTTTTGGGTTATCATTCATAGGTGGTTTTTCCCTTAATAGGGTTTCCACATTAAATATTGGTGTCAAAATTGTGTATTTTTTTTTTTTTCAAGTTAATTTAAATGTTTTAAAAGTTTACTACAAATCGATAATAAATAAGATATTACTAGGTAATGAATGGAAAGTTACTTATAGATGATAATGCAAAAAAACACTTTGACATAAGTATGGATTAAAGTATTTGAAGAGATAGTTTAGAGACTATACCGAGTGATTGAATGTATTAAGGATATTTTTATTAATATTAATGGTCTAGTAGTATTGAAAATTTTGAAGGGACTGTGACATAATTTGACATAACTAATTTAGCTCACCTCCTAGTTATCTAACATGCTAAGTCAATTAGTAGTCAAAGTTAGAGGGGAAATAATTTAAGTCCTTCTCATGATACATCTAATAGGGATTAGAGAGGAAGAGGAAGAAGGAAAGGACCAAAAAGAGGAGGTTTTTATAGAACATGTCTCTACTACTACAAAAAAGTACATAAATCTTTTGAGTGGCCCCAAAATCAAGGGAAAACTAGTTGAAGAAACACAAGTGGAACATGTTGATAGATATTTCAAATCATCATATTCTAAAGATGTTGAAGAAGGAGAAGTCATGGTTGATAAAAGAGCCTTGCTAAGTGATGAGAAAGATCTTGAGAAAATGAAGAATTTGTTCTCTACAAGGTGTAAGTTTAAATGGACAAGTATGCAATTCTAGTATATAAAGTGGTAGAAAAGACAATCTTGTTTATCATGAAATGGTTAATATGTTTTTGATAAGATAAATAGGTTTTACAGGGATCCTAAAACCCAAAAGTTAAAACAAATCAAAAGGTTGAAAATAAGTAGTTTAAGCCCAGCCAAAAGTTAAAACATATCATAAGGCTGATACTATGCACTTTAAGCCCAGCCAAAGAATGAAAGCCAACCAAATGGCTAGTACAATAAAAAAAAAAAAAGCTAGAACCACAAAAAACTATAGCATACTAATAGTCCAAAAGATAGAAAGAGAAAAACCAAAGTTACTCCTCTACCTTTCTCTCAAACTCCTGTATCATTTGTGCTACTTCATAGACTTTGTTAGTCTCCTTAGCCATATGCTCCTACTTCTTCTAATCTTCTTGATCCAAGTTGCTGAATGTAATGTTAGTCATCATGTCCTCTTCCATTTTGGCTCTTTCTCTATCCTTTTCCTTGTTTTCATCTAGAGGACCTCTACCTTTTAGCATTCCATTAAGGGATGAGATGTTATCATTGATTGAATTTAGAATGGATATCATCTAATTTTCTATATTATGATTATATTTTTCAAAATTCTAGATTTTCTTCTTAGCCAAACTGAGTCAATTCCCCTGATCATTCAAATTTCTACATTCTAGTATCTTCCTTTTGTTTTCCAGTTAGCTTATTTTTTCTTTGAACTCATCCAATTCATGGTAAAGCCATTTGATTGACCTAAAATTTTCAATCATACTATATCTAGCATTATTAAGCACATTCATGTCAGTTTCCCTTGAATTATCCATAATAGCCACCATTGCAAGATCAATGAGATCCTCGAACTAGAGCTGACCCTATTTTTCTTGTAGAATTTGGGGGTTCATAACCTCTCTGACAATACCCATTTTGGAAGTTCTTACATTAAAATTTCTCTAGGCCATGTGCCTCTCCTTCATAACCACCTCTCCACCCTCTCCATCTTTCTTCTCCTTGTCCTATTCTTGAGGATGAACATGGGAAAGAAGAATGACAGAGATCTTTGACCCAGAATCAAAAATCCCCTTTGCATCCTTCTCTTTTGACCTCCTCGATTTTTTCACCACTGACTCCTCTTTCTTAATTTTCATCTCCTCATCATCCTCTTCATCAATTTTCATATCCTCCCCTTCATAGCTTGAAGTTTTAGACCTGTGTCTTCTAGGGCTCTTCCTACTCAGGGTTTTAATTGATGAGGGTGATTTATTCATTGACTCCTTGGCCTTATTTCCAAAAAAAATGTTTTCTTCACCCTCCAAACTAATACTTTGGACATCCTCCATATCAAATGAAAAACTAGAACTACTAGTATCCTCAAATGCATCCACTCCCTGCAAGGTGGTTTTGCTAATGTTTTGAGCCTTGAAATGCTCATAAATTAGAAGTAATAACCCCTCATGTAGGGCTAGATTCATAGAGGGTTTTTTCTTGTACCCATAAATACCCTTACACCTTGATGTATATAAATAAAAAGGGAAATAAATCTTGACACCATAGTGGAAGTGAATGAGTAAAACAAAAAGGTGTGTTCTTACTCTATCAAATCTAGTGTCCAAAGAAATATACTCTATAACAACCTATAAAACATACTTCCATAGCTTCTTGATAGAATCCATTTCATAGTAAGTTTCACACTTTACCAATTCATTTATCTCCTTGGTATTCTTTGCGAAATCCTTCACAACATTTGGTGACATCTTCTTATCTCTATAAAATTTCAACCCCTCTACCAAAATTTTAGTAAAAAGAGAAATGATTTCCTTAGTAACCTAAAATGAAACCCTATCCACTTTGACCCTCATGTCCTTCCAAGAATTAACCATACTATTAGTGATTGCAGGGTGGAAACTATGAAGTTTAGAAATATAGTTGGCTATACCACCCTTCTCCAATTTTTCCCAAACTTTAGCCCTTTCTTTCCATTTTTTAGCTTCACCAACAAGTTCCTTCCTACTTCATTCCCCCACTATTTTTGAATTTTCAACACAAAATATTCTCATAAACTATGACCTTTGATAACCCTTCTCAAGCCTCTAAAAACCCTGGTTTCCACCTCTTTGATAATCACTGATTAGTTTTTCATTACCCAAAAAATGGTAGAGAAGGAGGAGAAAATCAACCCATGAAACATGTCGATTTGACACAAATAACCTCATCTAATTTTGTTTTCTGTAAATGCCATAATTACAAAAACTCACACCCAAACTCTCATTAATAACAATTATTACAATTAGATATCCATTGTAACTCCCTAGATTTTTCTAGCTCAATGAGGCTCTTCACTTCTTCTAGGATATTCCTGCCTGAATTCAAAATCATCACCTTATCTTGCCTCACTACTTTCTTGGCAAACTAGTTTGCCCAAAAATTTTCCTCCTTGTATTCATGGGTGATGTGGACACTTTCAAAATTGCCAAGAAAGGAATGGGTCTCTTCAATGATATTAGCTATGGACCATGATGGTTGGGTGATCCCTTTAATACATCTTATGATGTTATTTGAATCCCCCTCCAGCCATAATTTTTTAACTCCCATGTCCAAAGCCAATTTTACTATGTGGCATGCTACACTAGCTTCTACATAATGGTTTGTCTTAAACCCCAAAGGATGAGAAAAAGCCACCACCCCTCCACCATAGCTATTTCTAATGATACCTCCACAACCCAAAGGTCCAAGGTTTCCTTTTGCTACACCATCAAAATTTTCTTTATGACATCCCTCAGGAGGGAGTGGCCATGTCACCTCCTATCTTTTAGTCTTCTTATCCTTATCTTTCTCCTTCTTATTACCACCATTTTCAATATCTCCCCCCTTTCTAATTTGTTAATTTTCCTTTATGTTTCTATAAATCTTTTCCACTAGAACATAAGCAGGTTCCTCTCTATCTCTGAGGATTCTATTTTTTTTTTCCTTCTAGACTCCCAAATAGAAACGAGCAGAGACTAGGTACTTAAATCTTGTATATTTGTACCTTTTAACATACTATTCCATTGACAAAAGAAATCTAGAACATTACTTGGCTTGCACCAACTTACCCCAAGATTCTTAGTTAAGTTATCTCAAACCTTCCTTGAATAAGGACAATGGATAAACATATGATTAAATGATTCCATTTCATATTTACACAGTATACATCTATTAGGCATAGGATGTCCTTTTTAAATTAAATTATCCTGGGTAAGAATTTTTTCTTGTAAAGCTAGCCAGAAAAAAATATTAATCTTTGGGGTAAGACCAAGTAACCATGCTTTAGCTCAAGGGGCTTCTCATTCAATGTGTAAGACCAGGTAACCATGGTAACAATGTGTAAAATCTGGGCGAATTGTGTTATTTTAAAACCACAAAAAAATTATACATTGGAAAACAAAAAATAATAATCACATTAAAATTTTAAGTTTTTGGGCGAATCATTTCATTGTATTCAAGGTTAAAAAAAACATATGCGAAGTCGATGGCATCAAAGGTTCACAAAGGGTTTCATCAGTTTGAACTTTTCTGTTATGAAGTCACAAAAAGGAGATCACATCATCGGGAGTTTTATTCAGGCAATTAGTCTATTGGTTGCGAGACTATGAAATGTTAATTCAAATAGTTTTCGCATGTTCGCAGCGGTTAAAGGGAAAGGACTTCCGACAGTCGCGAAAAGGGAGATTGCATCATTGAAGGTTTTATGTAGGCAGTTAATCTGTTGGTTGCGAGACCGCAAATTGTTAATTCAGGTAGTTTTCGCATGTTCACAACAGTGAAAGGGGAAAGATATGTCATCCTGCGAAGTCGCGAAAGGTTAAGATGAAGCAGTGTTCACCACTTTGCACCGGTTAGAAGGAAATGGGTTTTCACAACTGCGACAACGCGATGTGAAACGTGTAAGTTTTGAAGCTGCAACAGAATGGGAATCTCATTAGAAGAGGATATAAGGCTTATCGTAGGGTCGCAAGGATAAAGTGAATATTTGATTTAACTGTTGCGATAGCTCGAGAAAAGAAAAAGAAGGGTTTCACAGTTTTGCGAAAAGATTTCAAGGTTAAGTTGAACCGATTGCAACAGAGCGTAGAACGAAGGGTTTCGCAACTCATAAGATTGTACAATGATAATGTATTTTTGAAGCTTGAAACTTTGAAAGTACAAAAGAACAAGTTTTCAAATCTATTATCTGATTTTGGATAGCTGATGAGTTGACATTCTAAGGCAAATGAAATAAAGGCAGTAGTTACTACTGGTAGTGATTGATAATAAATATCCATGCATGTGCAAGATTTTAAACTTTAAAGCCATTAAAATTTAACAATTTAATGCCATGGCCCATCATGAAGTTGCAAAAAACTAGAATTCTCAGGTATCTATAGCTAAAAGAGCAAAAAGATTGAAGAATTTGCAGTAAGATCAGAATGGCAGAAGCAGAATCATCAGTAAAGAAGGGCACTGGAGAGGGCAACAAGGTTTAATTATCTACCAAATTTGCAGAAGAATGGTTGAAGTTTCTCCCTAAATCTTCCAATGCTAATGTTCACGCGTTTAGAGACACTTATAGCTTCTGTAGAGATGCTCAAGTACTATACACCAATGGAACTGAATTGTTCTTGTACTTTTACAAGAATAGGGTGCAGAAGGTTCCCGTCCTTAATCCATGGATGAGGAACCTGGGAAAGTTGATAATGCCAGAGGTATACATGGATGTTGACCTTATCAAGGCACTGGTAAATGCATATAATCCAACCACTTGGTCCTTTCATAGAAAGGATATGAGCATTCTCTGTACGTTAAGTAAGGATGCTTTTGTTGAAGCATTTGATTTACAGGGTCCCATGTTAGTTCCTATTAACTGCAACATTTGAGAAATAGAGAGATTTCTATACAACACATGCAATGTTGTGACATATCCTGAGGGAAAATCAAAACAAGATGAAAGGAGAATTCCCGAAAATGGTTACTGATTTTATACCCTTGTCATATTTGTGTGCATACTTTCAAAAAATAGTTTTTGGATTGAACAAACTATTGGGAGTAGATGGATCCATGGATGCCTCCCCAGCATTGTATGTGATAGCTCTAGACATTCAGGACCCACATACTAATGTGGGGTATGATTTTGGAACATTCATTGCTGATAGTATTCATCAGCAGATGGTGACAGCTCAGCAAGGTGATCTTGACAATTTCAAATTTCTACATTACTCGATGCTTATGCATCTCATCCTCTTCTACAATGTGGGCCATGTGGATTCTAGTTTTATTGAAGGTTTGGACAATTTCGGAGAGGCATTGCCTGTTCAAAGATGGACAAGATTATGGCAGAGGTTCTACTCTTTTTTTAATTCCCTCTCTTTTTATAATGATTTTTTTTGCAACTATTCATAAGATGTTAGCTTCAAAATTGGAAAGATTGCCTAGGTTAATCAGGAAGATTGTTAGACCAAGTTTGTGTTTTGATGATGAGCTACCAATTGATCATGATTGGGGCAGTGCCTTTTTGTTAGCAAACTGTACAATGATTAGAATTTTTTGTTGTTCCCAACCCCCTCATTTCTTGCCAAGATATGTACCAGAGAGGGTGGGTGTAGTGGAAATTTTCTAGCAGTTGTTATCCATGAATAGAGAATATCTAGGGCCAACCATTAAAAAGGGGTCTTTTGTGTGTAGAAATTTCAAAGTAGGGGATTTTGAAATTGGTAAAGAGGCCATTGAGGAAGTTGATGCCTTCCTAAGAGAGTTAAATTTCCCCACTGCCCCCACTAGGGTTTATGACCCATATAACATTGTTACAAGTGCTCTTAAATAAATGAGGGGTTGTAATGTTGTCACTGGAAGGAAAATTTGGGAAGAGGATGTTATTAGGGATGTATTGTATGAAGATGTTTGTGCTGATAGGATGTGGAAGTGGAGAGAAATCCTCTCAGTGGAGGAAGAAATGAAGAAAGTAGATCCTAATTTCTAGGGCTTCTATTCTGATTTACCCTATTTTAAAAAAATTGATAAGTGTATTGAGGAGTTAGATAACATTATGGCTCAAGTTCCTCAAAATGCTAGAGATAGGGTAAACCCTTCTTCTCCAGAGGCAAATGTTGTATTGGAAATTAGTGACGAAGAAGATCAGCCTGGCCCTTCAAACTGGGATAAAGGGGGCAAAAAGAAACAAAAATTGATTGAGGTTCTGAAAAAGGCTAGAGAGAAAGCCTTACAAGTGCTTCCAAAAGGAACTAGGTATTTTGATGATGCCAGAAAAAAGTTCTTAATTGATCAAGCTAATGAAGAGGAGAGGAGACCCAGTAGTTTAGAACTATAGTCAATGATGCTGGATGACAGAATTATACAGGCTCAAGAATTCATGAAGGATGATGATTTTATCAAGAGTGAAGAACTCAAAAGTTTTTTTGTATAAACTCAAACAGAATGAACTTTCTTTGCATGTAAAACCTAGAGACACAGATAAAAAAGTGACTGAAATGGTGCAGAAGCTCCAAGCCTATGATCCTAACAGTGAAAGCCTCATTGTAGAGGAGGCTAGGGAATTGGTACAAAGGAGTGGTATGATAGTTTTCCTAGGATTGGATATTAGTTCATCATTCCTACTTGATCAAATGAGGAGACAAGAAAAATCAATCTCTTATGAGGAGATTAATCCATTTGGTGAATTGCAGGGGGTAGGATTTAATATAGATACTAAGACAATGGCTATTTGGAGTGTAGCTCCAGAATCACAAAAGCCTACCCTGATGGAAATTAAAGAGAAACCGGTAGGTAATGCAATTTTTTGGAATGCACATTCAACTTCTTCAAATCAAATTTACAACATCCAAAACACTGCTGCTATGCTAGGCAAGAACAAGATTGATATTCTTCAAGAACAACTGGTACAAACATATGAAAAGTACCTGGATGCCAGGAATAAGTATGAAGAGGAAATGAGAAAAAAATATGTTCTACAACATGCTTTGGAGGAATCAAAAAATGAGAATGACAATTTGAAAAGAGAAGAAAGGTCACTAAGAGTAAGGGAGGTACAAGACCAGAATATTCAAACTGACCAGATAGCAGAAGAACCACATCCAGTAACACATATGGATGTGGATGAGTTTGAGATTAGCAATGATGCAAAGATTAGGACAATGAAATAGTTTTTGTTTCATAGAATCATTTCTTTAAAGAGAGCCTCTGTAAATGTACATAGTATGTACATTACTCTGCAGAGTAATGAATACCAATGCTCTGAGGCTTTATCACTATTATCTCCATTGTTTTCTCAGTGGGGGCCATACATTCAATTCTTTGATAGGTTAGTTCCTTTACTCACATAGAAAAAGGAACTACCTAAGGAGATCATTGTTCCTATAAGGAAAATGATACATCAAGTTAAAGAATTGAATTCATTCTTCATTGGTAAGATGAAAGCAGTAAGGGGAAAATTGAAAAGCATAGCATTGGGTACCCCAGATTTCATTCCAACAATTTTGAACAATGAAGGGTATGTCAAATCTTGGCAAGAGTGGTCTGAATCTTTTGATCTAATATTAGACCATCCAAGATTTATAGCATTTTCAAGAGGTGAATCAAGTGATCAAGTTGTATATGATATGATTGATAATACATACAAAATTGAAGCAAATATGAACAAAATTACTGGAGAGGGTAAAGCCATCACAGATGCAAAATGGACTAAAAACATTAGTGAATTAGAGGCAGTTAGAAATACAGCATGGCCTGTTGTGGATACAGATATTGCCATCTGGGAGGTTATAGCAGATATCAAAGCAATCCCTTTAGTAGAAGATGATTAGCACAAAAAATGGTGGCCCCGGGGAATCAATTGGAGGACAAGTGTTGCAGAAGAATATCAAAGAGAAGTTGTTCATCATAACAGATTACCTTACCTTTGCAATACATCTGCTATGGGTAATGGTGCAGTTAGAACTGGAAGACAGGCTTAATGATCACTTGCCACTTGTCACATTTTGTAATTGTTTCCCCTTTTTCTGTTAAAATATGTCACAAAAGGTTTCAACATTATAGCAGATATCAAAGCAATCCCTTGACTAGAAGATGATTAGCACAAAAGATGGTGGCCCTGGGGAATCAATTGGAGGACAAGTGTTGAAGTAGAATATCAAAGAGAAGTTGTTCATCATAACAGATTACCTTACCTTTGCAGTACATCTGTTGTGGGTAATGCTACAGTTAGAACTGGAAGACAAGCTTAATGATCACTTGCCACTTGTCACATTTTGTAATTGTTTCCCCTTTTTCTGTTAAAATATGTCACAAAAGGTTTCAAAAAATTGTAATGATTATCTTAATTGTTGTTATCTTTTGTCTTTTGTAATGAATCATTATGTAACCTTTGTAAGCCTGAAGCTTGTTGCAACTCAAGTGATATAAATATGAGTTCCCAAGGCTTAGAAATGGTCTGATCTGTTGTTATTTTTCAGATTAAGACTTAAGTATAATTTGCTTTAAGAGCAGATATTGTTCCAACTCTATGTATTTCAATTTTCCATTATGTTTTGTAGTCAGTAGTTCTCTGTGATGTTATGGGCTTTGCACACGTCTCTATTATCTCTTTTTTTATTATCAAACAACTAAATCAAGAGAAAGATACAAAAATAACATTGTGTCAACAATATGAATAGAGTAACAAGTAACAAAAATCTTGAATTCAAATCAAGAGAAAGGTACCAAAATAACATTATGTCAACAATAGAGTAACAAAAATCTTGAACTCAATTTTTGTAAATTGTAATTGCAATATCACTGAATAATGAATATGGAAGAACTTAAGTAGACCTATAAATTCCTTAGAACTGAATGCTACATTACTAAATCAAAATTCACTTCATTGAATCAGTCTCAAATATGAAACTGAAGTCTGACTAGTACTAATAAGTTCCTCTTCATTCTGAATCGGGTATTCAAAATCCGTAAAATCTTCATCTTCATTTTGAATTTGAGACCTAAATTCATCATTTATGTTGGAGTCAGTAGTAGAAGTAGAACCACCATCTTTTAAAGTGTTGCAAAGGCCTCGTCTTTCACATGTGGAATTCCAAATGGCCAATGACCTATCATAAGGAAAATCTCTAACATTGTATTGAGTAACAAACAACCTCAAACAAGTTTCCAAATTTTTGTCTAGTTTGTTTTTGACATTTGATTTCAAAAACCCCAATGCACTGAAAACTCTCTCATCTTCCACCAACCCTAATATCATTGTTTGACATAAATCAACAACTTTGAAATATTCTGATATTGAAGTACGTAATACTTCACTCTGACTTATCCTTTTCTAGAGCCTTGTTATTGCACTAGGATCGAATGGATTCTCAAAGTTTTCCATCTGGCTTTTCATACACAATGCAAAAAGTTTACATTGATTTTTAAGATTATTTGAATCTAAGATTCCTTGTATTAGTTGTCCATTGCAATCTGTATGCTTTGAAAACTGTGTGATCAATTCGTCAAGTTTATTATGAAACAACTTTGCATCAGTTGGATTATGTCTAGAGTGTTTCTAAAATTGAGGAAACACACAACTCATGGCTTCAAGAATTTCTTCATGAGGGAATCTTTCATGAATCTCACTTGAAAGTTGGTAGCAAATAGACTTCACATTTTCACTAACAGATTTAACAATCTTGTCAAAATCATCCCTTCTAACTAGTAGTACTCTGCCTTTCTTGGTTGTTTTAGATTGGTGCATTGGTATTTGAAATCCTTTCACAAACACAAATAGCTCATTTTTCCCATTGAATTGTAAAAAATTCTCAGCATGATTCAAATCTGTAATTATCTCCCACCTTGAAAAAATTGGGCTATGACCTAAGAGATCTGAATACAAAGAATCCAGAGCCATGCATGTCATTTTACATGAATCAGAATACTCATGAATATAAATAGTTCTGTCTTGGGCTTTCTTAACAAGTTTGTTCATTAGATCCAGCATGGGGAGAAGACTAGCTAAAGTTAATAGGTTCTCTATATCACTTAACTTATTTAACAAATCAGGAGCTCTGTCCACTGTAAGGCGTTGCTCATATAGAACTCTAATCAAGGATTGATATTTTGCTAGAACTCATTCTACTGGTCCATGCAAAGATATCCATCTGGTCTCAACATCCTTGAGAATCTTATTTCCTGCTATTACTCCCTCAAAAAAAATCTTAAATTCTGCAAAGCGTTTATGACTTCTGCAAAAGTACGAGTGGAGCTCACAGATTAGATCTTCAACTTTTGACACTGTAGGAAAAGTACTTACAATCTTATATGCTAAATTCATTCAGTAGACCATGTAGTGTATGCCAAGCATATAAGGTGCAATACTAGTTTGTAATCTTGCACAAAGACCAGTCCTTTGCCCTTGCATTACTGCAGCTCCATCAACTCCGACACACACTAACTTCTTTGCAATTGTCAAGTCATCCAAACCAGCAATTTCATTCAAAGCTTTCTTAAATTCTAAATATAAATTTTTTGTAGTTGAATTGGTCCTCATTTTATGAACACAAATTAGATTAGCTTGAAGGAAATGATCTTTTACGGTATATACATGCATACAGACCCAAGGAGTGTTATCTACCGCAATGACTTCATCTAAGGATAATGAAATGAACTTGGATTCTTTTACTCTCTCCTATACATTTTTATTTTCACCTCAGCAAGACAGCTTGCCATTTCCCATCCAGTGTATATTGACCAATGTGACATAGGATAGTGAGGAACTCTCAAAAAAGATAATAAATTACCATATTCTGAAAAGTCTCTCATAGGATGCCCTCTAGATAGAATATGAAAAATAACACTCATTTGAATGGTCTTTGCCAAGTTTGCATCATTGGCTACATGTTGAAGCCCATCCTTGATTGGATTGCCACTATTGCCACTACCAATTACTGCTATTTTCTTGAAATGCTCTTCATATTCTATGGCATACGTAACATGAAGGCATTCTTCCTTTGATTTCCATCCCACTGCCGCTACTTCCTTTCCATCTATGATTTGTTTTTCATAAACCTTACCAATATGTTTTTCTATAGTGTCGAGCTTTAACTGCAACTTTTTCTCTCTTTTAGTTTTCTAGGTACAAATCATACACTTACATTCTGTTGGTGGTTCATCATTGTTTGTGACTGGTTCAATAAACCAATACTTTGCTACCCAATCAACTTGGAAAGTCCTTTTCATTTCCCACTTCTGCCCCATTTTTACATTCCTTTTTCTTTTCTTCCTACCAACATCAATATTATCTTCTGTTACAACATCTTTTGTTGTTCAAACATTGTTATCCTTATTTGATGCATTTTGATTTAATTGAATAACAACCTGCTCTTCTTGTGGTGGTGAGGTATTGTGATTTCCTTCTGCACTTGTACTTGCCAAAGTTGGTGGACTAGAAACATTGTCAATTCCAAAGAAAGCCTTTATGGTAGTATCTCTAAGTTATCTACATTTTGATGTAAGATTAATCCCTTCACTGCCCTTGGGGGTCTTTCCCTTGTCACTTCCCTAAGACTGAGCAATATTAGTTATAGACTCACCCTCCCCTGACATCTCAATCCATTGATAATCCATTTTAACTTTACTTCCCTGAGAATAAGCAGTATTACTTTCAGTATCCATTTAAAACCACAAAATATTTATACATTGGCAAACAAAAAATAATAATCATAGTAAAATTTTAATTTTTTGGGTGAATCATTTCATTGTTTTCAAGGTTAAAAAAAACATACCATGGAAGGGCTAGGGAATTGGTACAAAGGAGTGGTATGATAGTTTTATCAGTTTGAAGTTGGCAACTTGGTAGTTGCGAAACCGTGAGAAAGGCTTTAACAGGTCTATCGCAATATTGCTGTCAAAGTGAAAGTTAATAGTTTGTGTGTTGCAAAACTATGAGGAGGGCAGAGATTGCATCATCGCCAATTGAAAAGATAAAGGAGATTGTGTTCTGAAATTGCGAAGAGGGTAGAGATTGCATCATCGTCGGTTTAAATGATGGTGAACTTTTATGTCGTGAAGTCACGAAAAAGGGAGATCACACCATCAGATGTTCGCACTTCGCAGTGATTAAAGGGAAAAGACTTCTAGAAGCCATGAGACCGCGATGGCAATGATTTCACATGTTCGCAGTGGTTAAAGGGAAAAGACTTCTAGTAGCCACGAGATTGCGATGGAAAATATTTTGCATGTTCACAGTGGTTAAAGGGAAAGACTTCCAGCAGCCACAAGACCGTGATGGCAAGGATTGTGCATGTTTGCAATGGTTTAAAGGAAAAACTTCCAGCAGCCGCGAGACCGCGATGGCAAGGATTTCACATGTTCGCAACAGTTAAAGGGAAAAGACTTCCAACAGCTGCGAGACCACAATGGAAAGGATTTCACATGTTCATAGAGGTTAAAGGGAAAAGACTTTGAGGGAATCTTTCACAAATCTCACTTGAAAGTTGGTAGGAAATAGACTTCACATTTTCATGAATCCATGCATGCAAGCTTTAAAAACCATTAACGTCGACAACAACTTTCAGCATTGCGTCCACTTTTTGAAAAATTTCTAATGAAAATGAGATAAGAAAGGAAACTATAGATAAGCTTTTGATTAAATTAAACTACATAATCTCAAGGAGAGTATTTTATAGCACAACTGCACATACCAGTGTACCACCACTTGTGGAAGCTATCTCTGGAGTCTAAGTCGTGCCCGCGATGTGTCCTACACTGCTAGAAATTTGATGGAGTGCCAGTAGTATTTAGTGAATTTCTCATTGCTTAGGTGAATTTGGATTTATACATATTACAAATCAATACAATTACCAATTTACCATGCCAAATGAGCCGACTCCTCCACGACAAAATGAAAGAGTGTTGGCAAAATGAGCCAACTCCTTGACTTCCCATAATGTGAAATGAGCCAACTCCTCCATGGTAAAATGAAACTAGGATGGAAAATTCTCCCATACTACATGAAATAGAAACTTGAAACCCGACGAACATTCCATGATAAGCGTTACTTGCTCGGCTGCATGAAAGGCGATACCGCTAGGAAAAAACTCAAACATATCATTTGCCTTAGCGATTACAATGCTAGGCAACCAGGTAAACCCAAAAAAGCTTGGTGACCAGGAAACCATGGAAGGGCTCAGAAATCACCAAAAATAACATTGGAAAAATGATAAATTTGCCAAAATACAAAAATTTGCCACTATATTATACCCTGTCCACATCTTTTCAAACTAAAAAGGGAAGTTCCTCCTTGGTTCAATAGAGACAACCGAGAGGGATCTTGGGGAGTGATTCGAGCCAACTCTAGGGAGCAAAGATAGCTTGTAGGAAAAAGAATTTGGCCAATTGAAAGAAATAATAGCTCCATCTGACTAAACCTGAATACAATCTTTGCCAATCCTTTTATTGCACCAAGTATGGGATCCACCCGAAAGATCCACATCCAACACAACCAAACTATTAATAAAATTGGACAGATCCATCTTGCTTTCCCAATCTAGAGCCAAACCTCCCAACTTCTCCTCATCCATTAGAGGAGTGTTGAAGTCCCCCATAGTAATACCTTTATTCATATTACTAGTCTGAACCATATCACAAATCTTAGTCTAATAATTCTTCCTTTCTCTTTTAGAATTTAGGGCATAGACATTCAAAAGGAACTAGTAATCATTGGAATGCAAATGAAACACTTTACAAAAGATAATATTTCCATCATTGTACAAGGAAGTAAATATGAATTGTTTATTATTGAAAAGAGTAAGAAAATATCCTGACACTCCTTCAGTGTCTGAGGCCTCAGCAACCATATTATTGCTAAAGGAAATCTTACCCAGACTCTCCTTCTTCATTTTAGTCTCTTGTATCATCAAAATATTAGGCCTCTAATCTCTAATCATATTCCTAATGATTTCATGCTTATGGGCTCCATTAAGGCCCCTAATATTCCAAGAAATGATCTTCATTTAAAATTAGAGGTACACTCCAGAAGAGTTCTTTGGCTCTGATCCACCATACTCCTTCTAGCCTCATCTTGTATGACTTGACTAGCAAGCCTCCTTCCTATTGAACTTGACCTCCCTTCCACATCTAGTCTTCCATGACTCTTGGTCTATGCTAGAGAAACTGAGGAGGGCTCCTGGCTATTTTACTTTTCGGGCTTTACCTTCAAATCACCATGAAACCTTTCAATCTCAACTAGAGATAAGTAGTTGTCCCTCTCAAATCTCTTTCTAGATTACATGAAACATATTGCTCCTTCCTAGAAGAGGAAGGAAAACCCAAGACTTCCTCTTGTTTATCCATCACTAACTCCCCTTCATTATTCAAGACTTGCTCCCCCACTCTCTCCCTTTAGGTAGTTGACAAAATAATTTCCTCAGGTTGACTATCATTCTTTGTCTTGTTCTCCTTCCTCTGCACATGAGATGAAGCCAAAGTAGCCCCATTAGCCTCCTTGACTTCCATAAATCTAGGTTTCTTGACCAGTTCTTCCACCTCTCTTAACTTAGATCTAGACAAAACCTTTTCCATTGTCTTGTCTCCCTTTGAGTCACTATGGTTTGGCTTATTCCATCGTTTAACAAGGCCTTCCACTATATTTACTAGTTCTTCCACCTCAATAATCTTTTGTCTAGACAAGACCTTATCCACTAACTTGTCTACCTTTAGATCATTCAGCACTAGTTTATTCCCTCCTTTAGTAGGGTCCTCTAGAGCCTCCACTAAATTCTCCTGGGTCTTCTAGCCACCCTTGATACCCTTTTTTTTCCAAATCTTTTTCTCCTTTCCTAGTTTGGAAGATGATGGAAACCTTTTCTTTTCATCTTTAGTGTTAGGACATTGATTCATCTTATTCTCAAATTTTAGACAGTGAAAACAAGCAAAAGGAACACTTTCATAATCCAACTACTGAGTATGTGTTTGTAGCTTAGAGTGAAAACTCACAATTTCTGGCATATCATCCCCTTCCCTCACTCCAATATAGATCCTAGCATATGTTAGTCTACTTCTGGAAACTATTATCGGGTCAATTTATAAAAGTTCCCCAAAGGAATTTGCCACTTTGACAAACACATCCTCATTCCAAAATTCTAGTGGCAGATCTAGAATTCTTACCCAAGCTAGTGCTTGCAGAATAAATGAGTCATTCAAATCTAGCTTTGAAGACCAATTCTAGATCAACAAGGTTGAGAAACCTATACTCCAAGGTCCTTTACATAGGATGTTTGACAAGTCCTCACTACATGTGAAATCAAAAGATAGGAAGCCTTTTACCATCACCATTATATTGACCTATCTTTTAAGGTTCCATTTCTTCTAAGTGAAATATCTAACAATATCTATGTTCAACCTTTTCCCAATAAACTTTCCCACTAGGGTAGAAGCCATTGAAGTAATGTTATGGTCTACTAGCTCATCCAGTATAGCAATCTCACAAGAACCCTTTTCCTAGCTAGATACAATTTTAATCAGAGGAAAAGAAGACTTACTAGAGGGTTTAACACCAAAAAGAGACAACCATTTTTCCAAAAGAACCACAGACTAATCCACCTTGGGTGGCAAAAAAGGCTTGTCTAGACCTCTGCTCTTGTCACATGGGTCCCCATCACCATTCTCTATCACATCTTAGATTTCTATTCTACCCTAACACTCTACAAACCCCTCTTGTGTTCTAGGCTTCTGATTCACTCCTCCTTATGGAAACCTTCCCAAGACAGGTTTTGAATTTTGAAAAGGTGCACTACCCTGTCCTCTTCCCTATCTTCTCTTGATCCTACTTGCCATTTTAATTTTGCAAATTATTGATGTCATCACTTGTTTGACTTTTTAAAAATTTTAATATGCTATATTTGAAAAGAAAGAAGAATTCAAATCCCTACTAGAATGCTTAATTTATGAAGAAGAATAAGTCTTTGGTAAATGAAAAATGCATGATAAAGTCAAGATTAGTTCAATCATGAGAGGTACTAGTGATATTATGCCTTTGAATGTTATTCATTTGTTTCTAGGGTGGCATTGACAATTTGATCATCACGTAGTGCATGATGGATTTGCAAACACATATTCTTTGACCACGGAAGGAGTGAAACATAAGTTGAAGCCATTGAAGAAAAAGGAAGAAAAGTTATGTAGTAATGCTTGAATATGTTTAGTTGATAGAAGGAAGTTTCTAGAAGGTATGTGGCATGAGAATATATGTTCTTATTTAATTCTAAAAGATACTATAGAGGAAGTAGAATATGTACCTATAAATTTTTTATACTTTTTAGATGAGTTTCAAGATATTTTATCTAGTAATATTTCTATTACATTCCCACCATTGAGAAACATTAGTTATTTGTTGATTTTTATTCTAGGAGAAACTATTCCAAATAAGGTAACCCATACAATGACTCCAATAGAATGTGAAAAATTGAATATACAAGTATATGAGCTTTTGTAGAAGGGGAAAATTTGAGAGAGTATGGGTCTGTGCTTAGTACCATCAATGCTAGCACCAAAGAAAAGTGGAGAATGAAGGATGTGTATAGATTCTCAAGCCATCAGTAATATCACTATCAAGGGAAAATTTCCAGTGTCAAGGTTAGATAATATTATGGGCTTTTTGAATGGATTAGTGTCTTTGACAAAGATATATCTAAAGAGTTGATATCACAAAATTGAGATCAAAAAAAGAGATAAATGGAAGATAGTATTTAAAGACAAAAAAAGGGTTGGAATGAGTGGTTAGTCATGCCTTTTGGGATAACCAATACATCTAGCACATTCACATGTGAGTCATGAATGAGGTATTGAAAATGTTTCTATGAAAGTATGACTTTGTTTATTTGGATGATATTTTAATCCTCAACCTGACATTGGAAGAGTATATTTGAAGTATTTGTGGGGTCCTTGATAGGTCAAGGGAGGAAAATTTGTTGAGTAATATAATAAAGTACAATTTTGTGAAGGAGTTAGTGTATTAGGGATTTGTAGTTTCAATAGAAGCTCTACAAATGGACCCAAATAAGTGTTGAAAATAATTTTTCAATTATATATTGTCTTTGAAATTACACAAAATTTGAAGTCTTTACCAATCAACATCTATCAAGATCAATTGAGTGATGAAGAAATTTTCATGTGTCTCTCGAGCATTCTAGAGATAATCAAGTTTAGAGTTAGTATCTGTCAAGTTCACTCAAGCACCAAAGGAAGTTTGCAGGAAGATAGTGTCTATTGAGTTCACTCAAGCACCAAAAAGAAGTTGGCAAGGAACTAGTGTTAGCCGAGCTCACTTGGTTAACAAAGGGAATTCAAATCAGGATGCAATGTTAACTGAGCTCATGCAGTTAACAAAGGAAGTTTGAAGATAGTCTTTTTTGAGTTAGTGTTGACCAAGTTGGGTTGGATATTGAAATATTTTCTTTAGTCAACATATTTAGTTTAATGAAATTATTTGTTAAGTCTAGTTGACTTAATTGATGAATATTGAATATTTGAAAGTGTATTCAAGCCAACTTGATAAGGTAAATAATATAAGTCCAAGTTATGGGATTGGATGTGAGAAGCATGGGATTAAAAAGATAAATCAAGAAAGTGAATTGGAAGGATATCAGAGTATCCTAATTTTTCTGAGATGAAAAGTTTTATCTAATCAAGGAGGATTGAGTATTTGAGGAAGAAAAAATATTTGAAATTAGCAATACAGTTGCATCAACAACCAGGTCATATCATTGTTACTCTCTAATAATTGTAGCAGTGTATTAAATCTATTAACAGAGGTATCTTAACAACTATTTTCCAAATCCTCTAACAAGGTGTGATTTGTAGATTGAAGTGTCTAGAGACCTCTAACAAGGCCACTCTTAATAGGCTGATTAAAATCATTTAACAGGGTCATACCTAACAATTTGTTTTCTAACTTTTAGTAGGGTTGGCTCCTACCAAGGCTCACTTTAGAAGAGTGAAAAATAATAACTAGCTGCAATTGGTGATTTTTCCCAAATTGGGTTTCCACGTTAAATCCTAGTGTAGATGTGTTCATGTTATTCACTTTATGATTATCCAACTAAGTTAATTAAGGTCAATCACATTAAACATCTTAAGAACAATTTATTTCAATGATTGTCAAGTAGCAATAATTCTTAGTGTTTTATAAATGGTTTAGTGCTCACCAACTTACATCATTATTTGAGCTCTAGCAGAATTTGGTTTTGATTTGTATTGACATCTAAGAGATCTAGGATTTATTTTTGTGGTAACTGATTCACCCCTCCACTCTTAGTTACTCCTCTTATATTTCCAATAATAGGTATCAAAGCTTTTGGTACTTGTATAGAAGGTTTCAAGGACCTAAGAAAAAGATCAAGATTTCTTATAGAAGGGAGATCAAAAAGATGAACATAGATAACTTCAAGGCTTGGCAAGAACTTGTGAGATTTCATTTGGAAACTACTAGAGAGTAAGGCCTAAAGTATGTAGACAGAAAATATGTAGCACCTATGAGAACTATGACTATTGAAGAAATTACAAAAATGAAGAATCATAAAATTATAATGATGAATATTGCTTCAACTCTCAACTATGTTGAATTTGATGAAGTCAAAGACTATAATACTACTTATGAAATGCGGATCAAGCTAAAATTAATCTATGGAGCTGATGAAAATGTAAGAAGAGCTAAGGCAGAAAGTTTCAGAGGTCAATTTGATCAAATGAGTATGAGAGAAGATGAGAATATTTCAAAATACATGGAAAGGATCAAAGCCAATGTCTGTGCAATTAGAGCCTCAAGAGGAAAGATAGATTTTGAAATAGTGGTAAGAAAAGTTCTCATAGCACTTCTTCCTATATATGTAATTAGAATTTCAGCAATTCAAGATATGAGATGCAATCCCAAGAATAATATATCATTGGATGCACTAGTGGGAATGTTGTCAATATTTGAGTTATATAACTACTATGATTATGTTCCTAATTCTAGAAACCTTGAGTTTGCAATTTAAGCCAAGATATTACTCCAGAAGAAAGCCAAAAAATTTAAAAGGCAATCTGACATTGAAGATGAAGATGGTTTTGATGAAGATCTTGAAGTTGTTGAAGCATTAATTGCAAGAAGATTTCCCAAGGGCAAAGGGAAATACAAAAGAAAAATTACCTTGATCTACTTTTCTTGTGAAGAAGTTGGTTAGATTGCTACAAGGTATCCAAACATAGAAGGAAAAGAAGCATGAAAAGTACAAGGTCAAGAATGACTTCAATAGTTACAAGGATTACAAGGACAAAGGTAGTAAATCTTGTTACATTGCTAAAGATTCTTATAGTATTGAAGAAGATAATAAAATACTCTACATTATTGTTAAGGATGAATCGAATGTTGAGAATGACAAGATGACACTTATATCACATATTAGTAAGAATGATACATGGATTATAAATAGTGGTTGTTCTCACCATATGACTGGTGACAAATCTAAATTTGAGAACTCGGTACACTATGATGGTGGAAATATTAGATTTTCCAATGATGAACCATGTTATTTGAAAGGTAGATGTTGTATTACACTTACCAATGATGTTATATATGATAATTCTTATTGGATTGAAGGACTAAAGAATAATCTACTAAGTTTGGCTCAATTGAATAACATTAGATTCAAGGTAGAATTCATGAATAGAAAGGTCAATCTACTAGATGGCAAAGGAAATATGGTTGGGACTAGCAAGAAAACTAAAGGTAATCTATTCTACATAGATTTCAATGAAAGTTCATGTTTCATTGCTCAAGTAGAAGAAGTATGGTTATGGAATAAGAGGTAAATTTCATGTGAATTTTGATAAACTAGTCAATATAAGCAAGAAAAAAAGGTTAAGAGGCATTCCAAGCATGAAGAAACCTCACATGGGCATGTACAAGAATTATAAAATTGGTAAAGATAAGAAAGGGAAATTTTAAAAGAAAAAAATATCATTCTGAAGAAGTGCTGGAACTGGTTTATACAAGTATTTGTGGACCTATTGGCATAGAAAGATACACAATAGATAAGCACTTTATTTTATTTGTTGATGATTATTCTAGAGTAATGATAGTAATGTACTTGAAGGATAAATCAAAAGCTTTTCAAAAGTTTAAGTGGTAGTTGGCTAGAGTTGAGAAAGAAATAGGGAAGAAACTAAAATGCTTTAGATTAGATAGAGGAGGAGAATTCATTTCTAATGAATTAAATGAATTCTACAAAGAGAGATGAATTAAAAGGAAAGTGTTTGCACCTGGTACACCTTAGCATAATAGCATAACTAAAACAAGGAATAGATCAATCATGGATTGTGCAAGGACCCTAATGATAGAGAAGAGTGTTACTATCAAATATTGGAAGGAAGCAATCAACACTGCAGTTCATACCATGAACTAAGTATAGTTGAAGAAAGATTCAGAGAAAATATCTTATGAATTCTGGCATGGCTATAAACCTAATGTGCATTACTTCAAAGTATTTGGCAATAAATTTAATGTTCTGAAGGAGTCTAGCAAAGGAAAATTTGATCTGAAAAGTGATGAAGGCATATTTCTAGAATACTCCAATAAGAAAAAAGCATATAAATGTTTGAATCTCTCTACTCACATAGTTATAGAAAGTGCATATGTGAAGAATGACAAGTTTGCACAAAAGAGTGAAGAATAAAATAGTAAGGAGATTTAAAACTACAGAAACTTTGTATACTATGAGCCTAACACTTTATCTAATACAATAGGGAGTCAACAGTCTTCACCACCTGAGTCCCCAAAATCTCTAGTTCAATATGAGTTGTAGCTAGTGTAACCCAAGTCATCAGAAGGACTCGAGTCAGAGTTAGAAGTACTCAAGTTTCAGTAGGTAGAAACATAGTCACAGTTTGATGAACCCGAGTCATGGTTAGTGGGACCTGAGCATGATTCTGAAGATCATAATGAATCTAATAATTTTAGAAAGAAGGAGACTAGGATTTCTTGATATGTTAGAAGGCATCATGCACTTGATCAAATAATTGGTGATTAGTCAGTTGGTACAATGACAAGGAACAAATTAAAAGGTACATGTTTTCTCAAAGATACATTAGAGAATGAAAGCTATGTAGAATCAATGAATGAAGATTCTTGTTCCTAAATCCAAGGATAAGAATGTAATTGGCACAAAATGGGTATTCTAAAATAAGTTGAATGACAATGGAGAAGTTTCAAGCAATAAGACAAGAATAGTTTGCAAAGGTTATGCTCAAGAGGAAGGTATTGACTATGGAGAAACTTTTTCTCCTATTGCTAGACAAGAAGGTGTTAGAACACTCCTTGCATATACAGCTCACAAATGATTCAAGGCATATTAGATGGATATGAAATCAACATTTTTGAATGGAATCTTAGAAGATGAAGTCTACATAGAGAAACTAGAAGGTTTTATTGATCCTAGTGAAAGGGACATGGTTTATAGATTAAACAAATCTTTGTATGGTATCAAATAAGCCTCCAAAATATGGTATGAAAGGTTACACCATTATCTCATAAAGATTGGTTTCCAAAGAACTAATGACAACAACAACCTATACATCAAAGAAGGACTAGATAAGAAGATTGTGTTCACAAAAATCTTTGTGGATGATACATTGTTTACTAGAAATGATGATTTGCGAAAATATTTTTCTAATGAAATGAATAAGGAATTTGAAATTTCAACATTTGGGGAGATCAAATTCTTTGTTGGCTTGTAGATTCAATAGAGAAAAGATGGTATCTACATTATCCAATCTAAGTACATCAAGTAGATACTAAAGAAGTTTGTAATGGAGGATTATAGACTATTTGGAACACCTATGTCTACTACACATAAGCTTTCCAAAGATGATGATTCAAAAGAATTAGACTAGACTACATATAAATCAATGATTGAAAAACTTCATTATGTGGTGCATACAAGACCTAATATAACAATAGTAGTTGGAATAGTGGCAAGTTTCTCTACTAATCTAAAAGAAAATCATACAATGACAATAAAAAGAATCATGAGGTATTTGAAGGGTACTAGAGATTATGGTTTGTGGTATAAGAAAGGAGTAAACTTTGAATTGAAAGCATCCACTGATGCAAATTAGATAGGAAGTGTTGATGCTAGAAAGAACACTAGAGGTGGAGCATTCTTTCTTGGAAAGAGGCTGGTATCTTGGACAAGTAAGAAGAAGAACTATATCTCTTAGCCAATAGAAGAAGTAAAATATCTTGTTGTAGTAGTCAATTGTTCAAATATTGTTTGGTTCAAGGGTAAAAGTAGAAAGTTGTGTCATCTTTCAGGCTAACTTATCAAAACGAATGAATTTGAGTATTTCTATCTAAAAATCAATTTTTTTCAAACATATTTAATCTAGATAATTTCATTCTAGCTAGGTTATATATGCTCTCACACTTTTCCACTTAGAAATGTCCAATAAATTCATGTTTTATGTTAGTTAATATTGAATTACTAAAGAAATAAATTTATTTCAGAAAAGTGACGTTTCAATAACTCTTACTATATTTTTATGATATTTTTTTAATAACATATAAACATCATTTTATAGAGATCAAAGTCAAGAATATTCTCATATAGATTTTATAGTGTTTTAATTAGATATAGTATATTGCAATTGAAAAATTCTACAAGCACATATTTTAACACTCGAAAAGATGTCAATCATGAGAAAGGAAAATATATTAAATCATATCAAAAAAATTAAAAAATTATATAAAATTCTACAGGAGAGAGGCCTCTTTGAGAATGTATAATTCTTCTTCTGGTTAGAATAGTTTTATGTTGAAAAGTGTGGTGGGAGATGATAACTTTTGATTTCAAGTGAGTTGAAATTTGAATCATTATAAAAGAAAAAATATAGGTGTAAAGCCAATTTTTATTTTTGATTTTTCTAGCTATATATGCTATCTATAACATAGTTTGAGATCAAAGGGAAATAAGTACATTTCCATATAATTTTGTGGTAGTAACTAGACTCCTAATTTTTAGCATATTTCAACAACTAAAAAAAAATCTATAAAAATTAACAAAATACATCAATATTATTTCAAATAATTATTAAAAATTATAATCCTAAACTTCATCCATTTCTATGCAATTCATTAGTTTACTTAATTTTCAAATTCAAATTAATAATACCAGTTTTACATCATTATAGGTGAATAGTTATACCTTTGTCAGTCGTTTCCTTTACAAAAGTATGACACATGTTTGTGATTTTACCCTCAAACAACTGTTGACATGTATGAAGGAAGAAATCAAGGATCTAGTTGTTATTTTCTATGATAACGATAGTGCAATTAACATTTTTAATAATCCTATGATGTATATGAAAACAAAGAACATTTCAATAAAGTATCATTTCTTGAGAGAATTGGTGCAAGACAAGGAAGTAATATTGGAATATGTGAGTACAAAAGAAAAGATTGTACACATATTCACCAATCAATTACCTAAGGATGCATTCTTTTATTTAAGAGGTAAGATAGGGGTCATTCCCCTATGTCAAGCTCACTAATCAAATTTTAGTGATGCATCAACCAAGCATGTTGAAGATCAGTCAAGTTGATGCAATATTAGAAAGGGAAGGTTGCATATGAATAAGTACATTAGATATATGTAAGTTCATTGAATGTTATCTTTGGCATGAGATGTCAAAGAGGGATAGCTTTCTATCATACATTAGAGAAATTTTGTTTAGAGAGATTTTATGTATGATAAGGAGAACTTGATGTTATATACCAGAGATATTTTTATATATGTGAAAGAGTGAGAATGAACTTGAGTTGATATAAAAGAGGGAGAGTTTGATAAATTATAGTCATTGTAATTAGAGATTAATAATAGAGGGAGTTCATGCTAACAGAGGGAGTTCTCATGGATGAAAATAAGAATGAAACTAAGGATATTATCCTTACTTCTATTTTTCTCTAAAATTTTATTGTATTATGACATGTTGTTTTGTCATCAATGCCCAAGAAGGAGATTGTTGAAAAAAATTGTTCAATTGTATATTGTCTTTGATGTTACACAAAATGTCAACTCTTTACTAGTCAGTGTATGCAAAGCTCACTTGGGTGATAAAGACTATTTACAATGTATATCAAACATTCCAGAGATAATCAAGTTTAGAGTCAGTATGTACTGAGTTCACTCGGGCACCAAAGAAAGTTTGCAGGAAGAAAATTTCTATCAAGTTCGCTTAGGCACCAAAGAGAAGTTAGAGAGGAAGTAACTTTAACCAAGCTCACTTGGTTAACAAATGGAATTTAGTTCAATATGTAGTGTTAATCAAGTACATGTAGTTAAAAAAAAAAGTCTAAATAAAGTCTTTTTCGAGTTAGTGTTGATTGAGTTGGGTTGGCTAATGAAGGATTTTATTGAGTCACCATATTTAGTTTGATGAATTTATTTGTTAACTCTAGCTAACTCAAAGGATGAATATTGAATATTTGAAAGTGTATTCAAGTTGACTTGACAAGGTAAATGATATCAACATAAGGTTAAATTGTGGGATTGGATGTGAGAAGAATGGGATCAAGAAGATAAACCAAGGAAGTGAATTGGAAGGATACCAGAGTATCCTGAGTTGACCAAACTGAAAATTTTTATCTGATCAAGGAAGATCAAATATTCAAGCTAGAAAAAAATCTTAAATTAGTAATATAATTGCATCAACAATTAGGTTGTATCATTGTTACTCTCTAATAATTGTAGTAGTGTATCAAATCTCTTAACAGAGTTAGCTTAACGACTATTTTGTAGATCCTCTAACAAGGTTGCATTTCTAGATTGAAGTGTCTAACAACCTCTAACAATTCCATTCCTAACATGGTGATTTAAATTCTTTAATAGGGTCACACCTAATAGTGTGTTTTGTAACCTTTAACAAGGTTGGCTCCTAACAAGGCTCACTTCAAAAGAGTGAAAAAAAAAACTAGTTGCAATTGGTGGTTTTTCCCAAATTGGTTTTCCACACTAAATCCTAGTCTCATATGTGTTCATGTTATTTTATTTATGATTTTGCAACTAAGTTAATTAAGTTTAATCACATTAAATTTCTAAGAAGAATTTATCTTTGTGATTATTGAGTAGTAGTAATTCTCAGTGTTTGTCGAGTGGTTTAGTGCTAACCAAGTTACATCAATATTTTTGGTTTCAGAAGAGTTTGATTTTGATTTATATTTCAACATCTAAGGGATCTAGGATTTATTTTTGTGGTAACTGATTCACCCCTCCCCTTTCAATTACTCCTCTTATATTTCCAACAAGAAGGTGAAGGCTATCCTAGAATGGCCTGATCCAAGAAGTTCATTGAGGTAAGACATTATCATGGTTTGTCTAGCTTATACAATATGTTTATTAGTAGTATTAGCATTGTTTGTGGACCCTTGATTAACACAATAAGATAGGATCTTAAGTGGACTACAAGAGTGGATAAAATATTTGAATTGTTGAAAATAAAAGTTATCTAATGACTTATTTTAGCACTTTGAGATTTTAATAAGTTGTTTCAAGTAAACTGTAATGTACCATTAGAGCTATTTTTATTCAAGAATGTAAACCTATTGATTATTTATTTAAAAATATTATATATAAATATGATCATGCATATTGTGCCATAGTTCATACATTGAAGAGACTTAAACATTACCTTTTACCTAAGGAGCTTTTTTTCATTTCTAATCTTCAAGCTTTGCAACATTTCAATAGTAAATGAAAGTGGAATCAAAGCCATTTGAAATGGGTTGAGTATTTTCAGTTTTATACATTCTTTTTTGTAACACATGACTGCACATTGTAATAGGGTTATTGATGCTCTTAAAGGGAGACACGTTTTGTTGATAAAGATTATGATTAGGCTTTTAGGCACAAGGAACTTAAGATTTTGTATCTATAGTATCCCAATTTTGATCGATCTTGGAAAGCTTGTACAAAACTTTCTACTCTATTTAGAACCAAATGGTTGGACTTCATAATATAGAATATGGTGTTATTTAGAGCTAGTTAGTTATGCATTACAAGGAGTTATATGAGGGATACTATCATTAAGGAGAAGTATAGTAGAGGGTTGGTTGGACATTTTGGTTAGGATAAAACAATTTGTCTTTTTAGTGAGAATTATTATTTTAATAACAAAAAGTTGTTAAATTTTTTGTATATAGCTATAAAATATGTTAGATGGAGAAGGGAGCTAAGAAGAATATAAGGTTATATCATCTATTACTTGCACCAAAGAATCCATGAGAGGATATTATTATGGAATTTTTTCTTGGATTACTAAGGACTCAAAGAGGGTATGGTTCAATTTTTGATGTGGTCAATAGGTTTTTTAATGCATTTTATTCCTTGCAATAATACTAATGATGTTGTTCATGTGGTTCTATTCTCTTTTAGAGAAGTGGTGGGACTACATATTCTACCAAATAGCATAGTTTCAGATCAAGATACGATGTTTTTTGTATGATTTTGGATAGAATTATGGAATAAGTTAAAAATATGTTTTAATTTAATCTTAGCACATCATTTAAAAACATACAGAGAGACAAAAGTAGTGAATAGGAGTCCAAGTCTCCTGTTAAGATTCTTGGTTGGAGATGAAAAAAAAAGGGGTGGGATTTGATTTATAGTGGAATTTGTATACAATAGTTATAACAATAAGAGCAATGGTAAATTTCCATTCTACATAGTCGATGGAAGTAGTTCCATAAATGCTTCCAAATTAAGAAAGTTCATTAAAGGGGGGATACATAGTAGTAAAGCTAGAGAATTTGCAAGAGACTTGAAGAACTTGCATGAGGAGGTAAGGAAACATGTTAATAAAATAAACTAATAGTACAATGCTATGGTAGATGAGGAAAAGAGGCATGATAAATTGTAGATTGGAGAAGGTGAAGGATATCCTCGAATGAGTTTATCTTATTATAACTTAAATAATTCTTGCTCTTGTTCATTAACCTTATGATCATACACAATTCTCCTATAACCAACAAGCCCCTTATTTCTTGATGCTACCTAATTAATTTTAATTCTTAGTCCACTCTATAGGAAGAGGTTTCCAAACAACACTTTTTTAACACATGTTTAGATTTCTTAATAAGATTAGAGACATCCCACTAGGGATAATGATTCTAAGACACTTGGAGACCAAAATAGAAAGGAGTATGATTAAAAATGTTCATTAGTATCATAGGGTGAGACACCTTAAAATTCTCTTCAATGGCTACCTACATTTTGAAGTATGACTTATTAAAAAAATAGGTAATATTTCTTATAGTTATTTTATTTCAATCCTTGCATACACCCCCCAAAAAAATGTGGAAGATGAAAGGTTGAGTAAAGAAAAGAGAAGGATAAAAGGAGGGAGGGGACAATTGAATCTCAAATTTAGAGAATGAATAGAAAAATACCTATTCAATAGAATAAAAATTTTAACAAATGGGCTTATTTTTCACCAAAAAAATTGATCCTAAGTGAATATAAAAATTTTTCTCAACAAATTCCTTGTATAGAAGGTGCCTATTGGGTAGGACAAAGCCTCTTTTGCAATTATTGACACTAATGATTTTGTTTTTTCATACCTAAAGCACTAAAAAAGATGTTGACTTTGGGATCAATCTAGAATTTCAAATAAATATGTAGAAGGTTCTATGGGGAGATAAAACCCAATTTGGATCTTGAAGGTAACAAATAGTGATAAAATGAAATAAGAAAAACCTATCCAAACCATCAAGTTTTCATACTCTAATATACAAATATGAATTTTAGACAATAGTTATTGTTTGGGAGATAAATAAAGATTAATAAAGGATTCATCTACCCATTTGAAGATTTTAACATAATAAAAAAATACAATAACCAATCCATTCAATATATAAGTTTTTGAATCAGTCAACCCATGGTAGACAAGAGAGTAGAGCCCCAAATAATCATTCATCTCAAAATAGGGATGATATGACCATTACTAAGAGATAACATTAGTTCGCTAACAATGATAGATTTAGGAATCAAATAGAGTTCTATAAGATTATGTAGAACTAGAGGTCATAGATCTATCATTAGATAGGAACTTTGAAGAGTGACTAGAAGTAGTGACATATTAATTATTAAGTCCATTCATTCTTCTCCCTCAAATCTCTTGACATCTATTTAGAAAAAATGAAAAAATGGGTTTCTTGAATTTTCTTATGATCAACATGTCATATTTGTTAGGAAGACAAACCTAATACCAAACCACCCAATTCATTTTATTCCTATATTTTAATCTCCAACCTAAAGGAAACTCATCCAAGTATTCTCAATCTTCACTAAGACATTTTATAGGTTATAAATAGGAATCATAGTATCAAATGATAAATTATCAAGTGAACCTTGGACCATTTCTAATTTATCAACTTGATTCAATAAATCCTCTTTCAAACTAATGAGTTTAAATTAATTTTTTTTAATAAGACCCATCCAAAAGGAATCGAGGACTTAATTAGAGAAACAAATAAACTGAGGTAGGTGAAATGGAACTTTATTATACGAGAAATAAAATAGAAATTTTTTTGATCTTCCTTCACTCTAAAGTTTAAATAAATTATTTACAACTTTTAGGGAGGCTAATTTTTTATGGAACTCTAGAGGCCTCTTCATATTTAAGAAAAAATCCCTTTAAATCCTTAGCTTTAGAAATATAGCTATCACCAAATGTGATTGTATCATAAAAATTTTTATTTATTAGGATAAACCTTAGGAGAAGAAAAGGGGAAGGATAATTCAAGACGTTCCTGTTGGCATTAAGTTATTATTGCCATTAGTGACAACACTTATCTATATCAATATAGCTACTAAGCTCACCACTCAGTCTACAATGTATATCGAGCATTCAGTGGTTACCTTGTACATTCATCACTTAAGCAGTTTACACCAAGCCTCACAGTTCACACTGAGCATTCAACTGTTAACCGAGCTGAGTATAGCTACTGAGTGAATGTGCAATCCAATAGTGCCTACCAAGTGATAGAAGCACAATGTCTACCGAGTGATGGAAGTGTATTGTCTACCGAGTGATGGAAGCACAATGCCTACCAAGTGATGCAAGCGCAGTGTTTACCAAGTAATGAAAGTATAATGTTTACTGAGTGAAAGCAAGGTAAACGAAGGATTCAATTTTTACTGAGTGATACTATATCCACTGAGTCTCCAATGGTTACCAAGTTCAGAACTACATTAGGTGATTAGTATGGACCAAGCCTTCACTTCTACCAAGTGCATGACAATGTCAAGTAATGCAGTGGACGCTGAGTATCAGAAGGTCACTGAGTGAGTTCAGTGAACCTATTTACTATTTAACCGACTCAGTAATATTTTGTTCACTTGTGTTTTAACCGACCTTGCAATTGTAATTATTGGAATGGTATATATGTAATGTATTATATCATTTACAAGATGAATGTGATGAGAATCAAAGTTAAAAGAGAGACATATAATATTTTGAGAATTGTAAATGCGAATCAGTAGAAGAGAAGAATATTCAGCAAGGTCTACAAGGAGTAGTAATAAATTCATCAGTCACAAGAGGTGATATATACTTCAAGGATCTGATCAGAAAATCAAGTTTGTAAGTAGATCCACTATTTCATCCTAATAGGTGAATCATTTTTGTAAATCCTTTAATAGGGTAGACTTAACAATCTTTGTATAAATCTCCTAACAGAGTGCATACTTTAGTGTATGTTTGTAAATCCTTTAACAAGATGGACCTAGTAGTCCTTTATGCTCCTAATAGGGAAGATCACCAGAAGTGGTCAATGTAAGCCTTAACAAGTCAACTTCATATTGTAGTAACGAAGTTTAGTGGGTATCATCCCCACCCCAGTTTTACTTTCTATTTGGAAGGTTTCTGGGTCACCAAATCATTGTGTACATGTGTTATGGATGTTTGATTTCTCATAGATACACTAGATTAGATGAATGAATGGTGAATAGTTAAAATGTTGAATTGTTCAAAATTTTGAAGTTACTGATTCACCCCTCTCCTCTCAGTAACCTATCATATCTTGAATATTTCCAACAATTGGTATCAAAGCATTTTGGTTCTCAGGACAAAGCTTGACAGCTTGAGCAAAGATCAAGGACAATGGAGATATTCAGACTTGACAATGCTATTGAAAGTGAAAAGCTAGATCTAGAAATGGCCATGACTCAACTCAAAGAAGCAAAGGAGCATCTTTCTCAATCCCTGAAGAGAAGGAAGGAACTTGCAAGACAAATTAATGATCATCAGTATGTTGAAGAAAAGATTGAAGACCTTTTACCATCAAGCAGTTTAGATGAAGCTAATGAGGCTATTAAGGAACTCCTAGCAAAGAATGGTTCTCTACAGGAAGAAGTAAGAAAGTTTAAAAGAGAACAAGAAATCCAATCAATTAGGCTATGTGAAGTCTTGGAATAGAGAGACAAGGAAAATGAAGACTTAGAGGCAAGAAATAATCAATCCCTTCAACATGGAGATCTTGTAAATCAACTATCTAATGCAAATGAAGAAATTATGAATTTGAGATTTGAAAATGAAAGCCTGAGGAATGATCTAATCATTGATAGACAAATCAATGAAAGCTTAAAAAATGATTTGAGATTTGAAAGAAAAATCAATGAAAGTTTGGAAAATGACTTGATCATTGAAAGAAAATCAATGAGAGAATGATAAATTCTCAAGCAGACATGACTCAATTAAATCAGCAAAGTGAGTAGAATCTTCATAGACAAAAAGGAAAAGCTGGACTTGGTTACAAGGAAGAAGGTGAAACCTCCAAACAAGGTGCCCAAAGGAATCAAAGACCTACTTGCAATCATTATGGTAAGCTAGGTCACACATCAGACAAGTGTTGGAGCAATGGAAAAGGTAAATTCAATGGTAAATGCTACAATTGTAGTCAGCATGGTCATAAAGCTAATGAATGCAAAGAAAAACCTAAATTTGAAGGCAATTGTCACAAATGCAAGAAGTATGGTCACAAAGCATTCCAATGTAGATCCAAATCATTCAATCCAACTGAACAACTTGTTAAAGTAATCTTTGGATGGGATTACAATACATGGTGCAGATGTAATTATTGTGGAGAATATGGACACATTGGCAAAGACTGCTCAATGCATCACTTGAGGAAAAGAGACACAACAGTAAGATGTTATACGTGTACAGAACTTGGTCATATAGCTAAAAACTGCATGAATATAGAAAGAGTTGAAGATGAAAAGATAGCTAAAGCTAAAAACATTCGAAAGCAAATGAGGCATCAGTGGATTCCAAAATCTACCAAGCAAGATAGTTCAAGTGATGGCAATGTCACTCAAGAAGTGGGTGACTCCATCATTTCCAATTAGAATCCTAAAGGATCTGGAATGGTATCATCAAGCTATATCTAGAGAAGTTCCAAATGCAAGAAAGCAAAATGATCAAATTAGTATTTTAGATACACATCTTTCTCCGAGTTGCACCTACCGAGGAAAGTAGATTGAAGCCCTTACCAAACTAGGTCGAGAGTAACTAAAAGTTTTTGTTTGACCACCGAGATGCAAGCTTCTACCGAGCAAATGAATGACGGCCTATCAAACACTATGTCATCTCAGCTACCTTTGTACCAAACATTTATGGAAAAAATTTCATCAAAAAGGGTAGAATTCAATTTCATTCTTCATCGCGATTTCAAAGCTAAGAAATTTCAGTGATTCCCAAGCAAATTCCAAGAAAAACCAAGCAATTTCAAGTGATTTTTAAAAGCAAAAAATTTGTTCAGAATTTTTTCCGAGCAGCAATGGCATGCAGGAGTAGCGGTTGCACCAAGGCAAAAAGAGGTTCAGAAATGCTAGTCAAAGGTGTGGATTGGAAGGCAAGAAATTTCAAGCTAGCTCCAACAATCGCAGAATCACTCAACTCAAATGGAGCTCAATCGCAAATTCCACCTAGGGTACTTCTTACCAATGATATTTGTACTCATTTTAGATGTTCTATTCAAGAAATTGGAAACCTAGAGATGGACAATGCCCTAGAAGAAATGAGTGTAGATGGCTCTCTAAAATCTGAATACAAGCATCTTGAAACCAAAGGCTTGACTCATATCTCACATATTTCAAGAAGTTTCCAAACCAAGTGGATTAGGTATATTTTGAGTCGGGTGCATAATGGGCAACTATGGTTAGAGCAACAAATGTTAATTACAAAAAAGATGATTCACAAAATCACGGGTCTTCCTATGCTCAACAAAGTGAAGGTTACCAAAACCCTAGGATAGGATGAGTTACAGAAGGTAACCCTAGCTGAGTGGGATGGTAGAGGTTTGAAGGTTAACACTGTATTAGATGTCAAACTAAGATTTGGCATTCATGTCATTGCCCACAAAATCTATAGCTCTAGTCGACTGAATAGTGTACCTTATGAGGCTATGGATTTGGCCTTCAAAATTGTAAAGAAGAACCTTGAATTTGACCTATCTGAATTACTGTTGAAATAATTAAATAAGAATATGGAGAGTATAAGGATTTCAAAGAATAATCCTTGCAAATTCGGCTCTCTATTGATCTGTTTATTTTTCTATATTCAAAAATTCTTTCCATCAAAAGCAACAGTTGTATGGAGAAAAGACATTCCAATTTTGTATCAGATAAATGAGTTTGTAGCAGAAATGGGTGAAAATTTTGATAGCATCATGGATAATTTTTTTGAAGATTTCAAGGAAAGAATTAATAATAGGTTCTAAATTCCACCAAAATTAGTTGAAGATTACAGAGATTATGTATGCTTTATGGTTGACTGTGATAAGGTATACATTCAAGCAATTAGACCTCGAGTTGCATGGGTAAAACCTCTTCCTTATGAGGTAAATATTGATGAGGCCAGGGACATTATAAAAACACTAGTGAATGAGCTAGTAGACCCAAAGTAACCAATTTTTGGAACATATGATGAGGCAAAGGCTAGAATTGAGCTTGAAATCAAGCTACCCTAGGCCATAAGCAAAGGCAAGAGGAAGATAGCCAAATTGAAAACTACAACATGTCCTCTTATGCTTACTGAGTGAAAAGGTGAGGATGAAGAAGATGATAAAGAAGAAGAAGGAGAAGAAGAAAAAGAAGAACATGAATCTAAAGAGCAACATCCTAAGAAGAAAGGTAAGGTAATTATTACCAAACTTAAGAAAAATCCTACTACAGTATTCTCTAGAAGAACTAGAAAAGGCAAGCAGGAACCTATACTGGTTAGGCCTCCACCCACATTTGAGGAAAGACTTAAAAAATTGGAAGAGGGAGCTAGCATCACAAATTTCAAGGCATTAAAATTTGAAACAAGAACTGATGCTAAGAAAATGTAGATTGAGGAACTAGTACTCAATAAGATGGGTAAATGGAAATACTCCCCAAACCAGCTTACCTCTCAAATCTCCAAAGAACTATTGGAGATATTGCAACTGAGATGGGAGTCATCCACCAAAATGGCTAAAGACATATATGAGCAATCTCTGAGAAATCTTCTACTGAGTCTCGCTAGAGTGGAAATAAAGGCTACAATGAGGAAACATGAAGGTAAAATGATGATTAGATTTCACACATGTTTGATTTTAATTAAAGACATTAAGCATGTTGTAAATGATACAACAAACATGTGGAAGAACATCTATCATCTACAAAAGTCCAGTGAAGATCTAGTTGACATCAAGGATGATGATAGCAGTGATGGTGATGATTTTTATAACACGACATCCTTCACAGTTACTCTAGGAGAGCTGCATGCACTTATGGAAGAAAAAGAGGAAGAAGACAAGGAGGAAGAAGCAAATGAGGAAGAAGAAGATTGAGTTAAAATTGTAGCAGAAGTGATTGCATCCCTTCCTCACTCTCCACCAAAGACTATTACATCCACTAAGGAGACAACTTTTGCAAGTGAGATTGTGAGCACAATTGCCACATCAATTGCTCAATCTTCACCGGCCACCTCCCAACTCCAGGTATCTGAAATAGATGTGCCAAGCACTTCATCTACCAAGTTGACTATTAGTTCTTCAGCTACCGAGCCATCCTCCTCAACTCCTTCATCAACAATAAGTATACCAGTAAGTTCCACAATTTTGATTTCAAAAAGTTCTATAGTTTTGTGAGCATTATCTGCATCTACTTTAAATCCAAATAGTTCAGATACTGCTATACCGAGTATATCATTATTTTTGGGAAGTATTCTAGTTTTTGATCTAGTTAATACTTCTATTAGCATTCAATCCTCAAGTCTTATCCCAATTTTTACTGCTAGCCCTTCCATCTCCAATATTGTGTCTATTCCTAAGGTCAAACCAGTCATCAAAGAAGTCAAACAAAAACATCCATTAAAACTTCTAGTCACTGGAAAGGAAATTGCAGAAGATATTGACTTAGACACAGAGATAGCGATTCCAAAGATTGACTATGAAAATGCTACCATTGAAGAGATGAGGTTAGCTAGTCAACTCATAGAGATGAAAGCTACGTAGAAGTAGTTAAGGTCTGAAAGGGATAAGGAATATAGAATAATTGAGAATACCAAAAATATAATTACATATGCTATAGGTGTCGAAGTAGATTCTACTAAACACATTTTGATTCAATTAGAAGAAGTTGTACAGAAATTCAATGAGGATTCTTCTAGATAAGAAAAACTTATTGAGAAAGCTGAAAAGAAATTTGATAATAAGGTGCTAGAGCATATTGCTCAAAAGATAGTAATAAAGAAAGTTGAATTGTCAACATTTTTGGGAAATTTTGAAAATTCTTTTAATAATGCATCATCAATTTTTGCTAAAATTTGTGATGTTTCTAGCCTTACCAAAGAAGTAAAGGATAAGTTAAATAAGATTGACATTGATATGCAATCAAGTGCCTCCAAGCTAAAGGTGGACTCCTCCTCCACAACCTCCCATCACACCAAGATTAGATATTTGGCAGATGTTCAAGTAGAATTATTGAGAGAGGAAGCTAGGATATGGTCACAACTCATAGACATCTAGAACATGATCCTTCCTATGATGGACACAATGCAAAAACATCTTGTACATTGCAAAACATTATTCCAAGATTAGAACTTCTCAATGGCTGATCACTTGATCCAATTATCAGCAAAAGTTCAAATTTCTCTCTCCACCTGTCAAATTTTGCAGCAGACTTGGGATAGTACTTTTGCAACCATTATTAAGGTACATCAAGAATTTATATCTCACTTTGGTGTAGCCATATAAATTGTATATATGCAGTCCTTTAGCATTAATAATCAAAAAGGGGGAGAGATTTAGAGATTCGGAGATTTAGCATAATAAATAAGGAGAGGTATCACTATAAGTGATAGGGGGAGTTAGCACAAAATAAAGTTTGCATGTGTACATAAGTATATTTGTATATGCAGAAGTTCTACAAAGATCAATTTTGAAAAACCTAAATTCATTTAGTCAGCCTGTGTACATATGTTTTGGCTTATAAGTGTTTTTGTCACTAATGCCAAAGGGGGAGATTGTTGGCATTAAGTTATTATTTCTATTAGTGACAACACTTATCTTTATCAGTATAGCTACTGAGCTCATCACTCAGTCTACAATTATACAAAGCATTTAGTGGTTACCTTGTACATTCATCACTTAAGTAGTTTACACTGAGCCTCACAGTTCACACCAAGCATTCAAGTGTTAACCAAGCTAAGTATAGCTACCGAGTGAATGTGCAATCCAATAGTGCCTACCAAGTGATGGAAGCATAGTGTCTACTGAGTGATGGAAGCATAGTGTCTACCGAGTGATGGAAGCATAGTGCCTACTAAGTGATGGAAGCACAGTGTTTATTGAGTGATGGAAGCACAATGCCTACCAAGTGATGCAAGAGAAGTGTTTACCAAGTAATGAAAGTATAATTTATCGAGTGAAAGAAAGGTAAATGAAGGATTCAATTTTTATCGAGTGATACTATATCCACTGAGTCTCCAATGGTTACTGAGTTTAGAACTATGTCAAGTGATTAGTATGGACTGAGCCTTCACTTCTACCGTGTGCATGACGATGTTGAGTAATGCAATGGACACCAAGTATCAGAAGGTCACTAAGTGAGTTTAGTGAACTCGAGTTATCTACTATTTGGTCAACTCAGTAATATATTGTTCACTTTTGTTTTAGCTGACCTTGCAATTGTACTTATTGGAATGGTATATATGCAATGTATTATATCATTTGCAAGATGAATGTGATGAGAATCAAAGTAAAAAGAGAGACATGTAATATTTTGAGAATTGTAAATGCGAATCAGCATAAGAGCAGAATATTCAACAAGGTCTACAAGGAGTAGTAATGATTCATTAGTCACAAGAGGTGATATATACTTCAAGGACCAAATCAACAAATCAAGTTTGTAAGTAGATCCATTGTTTCATCCTAACAGGTGAACCAGTTTTGTAAATCCTTTAATAGGGTAGACTTAACAGTCTTTGTATAAATCTCCTAACAGAGTGCATACTTCAGTGTATGTTTGTAAATCCTCTAACAAGGTAGACCTAATAGTCTTTTATGCTCTTAATAGGGCAGATCACCAGAAGTGGTCAATGTAAGCCTTAATAGGTCAACTTTATAGTGCAGTAACAAAGTTTTGTGGGTATCATCCCCACCCCAGTTTTACTTTCTATTTGGAAGGTTTCTAGGTCACCAAATCACTATGTACATGTGTTATGGATGTTTGATTTCTCATATATGCTGTAGATTAGATGAATGAATGGTGAATAGTTAAAATGTTGAATTGTTCAAAATTTTGAAGTTACTGATTCACCCTCCCCTCTCAGTAACCTATCATATCTTGAATATTTCCAACAGTTCCACCCTTTAAATTTCTAGATGGGTCTTTATAAAGGTTTCACAAGAACAATAAAAATTAAAGATAAAATGAGCTATCCCCTAGGGAATTGCAAACAAAAAATATGATGCATGTGTTAGCCCCAACTAATAAGTTTGTTAATATATGTGAAAGAGTCATACTATTTATTATGTTTTCATTAATGTCAATCCTTAATTGGTAAGACATTATGTCCATTGAGTAGAGTTCCATATCATTTTAATTTTGATTGATGAAGATGAGTTAATAATGATGGAAATAATGATAAGTGTATGTATTCAATGGGAACTTGAATGGATTAGGATATGATAGTATAATCTTTGTTTGATTATTTTGTTGGAAATATAAGAGGAGGAACTAAGAGGGGGGGCATGAATTAGTTACAACTAAAATAATTCAAAATTCTTTAGATGTTAATACAAACCTTCTTTAAAGTCACAACTTAGTTAAAATTAGATATTCACTATAACTCAGTTAACAAAGAAATCAAACATATTAATTTTTATTGACATTTAGTAACTTACTTTTAGAAAGATAAATCAAGTAAGAAAATGACATGAACACATGAGACACCAAGATTTAATGTAGAAACCCAATTTGGAAAAACCACCAATGCAACTATTCACAACTTTTCACTTTTCTAAAGTGCACCCTATTAGTAGCCAACCTTGTTAAAGGTTACAAAAAACATTGTTAGGTGTGACCCTATTAAAGGATTTAAGTCACCTTGTTAGGAGTGTCCTTGTTAAAGGTCTTAAGACAAGTCAATTTAGAAATGCCTATTATTTAGAGGATTTTCAAAATGAATATTAGGTCAACTCTGTTAAGAGATTTCTTCACTGCTACAATTGTTAGAGAGTAACAATAATTGATGTAATTAATGAAGAAACTAGAATTTAGATTTAGATCAATATTTTTTCTTATCCTCTAGATCCTCCCTGATCAAAATATTCTTTACATCTCCTTGGATACTTTACTCTTAATCAGATATCCTTCTCTATCTCCTATCTTCTTCATGATTTTTTCATTTTACAATCAACAACTTGACCTTTCATATATATGAAACACAATTTCAAGTTGGCTTGAATACCCTTTCAAATAAAAAAACATCTACTAATTCTTCTTGCATAAAGAAATAAATAAATAAAACTAATCTACTAAAGGTTGGCTAAAATTGGGTCACTCAGTTACCAGTCAGTTCCTTGGTAATTGACTTGACTTGGTTTACACTGAACTCCTTTGGTAACCAAATTGACTTAATTTAAATATGAATCCATGTACTTCTCTTCTTCTAAACTTATGCTCGATGTATACTAGAGTCTTCTGAACTCCTTTCCAATTGGCAATGCTTAGTTAGAGTATAAGATTTGTGTAACATCAATGATAATATATAAAGAAATAATTTTTATCAACAATATCCCTCTTTGGCATTGATGACAACACAACATGTCATTAAGAAAAGAAAACTTAGAGAAATGAAATGATTTATAAGATTTTCTAATATCCTTAGTTTCATTTTGATTCTCTATCCAACCATGAGAACTCCCTTTGCCATGTGATCTTCATATTCCACCAAATCAAGTTTTCCCTCTTGCAGATTATTGCTTCTAATTCTTCTTTGATTATGTCAATCTCTCCCTTAATGAATAGATGACAAGATTCTCTCCCTCTTTGGCATAAAATACCAAATACTTGACATAGTGATTTTTTAATGTACTTGATGTAATGATTCATATGTAATGAGCTCTGACTTCCTTGCATCAACTTGATAGATCTTTCATGTAATTTGGTTGGTGCATCACTAATCTATACTCTAGTGTGGATTAGATAGGGGAATGACCCCTAGATTTCCTCTTAGATATAAAATTGCATCCTTGGGTAATGATTTGGTAAATATTTCAGCATACTATTCCTTTGTGTTAATGTATTCCAATCTAACTTCTTTATCTTGAACTAATTCTCTCAGAAAATGATACTTGATTGCAATGTGTTTTGTCTTGGTGTGAATCACTACAGTTTTAGATATATTGATTGCACTTGTGTTATCACAATAGAGAACCACTGGATCTTTTATTTCTTCCTTCATTCCTAATAGTAGTTTCTTGAACCATAATATGTTGGAGCATTTAAATATTGCAACAACATATTATGCCTCTATTGTAGATCGAGAGATGCAATTTTGCTTCTTACTTGTCCAAGATACTAACCTCTTTCCAAGAAAGAATGATTCTCCATTGGTGCTCTTCTTGTCATCAATGGTTCTATCCCAATTAGTATCATATTTCAACTCAAATTTCCATCCTTTCTTGTACCATAGACCATAGTCTTGAGTATCTTTTAGATATCTCACAATTCTCTTGATTGTCATCATATGATATTCTCTAGAATTCACAGAGAATCTTATAACTATTCCAACTACTAATGCAATATCAAGTATTGTATTCTATAGGTAGTCTAATTTACCTCTTTTGAATCATCATTCTTAGATAGATTATGTATAGTAGACATAAGTGTTCCAATTGGTTTGGAATCTTCTCTTCTAAAGGTCTTTAATATTTCTTCTATCTATAACTTGGGTTGAACTGTCTGTAACTTGTGTTGAATTGTCTACAAATCATGTTCCTCTATTTGAGACTTGATTTCCTCTATTTGAGATAGAAAACATGTAGTTTTAGTGATGTCTAGGTAAAAAAAATTACCTTTTTCCTAATTGCTAGTTCCAACTAGGTTTCCTTTACCATCTAGAAGCCTAGCTTTCCCATTCATGAATTATCCCTTGAGTCAAATATTGTTCAATTGTGATAAACTTAGAAGATTGTGTCTTAGTCCTTAAACACAATAGGCATTATGACATCTAATTCCATTAGTCAATGCAATGTATCCTTTTCCCTTCACATAACATGGTTCATTGTTTCCAAATGTAACACTTCCACCATCATAATGCTCCAACTATTCACACTTAGTTTTATCACTAGTCACGTGATGAGAACAACCACTATGTATTATCCATATATCATTCTTACTAACATGAGAAATAAGTGTCATCTTTTCATTATCATCATCATCTAATTCATCATTAATACCAATATATACCATTTCATCTTTATTATTAGCAATATATAAAAATATTTCTTACCTTTGTCTTTGTAGTCTTTGTAGCTCTTCAAATCTTTCTTGCCTTTGAACTTGCTGGATTTTTTATCATCTTTACTTTCCTTGTTTGGAAGCCTTCTAGTAATGTGACCAACTTCTTCACAAGAAAAAGAAATCAATGGAATTTTTCCTTTATATTTACCTTTTCCTTTTGGTAACCTCCTTGTAAGTAGGGCTATTATGGCTTCAAGATTATCATTAGATTCTTTGTCTTCTTCATTGTCTAACTATTTTCCTTTTGAGTCTCCCCCCTTTCTACCAAGGGTTAGTTTTTTTTTTATTACTAATTCTATGTTGCAAGATATAGGAAGATTGTTATCAAAGTTATCCAACTCAAAAGATGTTAATCTTCCCACTAGAGCATCCAAAGTTATATCAGTTTTGGGATCACATTTCATCTCTTGAATAGCTGAAACTCTAATTGCATTTAAATAGTAAGAAGAGTTCTTAATACCTTGTTTACTACTATTTCATCTTCTACTTTTCCTCCTAAGGCTCTAATTACACTTACACTTGCTTTGGTTCTCCTATTGTATTTTGTAAGGTTTTCATCTTCTCTCATCTTCATTTGATCTAATTGATGTCTTACACTTTCTTCTTTAGTCTCCACACATTTTCATCTCCTCCATAGATCTTTCATAACATCTTCCACATTTCATGATTAGTTGGACAATCTTTGTCTTCATCACATTCAACATAATTGAGGACAAAAGCAATGGCAATCATCATTGTGTTGTAATTCTTCTTCTCTACCATCTAATCCACAGTCAAAGGATCAGGAGGTAACACATAATGGTTCTTTAGGAATTTTAGGTGTGTATCTCCAATCATTCCCCAAAAAAGCTTCATGAGTTCCTGCCATGCTTTAAATTTTTCTCTGTTCAAGTTGGGAATCTCTCTTTTGTAAGACATCTTGATCTTTGGCTTAGGTCCTTAAAACCTTTTTTGTAAGAATGAAAAAATTTGTTACTAATTTTTGGAAATATAAGAAGAGTAACTGAGAGGCAAGGGGTGAATCAGTTACCAGGAAAACAATTCCAAATCTCTTAGATGTCAATATGAGCTTCCTTTAAACTCAGAGCTCAATTAGAACTAGAGATTTAGTGTAACTTTATTAACAAATAAATCTGACATATCAATGTGTGTTAACCTTTAGTAACATAGTTGCAAAAAGATAAAGTATTAAAAAAAAAACATAAACACATGAGACACAAAGATTTAATATGGAAACCCAATTTTGGAAAGCCACTAATGCAACTAGTTATAACTTATCACTTTTTTGAAGTGAGCCCTATTAGGAGCCAACCCTGTTAAAGGTTACAAAACACATTTTTAGGTGTGACCCTCTTAAAGGATTTAAATCAAACTATTAGGAGTGGCCTTGTTAGAGGTCTTAAAAAAATTCAATCTAGAAATGTCACCATGCACACCCACTCCACCCTTTTATATATTATTTTTCTAAGAAATATAGTTTAATTATTAATTATTAAATTGAATTATAAAAAGAAAGAGGTAGTTAATAGAACTTATTAAGAAATGTATTGCATTAAAAAAAATATACTATTATTATTACTTGTTAAATTGAAGTATAATAAGAAAGAGGATGTTAATACAACTTATTCAACTAGTATACCATGATTTTTAAAAAAGGTCTTTATTTCTATAAAAGAGAAATAGAATAGAATTTTAGTAAACAATGCAATATTGAGACATTAATTGTTGGTATCTCTAACCATTGTTGTCTATTAGTGTCAAACACTTAGTCATTTACAAGGTAGATTCAAATGGTCATCAATGTGATCAAGCTACTCTAAATAGGCTGAGTCATGTATATAAGAAAGTATGTAATGAGCTCTATAGGAGCCAAGTAAGTTATGGTCACAAACTATTTTCTATATGAGTAAAGCCCAACAATGACCACATAAGTTTCAAGGATACAAGTGCTAAGTTACATAGTATGTGACAAGCACAATACGTGTCGAGCATCAAAAGATTACACTATATGTTGAACATCAAAGAATAGTAAAGATTGAGAAATGGAGAGCTTACATAAAAGTCAAGAATGGAATAGATTTTGAGGAAAAATGATTATCAAGCTGACTTAGGAGCAATATTTAAAGTTTTGACAGGTTGTTACAGAACATCTAATACATGTAGAGGTTATTACAAAATATTTACCCAATTTGGATATAGATCCCTATGGTGTGTGTGTTGAAAAATTTAGATAAAGAGGCAAAACATGGAAGCATCTGAAAAAATCTTTATGAAGCTCTTTAAGTAGTGATGATGTTAACCTAGATCTCCATGATGATGGATGAGAGGAGACTAGAGACAAGAAGAGTATATGTGTAATATCATATCAAAAGTCAACGAAGGGATTGGTTGTTACTTAGCAGAGTAGGTGAACTATTTATAGTGGTGAAGTGAAAAGGGAAGACAAATATTATCAAATCAAAGAAGAGGATTAGTTAACAGGAGAAACTGAGAGTCAGGTACAAAATCAGTTCTAATAGACTTGAATAAGGGTAAATCTCTTAATAGAGTATCTTAAGAGATCTTTGTAAATCTCCTTACTAAGTCCTTACTTTATTGTAAGTGTTAAATCCTCTAGAACAAGGTAAAACCTAGCACTCTTTTAAGATTTTAACAAGGCATACCCCTCACAAGGTAGATCATATCTTATAATTAAATATTATGTCCATCATAGGTTAACTTTATTATTACAATATTTAAGATTTGTGGGTGTCATCCCCACCCTAGTTTTACCTTCACCTTGTAGGGTTTTTGGGTAACACATATTGTCTTATGTGTTTATTTTTATGCATGTCATAGATCAGATTTACATGTTACAACAAGTTTACATTACAAGTTTAACATGCACAAGATTGTTGATAGATGTGAATGAATTGGTGAAAAGTTCAAAATGTTTAAGATTCTAATTTGCCCCCCTCTCAATATTTTTTTATCATGTTAACACCTTCATCAATTAAAAATTGGTATTAGAGATTTGGTTCTATGAGAGAAGCTTAATCCCTTAGAGATTAGATCTTGGAGATTGAGGCTTTTAAACTAGATAAGGCCATTAACAATCAGGTGATTGACATCCAAATCATACTACAAAAGTTTGAGAAGGAAAGAAAAGATCTGAAGGTTTCCCTTAAAAGGAGAAAGGAAATTGCAATTGAGATAAAATAATATTCTTGTAATTAAGTTGAGACTAAAGGAATACTTGAACCAATAAATCCAAATGACCAAGCATCTATAGATCTACTCGAAAAGAACAAACTCATGAATGAAGAAATAAGAGCATTGAAAAGAGAAGTGAAATCAAATCAACAAGACTATGTGAAGTGACTGAAAAAAAAAGAAAGATGAAGAAGGCAAGACTATGGATGAAGAAGACAAAAGGGTAATGGCTACCAAACTTGAAGAGAGAATATGAAATCTCTAGAAGCTCACAAACTCTCAAATGGATCTGATGAATTCACTAATGTTTACAAATAAAGACTTGAATCTTAAGGATGTGGAAATCATAAATCTCAAATAATAAGACATGCTATTAGAAATTATTTAGAATAACTTGGGAGGGGGGGTAAGGGGGAGGGAGGGGGTGGTTAATCAGTTATTCAAGTTCTAGATGTCCCAATAAAACTTTTTTCTTTAGCTTAGTGAACCCATTAAACATTCATGCATCCTAGAAAATCCCTTAAACTTGCAAGTTAATGATAAACCAACATGCAACAATAAAACAAGAAAGATCAACACACATAACACAATGATTTAATGTAGAAACCCAATTTGGGAAAAATAACCAATAACATGCTACGCCTTTCTCACTCTTCTGAAGTGATGCCCTATGAAAGGCCAACCCCATTAAAGGTTGCAACACACACTGATAAGTATGACCTAGTTAAGGTATTTCAATCACCCTATTAGAAATGAGCATGGTTAAAAGAATTTAGGTCATTCACTTGGAATGCCACCCTATTAAAGGATTTTCTAATGAGTGTTAATTCAACCTTAGTATCCAAAGGATTTTTCCCTATCTGATACAATTGCTAGAGAGTAACAATAGGGGCTTTTGATCTGATAAAACTTACAACATATCTTGTAGATTTCAAATCTCTATTTAGTTCTCAATTCTACTTGGCTTTCAGTCTCTACAACTTTGACAGCTTGTTCACTCTTCAAGCTTTTGTCTCCTTAAGCCTTCTAGCTTGTTGTGTCAATGCAGTCACTCTTGTGGTCAGTTAATGAATTAGAGTCTCTATACTCTATTCTTCCTTCTCAATGTCTTCTCCTTGACACCACACACTCCTTGCACTTTTCTTCATGACTAGATATTCCTTAAGTAGGAAATTAGAATACTTTTCCCACTCTATTTAACATCATCCAAATTAAGGTTTGGATGAATTAGGTAGGATACAATGTATCTACCCCTTATCTTGTTTATTCTAGAAGTTTGTCCTAGAATCCATTTGAAATTGCCTAAAAATAGTTAGCCTCAAATTATGTACCACTAGTTCATCATCCTTATCTTCCACCTAGTTCACAAAATTCAAGATAACAGACTTATTAGCTCAGATTTGGAGAATCTTTAACTTTTCAAATAATGTAGCAACTCGACATTGTTAACCTTTTGATGCTTGGCACATACTATGTTGCTCAACATCTACTACATTTTCACTCAACATCAACTACAATTTACTTATGCTCAGAGCCTATTGCATTTTTCTTAGCACTAACTATGTTACTCGACACACACTAAAATTTTCTTTTACTTGACACCAACTAATTTTTTACTCAGCATGAACTAACTTTTCTCAAAACACACTATCAATTTTGGTCAAGCTTTGCAGATAGTCTTAGTATTATCTATTCTTCTAAAGTTTCTAAGTGTAGCCAACCTTTGTTTCTTTAAGTATATTATCAATACATTATTTCACCATTGTCTTAATTGATCCTTGTACTTCATTACATAATCATAACTCAACCTTTCCTCTAGGTGTTGTTGTTACATCTTATTGATTAAAAATCCTCTTCATTAATCAACTAAGTGATAGTACTTAGATCTTATAAGCAATTGTTTTTCCAACAAATAGTAGGTTTCACATCAATGACAAAACAATGGTTGAAACATTCTTCTTCAACACTCTCCCTTTTTCAATAATGGCCTTTTCAATTAGGTTTCAACAATCTCCCTCTTTGGCATTGATGGAAACCCAAATTGATCAACCAAGTTACCTAAAACTAACTAGGTTAAAATAGTAAGATAATGCCAAAAAGAAATCTTGTATTCAAAATTATTCTTTCTATCAATAGTTTTCAACTTCTTATGACTCCCTCTAAATTTCTTTTCTTATAGCTCCCTCTTTCAAAATATTAGGGTAATCCTCTCCTTTGCTAATACACTAGGGTGAACCCACAATAGTGGGTTACACTTTTTCGGAGGAAGAAATTCTTCCAAACAAGCGCGGGTCCAAAATATTACCTGTATAGTTTCAATAGAAGCTCTTTTTCAAAGTTTCAATCGAAACTAATTACTTTCAATAGAAAGTAACTGTCGATCGAAACTAACCACGCCGAATAGTTTCGATCGAAACTTAAGTAAAGTTTCGATCAAAACTTGGAACGTGGGTTTCCCCGCAGTTTTAAAGTTTCAATCGAAACTATGAAACCCGCTAGCATAAATAGCGGCGCAATCGGATTCTCTCCTCATTATTTCGATCGAAAGTTGGAGAGAGACTGGCATCTGCTTTATCGACCGTCTAAAAAAGGTATGAAACATTTGTTTTTTCCTTTTTTCTATTGTTTTAGTTAAAATTTATATATTTTTTCGTATATTTTATTGTTTTTTATATATGTTTCTTTGTATATTTTATTTTACTATTCATGCTTAAGCCTCTAATGTTATTATGAATCTCTAAATGCACAAATAAGATTTTTTTAAAGATAATTTTCATCTATATTAGATCTAAGTATATAATATTGTCTTTTAATTTAAAGTTTATTTAAAAATTTATTATTTTAGATGTTTTGAAATGTATTTAATTTATGTATTTATTAAAATGTTGAATGATTAGATTAGATGTAAATTTATTGTTTAAGTTACATGTAATTTTACAAATAAATATAATTTTGACTTAGAACCATATAACCTTGACCTAGAACCATATAACCTTGACCTAAAACCATATAACCTCAACCTAAATTCATTATTTAAACTATAATCATGACCTAACCATATAGTTATGTACAATAAAACCCTAAACATATATAAGTAAGTACTTAATCACATAAAAACTCGCCAAGGGATCCAAACAAAACACTTCTAATACTATTTAAAATAATTTTACTTAAATTGTATTGTACTTTATTTCATGGATCGAAAATGGATGATGTAAACTATTTTATAAATGTATATTCTTTCAGCCTTTCATACCCTGTGACATGTACAATGGATGATTGTGCATTCCGAATTAATTTGCCAAGTGGCATTCGGAAAAAATGTATATAAATTATTTAAATGGATTGAACTGAAGTTTAGTTAATATTATTTCATGTGGATGTGTTATTTATTTTACTTTTAGTACTTATAATTATTTAAAAATGAAATGTAAATGTGCTCATTAAGGAATTTGCAATCTCTTATGTTTTTTATAACTGTAAATTATTGTATGTATGTTATTGTTTGCTTAGTAAAACTTTTGATTAGTTCTTTTGATCCCTTGCCTAGGCCTCATCTAGAATTAACTATAATGTCAGTTTGTAAATTGAATTTAAAAATAATCTAAGTATATAATTAACTATATTATAATTCAATCACATGTCTTAAATTGGGTCCAGATCCTAAATTAAATACATATATAAGAATGTCAGAGATTAATTTGCATCTAGGTAAGAATATAACATACATATACATACATACTTGAAACATATATAACTTAGAATGTGTATGACCTAAAGAACACATGTTACAACCTTTAATTAATAAAAGTTAATTATAAGAACATAACTTGATTAAATAATATACAAGTTACATAAAAAAATGTACATCATATAATCTAATGTTCATGTAAAGATTAAATATATTTAACTTAAATTTTAAGTCTTAAGTTCCTTAATGCTAAACAGTAGCCCTAAATTATACTAAACCTGGTCATAATCCTAACTGCAAAACCCTTTAATCATAAATTATAACCCCTAATCTTAGATGCACACTTGAAACCATAAAACTTTTCTAAATCTCAATTTGAACCGTAGAGGTCTAAATGATAAACCCCAACATTAAATAGTAAATCATATTAATACTTGATCCTAACTTTAATTATATAAATTTATTTAAACTATGTGTTAAAACCATAATCAAAATTTTTATTGCTAATACAAATCCTAACCCTCAGAATCATACTTCTAGTTCAACATGATGTAAACCCATACCCTAACCCTCTAACCATACTTCTAGCAATGATCATGTACAAACCTATAAGCTACAATTGAATAAATGTTAAACCATGACCCTAAATTATACTAAACCCTAGAATCAAGATGTATGTACACTAAGATCCTAAAATTTGTTAAATTTAAATGCTAAACTCTAATTTTAAAAGCTAGATAGATATAAACTAATTTAAGTACTAAACCATTATTCTAACCCTAATCATAAATTATAATGGTAAGTTCCCTTATACTAGATGATAAGCTCCAACCCTTATCCTAAATTATAAGCCCTAATCATAATCCTAGATCCATAAATTTAAACCCTGATGTACAAACCATAACCCTAAAAATAATACTATTGCCAATGTCAACCCATATCCTAACCCTATAAATGGTACTAATAGAAATGTAAACCCAATGTACCCTAACCCTAGAATCATAACTATAACCCTAAATCCTAAATGCTAACTTGCCTACTTTACTAACCCTAATTTATCTAGACTATAATTTCTACTCAGGTACTTGGGACCTCCGACCACATGATCCTAACCCTTTAATCGTGGTCTCAATCCTAAATCATAGCCCTAACCATAATTCTAACTCTAACCCTAAACCTAAAACTAAAATTTAATTATCCAAACCCTAACCCTAACCTCAAGATCTTAAAATTTAATTTCTAAACCCTTATATTATAAATGATAATTTACGGGCTAAATCATAAGATTATATATATATATATATAATCCATGCATATCATATCAAAAGAATCATATAGAAATGTCATTTATGACATGTCCATCATATCAAAATATCAAAAATGAGTGATATCATAATTTAGCATTATATCTTAATATTTAACACTAAAATAAACTAACCCCTGGGTCTTGACCTTAAACCAAATTGAATATATCAAACTAGATTGAAAGGTAACCCTGGCCCTTAACTAATTAATATTATACTTATAAACCAAATTGAATTAAACCATGATCATAAACAGGTAATTATATATCCCAAGTTAATAGTAGAAACCTTGAATTTAACCTTAAATCCTTTCCCCAACCATTAACAAAATTGAACCGTTACCCTAAGATTGAATTGAAACGTTAATTCAATTTATTAACTCTTGTCCTAATTGAAACCTAAGCATGTAAACCTAATCAAATAGTACAAACCAAATTGAACCCTAATCCTAAAACTAATTAAACATTGATATCAAGGTCTCAAAATGATACATCAATGTTATATATATGTACACAAATAGATCTGTATATGCATATGTGTCATGATATATATATATATATATATATATATATATATATATATTTGCACATATCATGTGCACGTGCATATATATATGCACACGTATGCATGTATATATACACATGTGCATGATAGATCTATATGTACAAATATACATATCATGTACATGTATATACACATATATCTATATATACATATATATGCACATATTTAAACTTTGTGGACCTAAATTACATCTGACAAGTTTATGTGCACACATATGTCTAAAACCTTTGAACATTCAATCTAACTTAGATAGATATATAACTTGCACACATGTAGTTCTTAAAAGGTCCCTGAGTTACAAACATTATATATATAACAACATATGTGTTTTAAAATTTAGTTTTCTTTTAAGGTATATGTTCATTTAAGTTTTAGGACTTTTATATATATGTAGACATGTACGTGCATGTTTAATTTTATTAAAACAATTTAGATACAAGTTTTTTAATTTTGTCAAATTGTACATACATATATGTTAATATAAATTTCAAGTTTATTAAATGTCATACATTTTAATTTTAATTTTCAGGTTTACACATTATACATGCACCTACATACATTGACATGGCTGATCAACAACATTCTATCCCCCTCGAGCAGCCTGTCCCCCTCGAGCAGCCTAAACTCGAGCCCGAGCAGCCTATCCTGGGCCCTAAGCAACAACCTATACTCAGGCCCGAGCAGCCTATCCCCCTTGAGCAACATCATGTCCCCCATGATCAGCTACCTATCCCACCTCAGGAGCTCTATGATCGCACTAACCAGGCGATTCATAGATTCTAGGAATCCCTGACTAGTGGCACATGCTCCAGTGTTTATAGTGGTACATGCCAGACTATCTTACGTAGCCTGACATTTATTCGAGATGAGATTCATGGCACTACCCCATATTCTGCACATACTATATAGGCTGTCCTTGATAGTAAGAGATGAGAGGTCTCCTCTGGTCTTTCACTCCAGGAGGTGTAGGGCTTGGTGCCTAAAGATGTCCTGAAGAGGGAATGTTTCCCTCATTATCTTTCACAAAATTATGTGAAGGGGTATTCTCCCCTTAAGTGTACAGATCCACAGATGGCTACATTGATATACCCACGCTTCCTTGCTGCCCATGGTTGTTATCCAAATAATGACCAAATTCCACTCTATTTTGCCCGACAGCTTTATGCAGAGGTTCGCTTATGCAGGGTGGTGAACTACATAGATTTAGCAAGACATTTAGGATAGGGGCGTGGTAGATTGGCTGATAGGAAGCCAGATCATCCCCCACTGGCACATAGATCGATTGTCAGAGAGAGGGCACCTACTATTTCCCCTGTGTTAGGTCCATCAGCTGATGAGGCCATGCATACCACTCAGTTACGTGGGGTCCTTCAGGGAGTTGGAGAGATTGCAACAGCTATCAGATCTATTTCGAGTGATGAGGTTGGTCAGTATTTGATGTCTCGTCGGCGTTCCAGATCATCATCCTATGCTTCATCTTCAGGAGACTTGTATAGTGCAGCAGGCATCCCTTCAGTGGCTAGCTTAGAGGGTCTCACTGGAGTGTTGGCATGAGATACTATGATTGGTTTGGCTGAGGATTTATTAGATACATATAGATTTGTATCAGAGCATCTTGGCATACCCATATCAGATGTTCGAGGTCGTGTCCATGGTAGTACTAGGACACATCCTTAGCCATATTCCTCTCATTGATCAGGTAGTGGTCATGGTGGTAGTGCACATGATGATCCATCTACTAACCACTCTTTTTCTCCACAAAGACATATACATACCACATACCCTTCAGCCAATGTTATAGTGCAAGCTTAGAGTTCAGATGTGGGCCTTGATGATGTTGATTTGAGCTTGTCGACCACAGGGTGGATGGACTTGTTGACACGTGATGATTCTACTTCTATGCCATCTCATGTACATAGTCCACTTGGCTCGTCATTATTAGGACATGTGCCAGTCACCAGCCATGGGGCCCACGTAGATGCAGAGATTGAGCTTGATGCGACGCAACGAAATCTGGATGCATTAGTGGACACGATCGATGCTAGGCAGTTCGAGTATTATCAGATGCCACCATCTACACAGGTAAAAAAAATTTCAAGTTCATGTTAAAATTTCAATCATTTCAAACTAATTTAATTTAGACATGTGCATGTGTGCACATGTACATGTATATCATGCATGTAGATTCAAATGTAATCATGTAGAGAAATTTTAATTTGATGTGTTGTCCGTGCACGTGTACAATGTAGGGGGACGTGCCTATTTTTACTCTAGCTTTGATGCCAGTTCATGTACGTCATCGAGACTCATTAGATGATGTCAGTAGTGGACAGGTAATGTTTATTTATGTTTTGATTAAATACATGTACATGTATTTCAATATCACTTTCTCTTGATTAAATGTATGTATGTATTGATATCACTTTCTCTTGAATTTATATATAGGGGTCAGCACATCCTAGTGAGCACCTTGATACTAGTCAGTCTTTAGAGCGCGTTGTGAGGAGGTGTGGCGATGATAGTCCTGCACATGATGATCTATAGTTTTTTTTATCTAGATGATTTGTTGTAGACTTTCATCCAGAGAGACATTCATGTATGTTAGATAGACACTTTATATACACACATGATGCATGTTATATTTATATTTGATTTGATATAGATGTACCTAGATTTACATGTCTACATGTGTGCACACTATATTTATATTTGATATTATCTTCTGATAGATCTCTAGATAGATACATGTTTTTGTTATTTGTTCTCGAGATGATTGATACATGTTACATTATGTTGTGGAATCTAATGTACATACTAGATCTAGATCTAGTATATTATAAATTGTTTCTATCTAAGATATGTAAGTAATTTATTTAGATATGTACGTGCATGTTTAATATATTGATTAAATTTAGATATATATATATAAATAGTTCATGTAATTTAAATGTTTGGTAATATATTGAACATGTATTAAATGTTAAAGTATCAGGTAATTAGTTGTACATAATTCCTAACTCGAGTAAATCTATAGAACTCACCCCTTTTATTTGTACACATATCCTAGAATTTTATCCCCTTAAGCCCAATGTTGTAAAATTCAAGTCCAACTTAAAACATGTACATGTTCAAAATTTAGTTTAAACAAATTGCAATTTGAACTTGAAAGCTCACATGTCAAGTAATTAGTTAAATTGAAAGCTCACATGTCCTAAAATTGAAAGCACATGTCCTAATTAGTTAAATTGAAAGTGTACATGTGTTCTAAAATTGACAAGTTAAATGAAATAGAAAGTTCAATATAATAGAAAGTTAAATGAATTCTTGCATTGAGTTAAAAATGAAAGAGTAAACGTTCAATTTAGAAAATTAGTTATTGGACACCAAATTTCAAATTGTTCAACACAATTTGAAATAGTTTGAACCAAATTTCAAATTTTTCTTGAGTTACATTTCAAATTTTAATCATAGTGAAATTTTAATTCAAGTGCACACATGTATCCTAGGATTTTATCCCCTTAAGCCCAATGTTCTAATTCAAGTCCAACTTAAAACATGTACATGTTCAAAATTTAGTTAAACAAATCGCAATTTGAACTTGAAAGCTCACATGTCCTAAAATTGAAAGCTCACATGTCAGGTAATTAGTTAAATTGAAAGCTCACATGTCCTGAAATTGAAAGCACATGTCCTAATTAGTTAAATTGAAAGCGTGCATGTGTCCAAAAATTGACAAGTTAAGTGAAATAGAAAGTTCAATATAATTAATTTTACAAACTCCTAATTTCATCCTCTTAAGACAAGTGGTGTTCGAATTTCTTTCCCTCAAGGTGCACATGTCAGGTAATTAGTGTACATACATGTACATATAAGTTCATAATTTCTATAATTAGTTACTTTAGAAAATTCAAAATGAAAGAGTAAAAGTTCAATTTAGAAAATTAGTTATTCCACAAAATTTCAAATTGATCAAATGATTGTTCAACCAAATTTCAAATTGTTCTTGAGTTACATTTCAAATTAGGAGTTGTTTCTATCTCATATCAAGTGGATCAACTCGTTCTTGGATAACATTTAATATTTTCTCATGATCATCAATATGGAGCCTCCACTTACGTATTCTAGGTCCTTTGAATGGATGAAGAGTTAGACCAGTGGCAATAACATGGTTACTATATTGATATACCTTATTGTTAGGTTGATAATCGGTGAAATGAATCCCACTTTTAAGTACTTTTATTTGCTTCAAATATGTTCCTTGTACAAAAACAAAACCTGCACATGTACACATTTAAAAAATGCATCAATCTTGAATTTAAGTCAAAGAATTTGAATTCATTAAAAATATAGATACTTGACATACATATATACATAATTCAACTATATACTAACCTGTGGGAAAAACGATTTCATCACTTATTTCAGTCTTTGTTAGCTTCTCTCTTTCCATGGTGCAACATAATAAATAATAGCTAGCACCCTCTACATTTTCCGATTCTGCTATGACTGCAAAAACATTTCCTACACAAACTTATATATGTCAAAATTCTGGATACACATCATTTACATAAGTACATATATATAATAAAAATTAACCAAAATTATGAAAAATGTATACATGTACATGATCTAGGTATATATATAGTTCATACATACCAACTCTGATCAATCCTGAAATATGGTTATAATCACTAGAAATCAATGGAATATCATCATAGTTTTCGTCCTCAAACTCATTCGTATTAATAACATCTAGTGGCACCAAAGTCCATTCACCTACATATCCATGTTCTTGATTAATGCAACCACCATAGTCTTCATCAATACAATTAGGACAAAAACATGAGTATTCTCTTGTATACAATGACCACACATTACTATTTGTACTCATGACTGAATGCAAAGATCGTGTCTTCTCTACCCTCTTGCATGCATGCATTGATCTTCTATCAACACCTGAATGTGTACACAAGGTCCATAATTTAGTTAGAGATCATCTAAGGTAACATATTAAATATAAATTTAAGATTTAATTTAAAAATATGAACAAATTAATTTATATATACCTGATACCTCCCAAAACACTCTAAATGGTATGACTCGATCCGCTTCTGATGATGTGTTATGTATATTTGTTGGCACCAAAAAATGTGTTTTGCACCACTCAAACACATCATGAGCATTATTAATGTGATATCCTTTACAGTCCATTTGATACTTTCTTAAAGCACATTTGATACAAGCTCCTGCACCATCATGCTCACCCTTTCCATGTCCACTCTCAAAAAAACTCCAAATGTGTGGTATATTAAGGTATCGATGATATCTACATAATGCATAAAATGGTCTAGCTGATTTAAATTGTGCTACACATCCATCTGACCATACCAAATGTTTTTCTATTTTAATGTTTTTGTTTTTCAAATATTCAAAAAATGTCTTAAAACAATGTTCCACAAAATGTGTGTCATGTTCTTTGTCATCACTAATATAAAAGTAATACTCTTTTTTAATGACTCGTGCTTGATTTGTACTTTCCACACCATCCAAATCAATTTGTGCATGTCGATAAGACACTTGAACCATAATAGTAACCTGCTCTATATAGTAGTATTATGCTTGAAGTTGTTTTTGAGATACGAAAGAGTAATTTTCTGCAAAGTCAACAACAAATAGAATTGTTCCAAGTGGGAAAGTTTCTCTTAGTGTTTGAAATTATTCTACTTGCCACTTAGAAAAAAATGCATGGCGTATATATGGTTGAATCAATTTACAAAAATTTGACATAAATTCTCCAGCCGATATCTCATCCTCTACATATTCTAACCTTGTTGATTCTTTTCCAGCTTTTGTTTCTGACTTTATGTACTTATATCTCTTACATTTTACCATCCTTGTCGTATTAGTATATTCTTCTCTCAAAGGAAATTTAGTCAAGTTACCACATGTTTCACAAGTTCCTCTTATGCAATCTATCTCACGGACACAATCATTTGGTTTGTCACATAAGATTGATGTTATGAATTGACTCGGTCATTTAGGAAAAGTATTTTGAGAAGTTTCACCACTTTCTTCTATCATCTTTCGAAACCCTTCATAGTATAGATCAAATTCAACATGATATCGACAACAACATGTTTCAAAAGATTTATTTATCTTCACAAAATAGGGCTTCAATCTTTCAAACATTGTTTGTCCAATCTTTATGTTAGGATTTAAATTACAAAATGAGAGATACAATTCATGTTGAGTGACATCCAACCAATGTTTTCTGTGTTGAATATATTACTTGGGCCCAATCCTCTGCTTGATGATATCTCTTCTATTTGGTGAAGGATGAGTATTATCAATCCAAAATTGAATAACTAAGTCCTTAACTATTTCCCCAATCATGTCAAATCGAGGAGCTCTACACATTAGTGCCCAATTGCCTTCTAATGTACTATCATTCAAATTGTTTCTCCTTTTTAGATAATGTAGTACTTTCTTTCAACTATACCCAAAATGAGATGATAATGAAGAGATCTGTCTATTTTGGGATGTTTTCTTATTTAAAATAGATGTTAGTATCACTCTTCGTGCAATGGATTTATCTGCAGATCTAGTTTTTTTCCCAATGGAATGTAACCCTTCCTTAACACTTTCAACAATATCTTTTTCTAGTTTAGAAGTCCTCATCTTTTTTATACTTGTATCTATACCCAATAGTCTTAGTGGCTCTTTTAATTCATCTTTGAGAAGTGAAATTGATAATAGTTGAGTTTTCTCCACTATTGATAGATTCTCAAATTGTGCAATTATGTCTTTAGACTTTTTATTCAATTTCCTCTTCGTAGTATGTGTAGGTTGATTAGCATATTCTCTCAATGTTTCCACATCCATTTCAATTAAATGATCTATGTTTCTATGATTAATTTTTCTCTTCAATCTTTGAGCTAAATTAACATTCTCATTTGTTGTTTGATCTCAGGATACACAAGAAAAAATGAAACAAAGTCTTAAGATACAATCTAGATTTAGGGGACATATATGTATACATATATACATGTTTAACTCAAGAGTGAAATATTATGTACTTGATTAAATTATCTAACCTTCAGATGGTCCTTCTTCAATATCCATTGCTTCATCTTCAATTTCCTCATGTCCAACATTTTCATCATCTACTAGAATTGCACGTGCAGGATATAACAAATAAAATCAAGTAAGTTTATAAGGGGAAATATTGCTCACTAAATTTAAAAATTAAAGATATAAAGTTTGATAGAGACCTAGAATTCTAGAAAGATCTATATTATATACTTGCAAGAGATGCACATGTACCTGTTTGAACTTGGGATGAACCTTCTCCAATGTCGATAGGTTGTCCTGGTTGACTACATCCTAAATAAATTCATTTATTTAATTTTAATCATAATCTAATAAACCTTAATGGACTATAAATTATTAACATAATTGAATAAACAAGGTAATTCCCATGCTAAATAAATTCATAATTTAAATTTATTCATAATGTAATATTCACCCTAAGGACTAATATGGACATAATTGGATAAACCCTAATGGCCTAAATATGAACATAATTTCAAATAAACTCTTAATATTAAGTTAATCTAGTAATGCTAATTTAAGATAAATATGATATTCCTAATTGGATTTAAACCCTAATCCTAACCAAATAAACTAATTAAATACATTGGAAAAAAGATTGTGCATGTGTACCTGATCTAAGATAGTATCTTGCTAGCGTTTTTTGATGATTTTCATCTTCTTGTTCCTTAGTTCTTCTTCATGCATATTTACTTGCTCTTTTATCTTTATTGCCCATGTCGTAAATTCTTCCTCGAAAATTTGAAAATAGGTTGAAGTTTGTCAAATATTTCTTTCTACCCAATTCAAAAGCCAATAACTTGATTTCACATAAATGCAAATTGTAAAAAATGAAACTCATATTTATATACAAATTTTTTTTTATAAAAAACCTCTTTATTAGCCGACTAGACAAAAATCCTAAGGAGCCTACTAGAAAAACACCCCTATGGTCTGCTTCTAAGGGGTTAACCCGCTTTCCTAGTTTCGATCGAAACTAGGTGGATAGTTTCGATCGAAACTAGGAAAGCAGTTTGCTAACCGCGTGGTTAAGTTACCAATAGTTTTGATAGAAACTAAGAAATTTTGTTTCTATCGAAATTTTGTAAAATAATTTCGATAGAAACTAAGTTTCTATCGAAACTAGCTAGTTAGAAGCCTCCATGAATAGTTTGAAGTTTTTTCAATGATTTCCTTTCTTCGGAGCTGAATTACCAGGTTCAAATGGAGCACTAAAGACCTAAAATTGTACATGATTGAAGTACTCTGAACTAGCTTTCTAATGACTATGAATTTGGTGCTTTTCAAATTTTTTAGGTATATATTTTTTAACATGAATTAAATATAGGTTTATTGTAAAAAATAAACTAAGATATTCAATGCTCATGGAAAAATAGTAAATATAAAAATAAAATTTTTGAAAAATAAGTACGGTCTCCGTATTTGAGTCACCTTTCAATCAAATTTTACTTTTTAAAAATTGGGTAAATATATAATAAGTTACATGTGTCAAAAGCCACGTATGTCTAAATTAGTGTTATGCCAACTTTAAACTACAATAAAATATGAAATACTAATGATAAAGATATAATACCAACTCTATGGTTTAGGTATGGATGTTAAAAAACTAAGTTCAAAAGAATCACATTGATATCTATTGTAGAAAAAAATTTATGTGTGTCAAAAACAATGTCACTCTTTAAAAATCAAGTTTTTGATATCATACCAATTTTCGTAGGAGAAAAAATAATCCAATAAAATAAATTTTTTTTCAAAAAAAAAAAAAGATTTAGAATCTAGACACAAAATCCTAAAAGACTCTAGTTTACTTCATCTTCAAATTCCTAACCGTTCAACATGAATTTGTATTTGAAAGTGAGCATTTTCTTAAAAATTCAGAGTTTAGTGTCAGTTTAGGCAAAAAAGTGTTATCTCCTCCTTCATACCTTTTAGCATATGCTTAATCCATACAATATTTGTACAGTTTATAGCAGCTACAACATATTCAGCTTCAACTATGGATTGTGAGGTACAATTTTTCTTTTTAATAGTCCAAGTAAGTAGTCTTTTGTGTAAACAGAGTGCTCCTCCACTATTTCTTTTTTTGTCATCTATATTTCATCCCCAGTCAGCATCAGTATAGGCTCTTAATTCAAAATTTTCATTCTTCTTATAGTATAGGCCAAAGTCCTCTATACCTTTTAAGTACCTCATTATTCTTTTTACTGCCATAAGATTATTTTCTCTTGGGTTTGCAAAAAATCTTGCAACTATTCCAACATACAATGTAATATTAGCTCTATTGTATACAACATATTGTAACTTACTAATCATTGACTTATATAGTGTCTGATTCACTTCAGCTAACTCATCATTCTTTGATAACTTATTGTGTATACTAATATGTTAGCAAGAAACACTAATCTATTAAGAGAACAAAGCATTAACTAACAACACTAATATAACCTTTAAGAGAGCCAAAGAGGAAACAAACTCAAATGAGAATGTGATCCATTGAGAGGCTCTCTCAATGAGATTGTTCTCTTGATTTGGGATGAGTCTAATTATGTGGATGTGGAATGTATGCTCAAGATACTCAAACTATGCTTCAGTGGAGATGGAAAATGGAAAATTGGTGTGGATGTATGTAAAAGCATGGATTTGGCTTATCAAAAGGGCATTATAACTTTAGCTCAAAGATTGTGACTGAAATGGCTTGGGAGGGGATTCAATTTATAGGCTAAGGGCTTGAGGGCTAAGATGCAAGGATGGGGAAAAGCTCATGGAGGGCTCAAATTGCATGAGAGGAGAGCACATGGATTGTGCTTCCTTACAGCCAATCAGGGAGTGACACATGTCACATGGTGAGTGGATGGAGGAAAGGGCAAGGATGAGTCAACAAAGGAGGCTCAAGGGATAATATCTTCATAAAGACCCTTCATAAATGGCTTTGTCAGAGCAATGAATGGGCTTGTAAGAGTCTTCAAGGCTTAGTGGTTGGGATATTTTGGAGGGAGTTGAGATTGTTGACTTTGCTTTGCTTAGGAAAGTCTTAAGCTTGCTTAGGGAATGTGACAAGGTTAGGGGGGGATTAGAGGTGATTTAGGATTTAGATTAGGGATGTTAGAGATATGCAAGTGGATGGAATTTAATGAGGGTGGGTGAGTTAGTAGCTAAGCTTGGTTAGTATGGGTGGATGGGGTGGTTTAGGCTAAGAAGGGGGTTTAGGGATAGGCTTAGGATGAAGATAAAGACCTTCTAGAAGAGTGTAGAATTTCCTAGGATGAGGATAAAAGGTTTTTTTAGGAAATAAATAAAGTTTTATTTCTTTCATGGGTTTGGGTTGAGGAGATATTCATTAAAACATTTTTAATAAACATGAGGATTAATATTTAACCTTAATTAAATATTTTGAGTTGGGATTAGGGGTAGAAAATGATGGGATTAGCCTTTAATCGAAATTAAAGAAGGATTAGAAGATTTTGGAAGAGGTTAGTGGTCTTAAGAAAATTGGCCAAGTTTTGGGCAAAAAATAAATTAAATATTTATTTTCATATTTTTGGGTCAAATTTATTAATTAAATAATTAATAAATAAGGAAATAATGTTTAAATAAGATTTAAACATTTTTGGGAGGGATTCCTTAAATAAATATTTTTAATTAAGACAAAGGGATTTAATGACATAAAAATAAATAAATTAATTAAATAATTAATTAATTAATAAATGATGATTTCATCAGGGACTTTTCAGAAAATAAAAATACTTTATTTTCTAAAGGATTTTAGGTGTCTACATTTTGCCCCTCTTTGATGTGATGCCGCAAGTGGCATGGCATCAAAGATAAGAAAAAAAGATGCCCAAGGCTAGAGCAAAAGAGGAGAGAATGGACTATGAGATGCCCCCTCAAGAAGGTGGTGAGGAGAGAAATCAAGGCTCGATAGCTTCTTGAAAAGTACAAGAATCTTGGCGGGTGGAAAGACAAAGAGTGGCTTAAGAGAAGAGGCTGAATTAGCTCAAACTCTCACTATGGGATAATGATAAAGGAAGGATTAGTGGCATAAGAGGAAGCAAGCTTAAGACTTTAGGGAAGGTGGAGGATGAAGGAGTGGAACACTATAAAAAGGAATCCATGATAGGGAGATGGATGAGGGGATTATAAAGCTGATGCAACAGGATTTCAAAGAGTCAGATTGGCGAAAGATGGGTTTCAGAGATCCCTAGGACTAGGATTGTGGATCTTGAAAGGTGAGGCTTGGTGGATTGATTAGATTGGTGGATCCTTAAGACTAGGATTGTGGATCCCTAAAGCTAAAGGTAATGATTGATTCAAAGAGATACTGATGCACAAGTTGGGGTAGGAGAGATGGATGCTAGAGATGGATGTGGGATAATGGAGGTGAAGGAAATCCATTGAAGCTTTTTGAGTAGGGGGATATTTCAAAGAGAAGTACCACCATGTAGTTGAGCACTAGATTTGCTATAGGACTATTGGTTAATTGCCAAGGTTACCAAGAACATCAAGGCCTTTTCACCAACCATCCAGAGGACTGACAAACTAACTCAAAACAAACACACAAGGATTGCCCCAACATCACACATGAATCCCAGAAGAATCAGAGTGGAAGCAACACTGGGTAACCCACAAGTAGAAAAGAAAAACAAACAAAAGGCTTGATCAAGACCTTATGCCCAGATTGCCTCATTCGCAGTATACCATGATATGGAAGATCATGGAAACCTTGAGGAGGGAACAAAAAGATTGTTTTGAAAAGATACTTCAAGACCCAAAAGGGAAGATTCCAAATCAAAAGAAAGTGAAAATTCAAAAGAGAACCATTTTCCAATGAGATGGGTAGGATGAGGTACTAACAGACCAAGATCAGACATGAGGAAAGCTATATCATGCAAGGATCTACCGGAGAGCACCTAAGCTAGTGGATTTGGATGAGTGACGCACTAGGCAAGCTGAACTAAGAAGGATAACACTTTGGTGACAGGAGATCTAGCTAAAGGATGCATTGGAATAGCTAAGCAAGGGTTGTGTGATGTGTGCAAGATGCTGATCAAGGAGGAACTGACACAAAAGCTGGATAGATACAATGGTACTAAGCTAAAGAGGATGTACAAGCTGGCAGACCAAGATATGTTACAAATGTACAAGGTTGTTAATGTTTTGATTTTGTGAGATGGAAATTTTTGTGAAGGGTGGGATGTCTGTAATAGTTGATAGGTAGATAGGTAGATGATTTCCGAAAAGCTTAAGTGAAAATGAGGTTCTTTGTGTGCATGTGATAGGATACAAACTAGGATACAAGCTTTGGTATATAATACAAGCTGGAATATGGTATAAGCTTTAGACAAGATTTGGATATACAAGCTATGATACAAGAGATGATACAAGATTTACAAGCTGGGGTACAAGATTTACAAGTTGAGGTACAAGATTTACAAGCTGTACAGGGGGTATTTACAAGCTTTATTAGATTTTGGATATTTGGTTGGAACACCAACGGAACAAGCAGGTGTTTTATGGGATGGTGGGTGAATGGATGAGGGATAGGATAGTGATAGATAATGGATTAGTCTTAGTACACAAGGTGCCTAAATTACCAAGTTTTCACCAAGGTACCTATCCAAGGCACTTGAATTGCCAAGTTTTCACCATTGGATGCTTATTTCTCTTTATTATTTTTTTGGTATTTTTTAAAAGTTGGGTATACCAAGGATCTTCATGCATAGAACTTCTTGAGATGAATGATGTTAGTAGGATCATTCAAGAGTTCTCCTTCCAGTGTAGATAGCTGATAGATTCCAGAACCAAAGGATGCAGTGATAACATAAGGACCAAGCTAGGTAGGTTCAAACTTGCCTTTCTTTTCTCGATCAGCTTGGACTTTCATATTTTCTTTGAGGACCATGTCGCCTAGCTGAAAGTATTGTGGAAGCACCTTCTTGTTGAAATTCCTTTTGAGATGAGTTTGATAGACTGTGAGATAATCATAGCCTTGTTGTTGCTTCTCATCTAAGAGATCTAGCTGGGTGAGCCAAGCTACTCTGTATTCTTCATCTGATATTTGCCCTTGCAAAGATATGCGCAAGGAGGGAAGTTCAACCTCTATGGGTAGTACTGCTTTGGCACCATAGACAAAGGAGTATGGAGTTGTGCCTTTGGATGTATGGAAGGAAGTTCGATAGGGCCATAGGGCTGGATTTATTTGTAGGTGCCAATCACCGCCAAAATCATTGACAACTTTCTTTAGGATTTTGAGGAGGATTTTGTTAGTTGCCTCTGCCTGACTATTACCTTGTGGGAAATATGTGCTAGAAAAGTGGTGATGGATGTGGAGGGAAGTGCATAATTCTTCCATGTTAAGATTTTCAAAGTTACCTTCGTGGTCAGTGAAGATGGTGGATGGGATTTTGAAGCGACAAACAATGTGGTACAAGATGAACTTGGAGACTTGAACTCCTTTAGCTGAGACTAGGGGGACTACTTCCACCCACTTAGTGAAATAGTTTGTAGCTGTTATTATCCATTTGTGTCCATCAGATGAGAGAGGTTTGATAGTTCCAACTAGATCAAGGCCCCAACAAGAGAAAGGCCAAGGTGGTGCAATAGGTTGTAGATCCTGTGCTGGAGCGTGCACAAGATTTGCGTGCTACTGACATGAGAGATACTTTCTAACAAAGTCACAAGAGTCTTCTTCAATGGTAGGCCAATAGTAGCCTGCTCTAAGGATTTGTCACACTAGGACAATACCACTTGTGTGGGCACCACAAAGTTCAGAGTGTACTTCTTTTAACACCATCGTGGCCTCATTTTGGTCCAAATATTGAGAGAGAGTATCATGATATCCCTGAGGATATAGGATATTGGCTATGATAACATAGTAGGATGATTTTTGGATGAGGTTCTGGCATTGGGTACGTGTGAGGTGAGGGGATATGATACCATCTTTAAGGTAAGTGTGAATCTCATGGTAACAAGGGGATTGGGGACCAACCAAGATACAAACACGGTTTGAATCCTCATTCGCATAGTCGGGTGTGAGGAGCTGCTCAACTAAAAACTCATACTACGTAGCCACTTGGGGAATTTCCAAGAATGAGTTGATAGTAGCCATAGCATCTGCTGCTTTGCTCTGCATTCAAGGCACTTGTGTAAACTAAAGCTTTGTAAAATGTTGGGTTAGCTGATCAACTAGCTCTTTGTAGGGTAATAGCTTTTCATCTTTGGTTTGATATTCATTTAGGGCTTGCTTGATGACGAGCTGAGAATCACCAAAGATTTGTAACTCAATGATATTCCATTCTGTAGCTATCTTTAATCCTGCTATGAGAGCTTCATATTCTGCTATATTGTTGGTGCTGGGGAATTGTAGCTTGAAGGCTTTTGGAATATAATCTCCTTGAGGTGTAACCAACAATATTCCTACCCTTGATCCATGAGATGTGTATGAGCCATCAAAATAAAGTTTCCATGGGGGCTATTGTTCAATTAGGCAAATATGTGCATCTGAAAATTCTATGATCAAAGGATATGCATCTATTAGAGGTACATCAACTAGGTGGTCTACTATACCTTGCCCTTTGATTGCCTTTATGTCCACATATTGGATGTCAAATTTGCTAAGGAGCATAACCCATTTGGCCAAATGGCCTATAAGCACTATTCTAGAGAGCATATAATTGAGAGGCTCTATCTTGGAGACTAGTTGGATGGTATTACTTAGCATGTAGTGGCGAAGCTTTTGAGTTGAGAAAACAACTGCCAAACAAGCTTTTTCCATAGGAGTATAATTGAGTTCATAACCAACTAGGGTTCTACTAATGTAGTAGATGGCTCTTTCTCTGTTGTAGTAATCAAGCTATGCTAGAAGTGCCCCTAGAGCAGTAGGCGTTGCTGATATGTACAAGATCAAGGGATGATCAAGAATTGGTGGAACCAAGATAGGGGGATTGGCGAGATACTACTTGAGCTGATCGAAGCTGCATTGACATACAAGATTCCACTTGAATTTTTCATCCTTCTTTAGTAAATGTGTAAATGGCGTACACTTATCTGCAAGCTGGGAGATGAAGCGCCAGACAAATTGAAGCTTTCCTTGAAGAGTGCAAAGTTGTCACAATGTCTGGGGAGGAGGCATGTCTAAGATAGCCTTCACCTTCTTGGGGTCGATCTCTATACCTCGTTTAGAAACTATAAAGCCTAGAAGCTTGCCAGATGTGCCCAAAGACACATTTTTTGGGATTTAGCATGAGATGATATTTGGCTAACCTATCAAAGACTTTCTCCAGGTCAGCAAGATGATCCATGAAGGTATGAGATTTGACCAAGATATTATCCACATAATCCTCCAAAATGCTATGGATAAGATCATGGAAAATGGTTGTCATGGCTCTCTAATAGGTAGCCCCTGCATTCTTTAGGCCAAAAGGCATCATGTTGTAGCAAAAGGTTCCCCAAGGGGTAGTGAATGATGTCTTATGTTGATCCTCTTCTGCAATCTTGATCTGATTATACCCAGAAAATCCATCCATGAGGGACAAAATTTCATGTCTAGCTATAAGATCTACAATCATATCTATGTTGGGCAAGGGAAAATCATCTTTTGGACAAGCTTTGTTAAGATCTCTAAAATCAGTGTAGATTTTAATGTCAGTGGAAGGCTTAGTGATGGGGACCATGTTGGAGATCCACTCTGAGTAGTTGATAGGTCATATAACCTTAGCAACTAACATTCTTTGTAACTCAGCTTTGACCAGTAATGCCACCTTGGGGTGCATTTTTCTAAGCTTTTGTCTAATGGGCTTGATCTTTGGATCGACTGCAAGATGATGAACTACAAGCTTTGGATCCAGTCCTGGCATGTCCTGATATGACCATGCAAATTGGCCAATGTTCTCTCTTAAGACCTCAAAGAGGAGATTAGCTTGGTCTTGCGATAGGGATGCAACAATGTGAACAAGTCTGGGGATCTCTGAAGAACCGATGTTGACTTCTCTAGTATCCTCAATTAGAATAGAAGACATCTCTGGTTGATTATCTTGAGGAGGCAATGCTAAATCCTCATGTTCTACTTGTGACTCTGGATTTTCTTGCTGAGGGGTTCTCTTCACTGCCTTAGCTAGTCCCAGATTTACCTTAGTTCTAGTTTTGGGTGTATCGGAACTAGGTTGGGGATTTTCTCCAAAATACCCCTTGGGATCTAGCTTATAGATATAGGCAGAATTTGGCTTTGTTTTCTTGTGAGGTGTTTCAGCTCCCATGAATCTTAGAAGTGCTTCCTCTGATGTGAACTCATTAATGTGTATGATGCTTGGTTGGTTCCAATCTATGAGTTGTGGATGGGTGAGTAGTAGGTCAATGAAATGGAAGGATAGTTCTTTGAGAACAGAGTCTCTGAGGGAGATTTGGTTGGGAATATCATCGTAGGCTCTCTTTTCAACTTCCTTAGGAATGTCTTCAATTTCAACAAGGTCACGGTGAATGTTTGAAAAAGCGTGACCATTCTCATTGGTGCCCCCAATTGTGGGTATGCCAAAGCCAAGACCTGACTTTGATTCCCACTTGTGTGCATCGATGGGGCACTGCATGCCTTTTTCTTTTGGTCCTAGACCACCACCTTGATAGTTCCATTTCTCATTGATGAGCTTATGTTCTTGGGTATACTTTTGGTTAAAGTAATCAAGGCGTGCTTGATTTTTTGGAGGTGCATCCTTATGTAACCAATTGTTGATATCTGGAGCGAGCTCCTCATGAAGAGGGATTTTTGAGGATACAAAGGTTGTTGGGCCAAAATATTTGTATCGAGGAGGTGGAATCCCCTTAGCTTTGTGATATGTCGATCGTCCATGGGCGTGTGGATCAAGTGGGAGTGCCCCGACAACAAGTGTATCCGACAGACTATACTCTCCACAACCTTTGTTATTGATCTTCACGGTAGACAGGGTGGAGGTAAAGATGGTTTTTGGGTCATTACAAGTGTGGGATGAGCTGGTGATGGTTGTGCCAATATCAATTCTAGGGCAATGGTTTGAATATGAAGCTTCAACTGCATTGCAGTAAGCAAAGGGTTCTGGATCGGCATGGATGGTTACCTCAGTGCCCTAATGCAAAAATTTGACACACTAATGGTAAGTGGATGGAACGGCTTTCATGGCATGAATCCATGGGCAACCGAGGAGGATGTTAAATGGTAGGCTTAGATCAATAATATGGCAGAGTGTTTCTTGGCTGACTGGCCCAACCTTGATTGGTAGCAAAATAGTTCCTTCTGTAGTTCTTTCCTAGTTGTCATAAGCTTTGATGGTGATAACCTCACTGATGATATCTGCCTCAGTATACCCAGCTTGTTTTATGAATTTTAGGGTGCAAATATTCAAGGCTGATCCATTATCTATCATTACTCTTTTTATGAAAAAATTGGATACCATGATGGCTATGCGAATCAGAAGGGTGTGATCGGGCTCGACCATGGGTATGTCAGTGGGTTTGAATGATAGGGCACATGAGGATGAAAGGTGTCCAACAAGATTATGAAAATCAATAGCGTTAATATTTGAAGGGACGTGGGATTCTATGAGAGCACTATCAAGGATATTTTTTACACAAGACTAGTGCGGAGAAGGTCTAAAATGGAGATTTGGGCTGGCATGTTCCCAAGGTGTTCCAAGATATTGTACTGGATTTTGGACGAAGCTAATGATAGTGCTGATGGGATTGATGGGGCTGCAATTTTCAATTGCACTCTTTGAGTGGTGACTGTACACTCATTGTTTGGGCCTTGGATATTGATAACATTGACAAAAGGCTCTTTTTCAGATATACAACCGATAAGGCTACTATAGTCTATGTAGGATGAAGTGTGGTCATTGTTCTCCCCATGTTGTTGGTTTGGCTGGTGGTTGTTAGTGTTGTTGTTATTGGTTTGGATAGGTGCTTTTCCAAGATTTTTGTTGTTGTGAGGAGGAAAAGCATTTTGATAGATCTGTAAGCCTGCATTGGGAGAGGTTTGGGCACCAACGGTGATTTCTTTTCAATCAATGAGGTCCTGCACATAATCTTTGAGTTTCATGCATCTAAGGGTGGTGTGACCTTTTACCCTATGAAATTTGTAGTACTCATTGTCTTTGTACCATGCAGCTTTGGATTGGCCTGGGTCAATTTGCTGGGTAGGAGGAAATTTGATGAGGTTTTCCTTAGTCAATTTCTTGAAAATGACATACAATGGCTCACCAAGGGGTGTATAGTTTCTAGGTGTAGGTTGGAATCTAGACTTTTGTCCTGTAGCTACATTGATGGCATTAGCTTGATTGCTAGACCCCTGGAAGTTCAGTCTTGGATCATGGCTTTGATAGCTTTGGTGATTCTATTGTTGGTAGTTGATAGCTTAGTGATTTTTTGGTTGATACGGTGGGTTAGGCTGACTTTGGGAAGGGCCAACAATATTTGCATGTCTTGTGTCCATAACCCCATCTGTTGCAACATGCTTGTTTTTGTTCCAATACCTAGACTTGTCATTGGAATGTGATTGATGGTTGGCCTCTTTGTAAATCTTGACCACACCATCTTTAATGAGTCCTTGCTCAAGGATCATTCCTTTTTCTGTGATGTCTTTGTAGGTCTGCAAACAATTCATGGTCATGTGGTGAGCCAAGCTGGGATGGGCATTATCGATAAACATTTTCACCAAATGGCACTCTGGTAAGGTGCAAGATATGTGGGTGGTAAGGGTTTGCCATCTTTGCAGATATTCGGGAAGGCTTTCTCCACCTTTTTGCTTAGTGTGGACAAGATTAACTACTGATAGTTCTGTTTCAACAAGATGGGCATATTGGGCTACAATGCCTCAGATAAATCAGAAAAAATTTTAATTATGCCATATGGGATTCTATAAAACCATTCAAGAGCTAGTCTAGCCAAGCTTTTGGGAAAGAGATGCAAGAGGAAGACATCATCATATGCCACTCCTTGGCAGTGCATGTAAAATTCTTTGATATGTATGACAGGGTCCCCTTTTCCTTTGAATTTGTCAAACTTGGGTGTCTCAAAATGCTTGGGGAATGGTGTCATGGTGATGGCTATGTCAAATGGGTAAGGACACACATTCTCAAACTTGAAGGTTTTTGGATCATTTCCCTCTTGGATGTTCTTCAAAGCTATCTTCATGGCTTCCCATTTTGAATTAATGGGTGATGGCTGGGGTGCCCCAATGTGGGAGTGCCTTGAGGTAGGTATGTGCTAGATGGGGTAATGGAATATGGATGGCTATGAGGGATGGGTTGGTAGGGATTGTACATGGCTTGGGCAACTGAATGGTGGATGATGGGTTGCTAAGGTGGAGGTGGCACATATTGCTGCATGTGTTGTGAGGCTTGCTACTGATATTGGATTTGAGGTTGAGATTGAGGAACATAAGTTGGCTATGGGATAAATTGATTGCTTTGTGGAGGTAAGGTATAAGATGGTTGTGAAGCCTGGGGAAAGGATCGGGGAGCTTGTGGAGCTTGACTTTGGATTTGAGGAGTTTGACCAATATATGTGGCTTGTGCCCCCATTTGGGAAGGTATTTGCATGGCAAAAGAGGCCAAGTAATTGGTGGTTGGTGGTGGTGGATTTCCTCCTAGAAGTGGCATAGAGAAATAGTTAGTAATAGGAGGTAATGGATTAGTTGGTGGTGGAGGTGGTGGGAATTGAAAGCTTGGGAATGGAACTGATGGGGTTTGATAGCTTGGTGGCTGGATTTGAAAGCTTGGTAGAGCGGTGGCAGGAGCTTAGGTCATTTGAGAGCTTGGCCGAACATTGGTAGTAGCTTGTGGGGTTTGATAGCTTTGTGGAGTGAGGGTAGTAGCTTGTGGATTTGTGGCTGATGGCACTGAGCTCCAAGGACCTAGTGAAAATGATGGAATTGTATTTTGAGCTAAGTTAAACAAGTTGGGGGTGATGAAAGGTTGATTACTTGGCCCCATGGGTGGCATCCTGGTATTATATTGCTAAGGTTGGCCAAAGATGGTAGCACTAATTTGGGAGATGGGTGGATTTGGAAGGCTGGGTTGGAGAGCAGAAACAACAATAGTGAAAGGAGTGAATGATGAGGTATTTTGGGGGAACAGGGTTTGGGATGGAGTGTTATGGACCAATGGTGGAGTGGTGGTGGCTAGATTGGCTTGCGGAAGGGAGATTTCAACTTGAGTGGAGGCGGGTAAGTTTGGGTCTATTGGATCATATGGACTGGCTTGAGGCTCTTCTTTTGGCATATATTGAGGATAATTCAAATCATAAGAGCCCATGGGTGGTGGGAGTTTCTCAAACAGTGGGTGAGATGGTTCTGATAAGGGAGGGGGTCTTCCAAAGTCAAAGGCTCCGATGGTGTCCCTTCGAAAGTTAGCCATGATTATTTCTTTATTCTTGTCTATAATGGCATTCACCAATACTGCATTTCTTGGTTGGTTCATGAAAGCTTCAATGTCAGTAGGTGATGGTATAGTGTTCTCTAGGCTGAAGGATGGTTGACTACTCAAGGGGAGCGATGTTGTTTGATCCAAATGATAGGGCTCCATTTTTTCCTTCTTCTTGGCTAAGCGAGTGACAGGTGGCATGAAAATGTTCCTAGGGATGAGATGCAACAATGCTGATGGATGCAAAGGGGGAAGGATTTTCTATGCAAATGATTTCCTAGATTGAGGCAAAGCTATATGAAAAAACCTAAGGAGGATTGGGTTGGGGATTCTAACTTCAAAGATATTTTGCCAAAGCATGAAAGGTCATCCTCCCTATGTGCAAGCTTGGTGGTGATTGTGTCAACTTAAGGATAGACTGATGATCCTTTAGGAAGAACATGAGATTGACCACTTGTGTATCCCAACCTTTAGCTCAAGGTGATGAGGGATAACAAGTGACAAAACTAGATTACCCTAGACAAAGCTCTGTTAAAGGGATAACCTTGGTGAGATTGGTGGATTTGGAAGATGTTAGGAATGGAAAACTTTTGGCAAGGTGACAACAATTTTGAAGGCTTGGATGTGAAGTTTATTGGATTGCTATCTTGATGGTTTGGTTCTAAATGAGATGGATGAGCTAAAATGGTTAAGGGGAGTACTAAAGATGGCTGGCTTTTCTAAAAAGATGACACTAATGCAAAGGTGAAGCTTATGCAAGAAGATGTGGAGAAACAGGGGGGTCTAATCATAGAAATCATGCCTAGTTGGTAAGGCATAAGCAGGGTTAACTCCTGGATGTTGGTTAAGTTGGATAGTGCGATCTAACTAGGCGTCTTGAAGGGCTTCGTCAACAGCTTTATCCTCTACTTTGTGGAGTTTAGCAATTCAAGGGCTTGGTGTTATTTCCTTTCTCTTGGTTGAAAGTTCTTGGTATGCCTGAGATGGCTTGAGTTTGGCTTTATGAAACTTCTATTTGGGTTTGGGTTGTTCTGACATAAATTCTTGAATCTTCTTGGTTTTGAGAGATCTCAATTGTTTTGCTTCAACTTGTTCAACTTCTGGAATAGGCAGTGACTACGCTAAGTATGCCCTAAGCTAGGATTGACCAAGTTTGGCAAACATTCATTCAACAAGTAAAAGATCAACCAATAGATAGGAACAACCAGATAGAAGTTTTTGATTTTCAGAATGTGATACTTGCGCCAAGGAGTGTGTATGTTCTACAAATGTTTCAATTAGTCACCTCAAACACATTAACATCCTATATGGTTTTATACAAGGCTGACAGTTGGTTTAGCTAGGGAGTCCTCGATATACCCAAGGTACATGAGGCCCAAATCCATAGATGAAACCAAAAAGATGTCACACAGTCGAGAGGAGCGGTAACCCACTTCTCCTCTTTCACTTCTCAAGGGTATAAAGTTTTTTGAGGCTTAGCCTAAGTGACAAAATCTTGATTCTAAGAGAGGTGTCTTTGCATTCACCTCCCAATATTTACAGTTTGTCAGAATGCTGGAGTTGAGGTCATCCAAGGGGTGATGAAATCCCCAAGCAGGCCTCCTAAAAAGAGAAACAAGGTTTTAGATCCTAATCTTATGCACCTAAGATGGCCTCAGAAGATGACAAGGGGAGAGAAGACTTGGATGACCTTGGGCTAAAAGACATAAATCCTTTCCAATTGATGCTTAAGTTTTTTGATCTAGACCTTGCAAACACACATGTTTAGGATGCAAATGTTCAATTCCAACTTGAAGCGTTAACAAAAGTAAAATCGATCGAAGAATGCAAGAAAGAAGAAGAGTTAGGGTCAACAAGAAAATAAACCCACATGCCCAGAGGCCCTCCACGTCAAGTATCGATTGATTCTTTTTTAAAGCATTCAAGATTGAGTGTGAGTTTATTTTAAGCCCAAAAAGAAAGATGTGTAAAATTCAATTTCAAGCGCGCGCCCAGAAGCCCTCCACATCAAGATTTGTTCAATTGTTATGCCCAAATGAAGTGTTAGTGAGACTAACTTTCATTCAAGAGATTTTCTAACTTAGAAAAACCACTAAAAACCCAAGTGAGTGGAGTTTGATTTTTGTGGAGCACTTAACACCCTCTTAGGTGGACCCATCCCCATAGATGGCGCTGAGATTACAACTAATGATTAAGATGATGGGTGATTAAAGAGGGTGAGTCCAACTACAAACTCACTCAAAGCATTTTTATTAGTTTTTATAACTTAAATTTTTTTTAAATGTGGACTTAGGTTCTTTTTTATGCCCAAAAAATTTAAGTGTGAGATATTGCAATAGTTAGTTGATCTTTTGCATTCAAGATTGTGTTTGTTTGTTTTAAGCATGCATTCCAAGGAAAATTTATTTTAAGCCATGACATTCAAGAGTGTGTTTGAGCAACATACATTTAAAGAAAAATGTGTTTAACCATGCAAGTTCATTCTAATAACAACCACAAAAATTCCAAGATAGAAATGATGATGGTGCAGGTGGGCAACAATAATAGGCAGAGACGACAGTTTACCAGGCGAAGACGCCAAACTTTAGAGACACTGAACTGCGGAGACGACAGAGAAAGATGCAAAGACAATAGGTTAGTTTGGCGGCGTAGAAAATAGGAGACAAGGCGGAGATGCTAAACTACAGAGATGATAGCTAGGTTGGCAGCAACAGAGATGACATAAAACTAGAGGTGGCGGTAGAGATGACAGATAAGCAGAAGCTGCGGCAAAGACGATGAAAAGCTAGGCAAAGGTGCTAAACTATGAAGATGACAGATAAGGATGAGGAGATGATAGTTTGGTGGCAGTGCAACCAATAGTAGACCAGGTGAAGATACCAAACTTCAAAGACGACGATTGAGGTTTCAAAGACAACAATTTACTAGGCGCAGACGATAGTTCACCAAGCACAGACACCAATCTGCAGAGACAACACTGCGTGTGAGCAAAACTTAAATGCGTGGGTTTTTCCAAAAATTCTTAATTTTTTTTATTATTTTCAAATTTTTAGAGGGTATGTCTTCTTCCTAAATGCACCCTTCAACCTGCAAAAACAAGGAAAACACCCTACAACTCACTCAAACAAAAAAAAAAATTGGATGGTTAGTTTTTAACAACAAAACATGGATTGAAATGACCCATAGCAGGGTGCCATTGGGTGTGCCAAAATGTGTTTACTAATATGTTAGCAAGAAACACTAATCTATTAAGAGAACAAAGCATTAACTAACAACACTAATATAACCTTTATGAGAGACAAAGAGGAAACAAACTCAAATGAGAATGTGAGCCATTGAGAGGCTCTCTCAATGAGATTGTTCTCTTGATTTGGGAATGAGTCTAATTATGTGGATGTGGGATGTATGCTCAAGATACTCAAACTATGCTTCAATGGAGACGAAAAATGGAAAATTGGTGTGGATGTATGTAAAAGCATGGATTTGGCTTCTCAAAAGGGCATTATAACTTTAGCTCAAAGATTGTGATTGAAATGGCTTGGGAGGGGATTCAATTTATAGGCTAAGGGCTTGAGGATTTGAGGGATAAGATGCAAGGATGGGAAAAATCTCATGGAGGGCTCAAATTGCATGAGAGGAGAGCACATGGATTGTGCTTCCTTACAGCCAATCAAGGAGTGACACATGTCACATAGTGAGTGGATGGAAGAAAGGGCAAGGATGAGTCAACAAAGGAGGCTCAAGGGATAATATCTTCATAAAGACCCTTCATAAATGGCTTGTAAGAGTAATGAATGGGCTTGTAAGAGTCTTCAAGGCTTAGTGGTTGGGATATTTTGGAGGGAGTTGAGATTGTTGACTTTGCTTTGCTTAGGAAAGTCTTAAGCTTGCTTAGGGAATGTGACAAGGTTAGGGGGGGATTAGAGGTGATTTAGGATTTAGATTAGGGATGTTAGAGATATGCAAGTGGATGGCATTTAATGAGGGTGGGTGAGTTAATAGCTAAGCTTGGTTAGTATGGGTGGATGGGGTGGTTTAGGCTAAGAAGGGGATTTAGGGATAGGCTTAGGATGAGGATAAAGACCTTCTAGAAGAGTTTAGAATTTCTTAGGATGAGGATAAATTTTTTTTAGGAAATAAATAAAGTTTTATTTCTTTCATGGGTTTGGGTTGAGGAGATATTCATTAAAACATTTTTAATAAACATTAGGATTAATTTTTAAACTTAATTAAATATTTTGAGTTGGGATTAGGGGTAGAAAATGATGGGATTAGCCTTTAATCGAAATTAAAGAAGGATTAGAAGATTTTGGAAGAGGTTAGTTGTCTTAAGGAAATTGGCCAAGTTTAGGGCAAAAAATAAATTAAATATTTATTTTGGGATTTTTGAGTCAAATTTATTAATTAAATAATTAATAAATAAGAAAATAATGTTTAAATAAGATTTCAACATTTTTGGGAGGGATTCCTTAATTAAATATTTTAATTAAGACAAAAGGATTTAATGGCATAAAAATTAATTAATTAATTAATTAATTAAATAATTAATAAATGATGATGTCATTAGGGACTTTTCAGAAAATAAAAATACTTTATTTTCTAAAAGATTTTAAGTGTCTACACTTATATCCTATTATCATGGGTGTACTCACTAGTTTCAAACCTTCCAGTCCAAATGTTTTTATTATCTCCTTGATGTACTTTGACTAGGTAACAAATATCCCATACTTCAGTTGATAAACTTGTAATCCAACAAAGAATTTGATTTCACCAAACACTGACATCTCAAACTCATGCTTCATCTAATTAGCAAAATCTTTGCATAGGACATCTTTTCCTCCAAATATTATGTTGTCAACAAAGGTTTTAGAAAATAGTATGTCTTTACCTTTTTCTGTTTTTATGTACACATTGTTGTTATCATCAATTCTCTTAAATCCAATCTTACAAGATACTTGTGAAGCCTTTCATACCATGCTCTTGGTACTTGTTTCAAGCCTTAAAGTGTTTTGTGTAGTTTACATACCATATCCTTTTTGTTTTCATCCACAAAGCCTTATGGTTGATATATGTAGACTTCTTCTTCTAATATACCATTTAGAAATGAAGACTTAACATCCATTTGGTAGACTTTGAATCCTTTGTAGCCAACATATGCAAGTAAAGTTCTTACTCCTTCCATCGTTGCAACAGGGGTGAATGTTTCCCCATAATCTATTCCTTCTTCTAATGCATATCATTTACAAACTAGTCTGGCTTTATTTCTTGTGATCTTGCCATTTTCATCTAGCTTATTCCTAAACACCCACTTGGTACCAATCAAATTTTGGTCAGCTGGTCTTGGAACTAAGCTCCAAGTTTTGTTCTTCTCTATTTTCTCAATTTCTTCTTTCATAGATTTGCACCAATCATCATCTTCTAGTGCATCTCTGACTATCTTGGGTTATGTCTAGCTCAACAAGCATGATTCATTCCTTAGTTTTTTCCTTGTCATTGGTCTGGCATCCTTACTTTGAATGATTTGTTAAGTAGGGTGGTGTCTTTTGACATACTTGGATAGTCATGGTCTAGTCCTTGTTTCAACATTTGGTCTTTCAACTTCAGAGTCACTATTCATATTTCTTTTAGGTAACTCAACATCTCTGTCATGTATACTAACCTTAGAATTAGAAAGTGCATTTTCTTCATTCTGCAACTTAGCATCTGAATGCAACTCGGCTCCTGAATTTTGTTTGAGATTCACTATTTGTGATTCAACAGTTACTAAAACTTTTTGCTGGATCTCCACTTGATTGGTAGATTTTTCTTTAGTAGGCATTCCCTCATAGAAGTATACAAATGATTTTTATTCTTTTGGTCTTTTGATGGGTTCATCATTATGAACTTCTATGTATTCATCAAAATTTACATTTGCACTTTCCACAATTTTTTTAGTGTTATTATTTAAACTCTTATATGCTTTACTTCTTGTGGAGTAGCCAAGGAAGATACCTTCATCACTTTTTGTATCAAATTTACCATTTCTAGTATCCTTGAGAATATAACATTTGCTACCAAATACTTTGAAATGTTTCACATTGGATGAGTGACCATACCATAATTCAAAAGGTGTTGCACTTGTACCTTTCTTGATTTGTACTCAGTTTAGGGTATAGATAGTTGTACTTATAGCTTTTCTCTAGTACTTTAGAGCAACATCCTTTTCCATCATGAGTGTTATAGCATAGTCCATTACTGATTTGTTTCTTCTCTAAGAAATTACATTCTATGGAGGGGATCTTGGTGCAAAAGTTTTTCTTTTGATTCCTTTGTCATTATAGAACATCTCAAATTCTCTTGATGTGAATTCTCTTGCTCTATTTAACTTTAAACATTTCTGGCTATTTCCTGTTTCTTTTCAACCCTTGCCAAAAACCACTTAAACATTTGAAAGGCATCAAAAAATTTCTTTAAAAGCATGAATGTCATCATCTTAGAGTAATCATCTACAAACAACATTATATATCTATCTCCTTTGTAACTTTGTACTTCTATAGGTCCACACAAGTCAATATGAACAATCTCTAGCACTTCTTTAAAGGTAAAGATTTTGCTTTTGAAACTTGGGTTAGTCATCTTGCCTAGCTAACATTGTTTGCACATTACATTGCCAAGTTTTTTTAGTTTAGGCAAACCTCTTTCTTTCTTCATGTTGTTGATACTAATCAAGTTATCAAATTTGACATGGCATAGCCTTTTATGCCATAGCCACACGTCACCAATTTTTACAATAAGACAGGTAGCATCCTCTATATTAGGTAAAATAGATTGCTTCTAGTTTGATCTCTTTTTCCTATCAGATTTCCATTTGTGTCATATATCTTAGCAGTTTTTTTTCCAAACTCTACTTTGCAACCTACATTGCTTAATTGTGACACTCTCAACAAATTGTAATTCAATAGTTCAACATAATATGCATAATCACATGAAATCTTCTCCGTAAGCTTAATGAAACCTTTTTCATTTTATTAGACATGGGGCATCATTTCCAAATCTAACACTATTTCCATCATACTAAGTTGGGGTGACAAACTTACTTTTTTCTCCTATCATGTGATGTGAACATCCACTGGTAATGATCCATTTGTCATTCTTGTTCACATAGGTTATAAGTGCAGTTGTATCATCTTCATTAGACTCATCTTTTATTGCAACATAGACTACCTCATCATTTTCATTTGAATCATCTTCTTCTGCAATGTAGCACTTTTTGCCTTTGTCTTTGTACTCTTTGTTGTCTTTCTTTCCTCTACCTTTCCATTTGTCATTTCCTTTGTAGTTTTACTTTTCTAGGCACCTAGCAGCAGTATGTCCAACTTCATTGCAATTAAAACAAATGATGGGTAGCTTACCTTTAAATTTTCCTTTTCCTCTATGGAATCTTTTCGCCAGTAGTGCTTCCAGTTGATTGACATCTTCTTCATCAATGTTGTTATTGCTGGACACATGTTTCATCCTTCTCTTCTTCCTCTATTTCTTCTCATCAAAATCATTTAGCAGCAACTTGGCCTTGAAAGTAGATTCAAGACTTTTTGGCTTGTAGTTGTTAAAATTGGATAACTCAAATTTAGTGAGCCTTCTTGCTAAACCTTCAAGAGTTAGTTTGTTTCATGGAATATACCTCAATTCATGGATAGATGAGACTCTAATAGCATAAATAGGTAATAAATTTCTTAAGACTTTTCTTAGAAGAGTATAATCATCTAAATGACCAGCAACACCTTTTATTGCACTAACAACTTCTTTAATTCTAGCAACATATTGGGCAATGTTCTCACCTTCTTCCATTCTCATATCATCAAATTTACCTTTGAGGTTTTCTACCTTGGCTCTTTGGACATTTTTATCTCCTCCATAAATAGTTGACAAGGCATCCCACATCTTGAATGCAATGTCACATCCCCTGATGTCATCAAATTCTACGTAGCTGAGTGTAGAGGCAATCTCCAACATTGCTTGATTGTGCTCTTTCTTCTTTTTCATATCTTTAGTAGTAGGAACTCCTACTGGATCAACATGTTCCACCAAAATTAAGGATTGTGCATGATCTCCTATTCCTCCAAGGTGCAACTTCATTACACTTTTCCATGCATGGAAGTTGTCTTTGTTGAGCTTGGGAACTTCTCTCTTAGACATCTTGACCTTTATGCTTCTAGTACCTTTAAACTAGTTCAATTAGCAGATGTATCTGATACCAATTGTTAGAAATTCTTTAGAAGGGGGGGGGGGGGGGGGTGTGAATCATTTATTTAAGGTCCAAATGTCCCAATAAAAATTTTTACTTCAGTTCAGTGAACCCACTAAACATTCATGCATCCTAGAAAACCACTTAAACTTTCAAGTTACTGATAAACCAACATGCAACAATAAAACATGAAAGATCAACACACATATCATAGTGTTTTAATGTGAAAACCCAATTTCGGAAAAACCACCAATAACATGCTACTCCTTTCTCACTCTTCTGAAGTGATGCCTTGTGAAGGGAAAACCTTTTTAAAGGTTACAACACACACTGTTAAGTTTGACCCAGTTAAGAGATTTCAATCACCTTGTTAGAAGTAAGCCTGGTTAAAGGACTTTAGGTTATTCACTTGGAATGCCACCCTATTAATGGATTTTCTAATGACTATTAAGTCAACCTTAGTCTAAAGGATTTTTTCCTAACTAATACAATTGCTAGAGAGTAACAATAGGGGCTTTTGATTTGATACAACTTACAACATATCTTGTAGAGATTAGATCTCTATTCAGTTCTCAATTTTGTTTGGCTTTTAGTCTTTGCAACTCTGATAGCTTGTTCACTCTTCAAGCTTTTGTCTCCTTAAGCCTTTTTTCTTGTTGTGCCCATGCAATCACTCCTATGGTCACTTGATGAAGCAGAGTCTCTATACTCTATTCTTCCTTCTCAATGTCTTCTCCTTGACACCACATACTCCTTGCACTTTTCTTCATGACTAGATATTCCTTAAGTAGGGAATTAAAATACTTTTCCTGCTCTATTTACCATAGTCTAAATTAGGGTTTGGATGAATTAGGTAGGATACTATGTATCTACCCCTTATCTTGTTTCTTCTAGAAGTTTCTCCTAGAATCCATTTGAAATCACCTAAAAACAATTAACCTAAAATTCTATAGCACTAGCTCATCATCCTTATCTTCCACCTGGTTCACAAAATTCGACATAGCAAACTTATCAGCTCAGATTTGGAAAATCTTTAACTTTTAAAATAATGTAGTAGCTTGACACTGTTAACCTTTTGATTCTTGACACTTACTGTGTTACTTGGAATCTACTGCATTTTCACTCGACATCAACTACAATTTACTGAAGCTCGACACCTTTGTCATTTTGCTTAGCACTAACTATGTTACTCAACACACACTAGAATTTTCTTTTATTCAGCACCAACTAATTTTTTGCTCAACATGAAATAACTTTTCTTGGCACCCACTATCAATTTTGGTCATACTTTGCAGAGAGTCTTAGTATTATCTATACTTCTAAAGTTTCTAAGTGTAACAAACCTTTGTATCTTTAAGTATATTATGAATACATTATTTCACCATTGCCTTAATTGATCCTTGTACTTCATTACATAATTATAACTCAACCTTTCCTCTAAGTGATGTTGTTACATCTTATTGATTAAATCCTCTTCATTAATCAACTAAGTGATAGTACTTAGATCTTATAAGAAATTGTCTTTCTAGAAAATAGTAGGTTTGAAATCAATGACAAAATAATGATTGAAACATTCTTCTCAACAATATCCCTTTTTTAACAGATCTTTTCAATCAAATTTCAACACATACTGAGGAGTGAACTGAAAAATGAGAAAGTATCCATGGAGAGATTCAAAAAACCAAAGGAGGCAACGCAGTACTTTGAATAACTTATGAAGTCATCTAACTATTCCAAAGGGTCAAGACATTCATTCACTTAGAAAGGAGAAAATATCCAGCAATGGAGAGTTCAAGAATACAAAGTCAAAGGACAAACCAACATGCTATCACTGTGGAAATGTTGGTCGTACTACAAATATATGTCAAAGAAAATATGCTATGGAAAATCCTAAACCTAAGTTTACAAGATACTATTTTTATTGCAAAAAACAAGGACATTGAATACATGAGTGTACGTCAAGAATGAGGAATGCACCTACTAAACCTATATCTGAAGGATATTGTTGTAACTATAAAAAGTATGGACATAGAGCATTTGAATGCAGATCACAACCAAAACCTTACTAGACAAATCAAAGGAAGAATTGTGCACCTAACAATGCATGCTCCAAATGTCATAACTTTGACATCTAAGAAATAATTGAAGTACTCAAGTACATTCATAAAATTAGACAAAAGACAAAGTAAAAGTAAAATTGGATATTGAGCAAGTTAGAAAAGAGATGAATCAAAAATTAAAAAGGAGAGTAGAATATGGAAATAGTGGAGCTAATGAAGATGAGGTCACCAATCCAATGGAGAAGGTGAGCATGTCATCTCAAACTAAGAAAGAAAGGTATGTATGGAGTTGTATAATTAATTGATATATCATACACCAATTCCTTAAATAAAAATATGCCAAAAGTTCATATTTCCATATATGAAGATGCATGAGATTTCTTTTATGAAAGGTTGCCAAGTGTCAATAAAATTGTCTATGTTGACTGAGCATTGCAACATAGATCAAGGACTTTAGATGTGGTAAGGTAGTGACTGAATGATATGGTAAAGACTGAATGATATGGTAGAGACCAAATGATATGGAAGAGACTAAGATGTGAAGTAAAGACCTAGCTAAAAGGTCACAAATATCAACCAAAATAGTTGGCTTCCACTCACCTGAGTACACAATATTTGTTGACCAAAAGAAGGTATATAACAAATTTTGAAGATATTATTTCATACCTTGCATATGAATTTCAAGAGCATAGCTTGTGATTTGAGTGACAAAGAAAAATATTTCGGAGCAATTTGAATGAGAAGATTGAACAAGTGAAGATCTAAACTATGCTAAGTAATGCAGAGAAGAAAGAACTTTAAACCCTAACTATGATCATGGAAGCTTCATCTACTACTGGAATGAATCAAGAGGTAAGTAAAATTCAAGTTGTGAAGAGTGACGCTTGTCCTCCAACAAAGTTTCGTGTTACTCCAAAAATTGAGATGAAAGAAGGCTCAATGAGTGTGCTATCCTTGATAGCACCTAAATCCATTATATTTCATGATGTTGTAAACTATTACATGTGTAAACTTGGAGAAGTGGGAGAGTATGAAATCAAAGAAGCTTATGAGAAGTTGAGTAATTAAGCAACCTTGAAGGTTGAATTTGAAGTTGTTGAAAGGAAAGGGTTAACTCATGCGCTAGATTTCTTGAGAAATTTCAAAAATAAATTGAATAAAATTATTTTGAGTAGAATCCATGACATAAAGTATGGTTATAGATTGGACTCATGGAGATTAGAAAGAAAATGATACATAGGGTTACAAGTTATCCAACCCTAGAAAAGAAGAAAACCACATGATGTTTGAGTCATGAAGAAATTGAGGCAAATACATGAGTTGAGTAAATGGATGTCTATTACAAACATATCTAATTCACCAATTGAATTTTCAATAAAATTCATAGCTCACAAAGAATATTAAACAAGGTTCCTTGTATGGTTGTGGATCAAGTGTGGAAGATAGTGATGAAATATCATGAGTATGACCTTGCCGAGCAACAAAAACTACAACTTGTAGAGAATCTATCATCTACAAGAAAAGAGATGAAATAAATGTGTAAGTTTGGATCCCTCATTGTTTATATTTTCTATTACATACAAAAGTATTTTCTTAGTATTGATGATGTTGTATGGAAGCAAGACAACCCAACAATAAGATAGATCAATGATTACATTACTCAATTGGGAGGAAATTTTGAAATGTAATAGATTTTTATTTTGGTGAATTTAAGAAAATGATGAAAATAAGGATGAGAATACTTGAAGAACAAATCACAAGGTATTACAGTGATATATATTTTCTTGTGGACACAAACAACACTTTTGTGCAGGCGGTAAAGAAGAGGAAGGCATGGCTACAAATCTTTGACTATGAAATAGATAGTGATATAGTAAGTGCTAACATTGAAGCACTATTGAATGAGGAGATAGATGTTGAGGTTGAACCTTTTGGTAAATATGAGGAAGCTAAAGCAAGAATAACTATGAATATCAAGATTTCTTCCAAGGAGAAGAAAATGGTTAAAGACCTAGAAGCTAAACTAGGCACCCTAGGAAAGGGAAATGAACTACTACAAATAACAGAAGGTCTTGGTGAATATGAAGAAAAATATAGTGGTGATGAGGTAGAGGAAGAAGAAGAAGGTGAAAAGGGAAAAACCCTAGTTGTTGTGACTCCACTGAGAAAAAAGGCTCAAGGAAAAAAAAGAAGCCGACAGTAATACCTATCTCTCCTCCACCACCAAACAAGCTAAGGACCATGGAATATGCTAGTGCCAAGAAAAAATCATAGAAAAAGGTAGTAGAGACTACAAAGCCTCCTGCCCTAAAAACAAAGAGAAGGAGATAGGTCAAATGACCACACATAAGAAAGATAAGGTCTATTGAAGAGGTATGTGAAAAGCTAAGAAGATTTTTAGGTTTATCTTGTTTTAGATTTGCAAAGTATGATACATTAGATAATTAAGATACAAAAAAAAGTTGAGGAGGCTATGGTGGACATGACTAAAAAATCATAAACTAGCTCCTAGTGAAATAAGGAATAAAATACCTCAAGATCTTTGTGATAGAATAGAGAGGAGATGGATGTAGGAAAAAGTAATAGAGAAAAAGATAATTTAACTGACACATTAGTTACAACTTTGCCTAATCTATCATAAGATCAACATGATACATTTTTTGAATAGTCTAGGAGAAGATTTGTTCTAGAGTATATAATTTTTTTGATATTGCAAAATAAGAAGGAAGTTGTAATAGAGTAGATTGAGTTGCTTTGGAAAAGAATTTTTGGTTTATCAACCAAAGGAGTAAAAAAAGAGATAGGCATTGTAAACATTGAAGATGATTACAATAGTGGAGAAAGCTCAGGTGTGTTGAATCCGCAAGGCAACATGTCTCCAGTGTTGAAATATGATTGAAAAGATCATTGATGAAGATATTGAAGAAGGGAGATTGTTGATAAAGAGTATTTACAATAATTGTTTTGTCACTGATATGAAACCTACTATTTATTGGAATGAAAACTGCTTATATGATCCAAGTACTATCACTTAGTTGATTAATGGGGTGGAGTTAATCAATAAGATGTAACAAAAGCACCTAAGGGAAAAGTTGAGCTATAATGTTGTAAAGATGTACAAGGATCAATTAAGACATTGGTAAAGTGATGTATCATTGACATACTTGAAGATTTAGAGATTGGTCACACTTAGAAACATTACAAGAATAAGTTGTAACAAGGTTGTCTACAAAGCTTGAAAATTTTTATTATTGGGTGCTGAGCAAGTTAGTTCATATCGAGTAGATTTTTTAGTTAGTGCCAACCAAATGCAAAATCTAGTGTGTGCCGAGTGAAAGTTTTCAGGTGCTAGGAAAAGTTTAGTTGCTGAGCAATGAAAATATAATAGGTGTCTAGCATCAACAAAATCTAGTGGATGCTGAGTGAATCCACAGAAGGTGCCAAGTAACACAATATGTGCTGAGCACTAGTATTTCAATAATGTTGAGTTGTTGCATTAATTGAAAAGTCAAAGATTTGCTAGATCTGAGCTGATAAGGCTTTTACCTTGAATTTTGTGAACTAGGTGGCAAATAAGAAGGTTGGGCTAGTGGCATAGAATTTCAAGTTAACTATTTTTTAGGCAAATATAGTTGGATTCCACATGATGTTTCTAGAAGAAAAAAAATGGAGGGAAAGTTACATTGTATCTTTCCAAAACAATTCAAACCCAATTATGAGTGGGAAGAATAGAGTGAGAAATGCATTCTAAACTTCTACTTAAGGAGTTGTAGGTCAAGAGTTGAAGTGTGTGGTGTGTGTAATGTCAAGAAGAAGACACAAAGAAGGAAGAATAGAGCACAAAGACTCTACTTTTATAGGTGACCATAGAGAGGAGATTGCATTGGCACAACAAGTAAGAAGACTCAAGAAGAAAAAGCCTTAAAGGAGGACAAGTTGTCAGAGCTGCAAAGATTGAAGGCCAGGCAAGTCTGTGAGCTGAATTATGATCTGAATTCTACAAGTTAAGTTGAGAATTGTATCAGGTCAACAACCCTTTATTGTTACTCTCTTGCAAATGTATCAGTTGAGGAAAAATTTTATGGACTTAGGTTGGCCTAACAACCATTAAGAAATCATTTAATAGGGTGACATTCCAAGTTGAATGTTCTAAAGTCCTCTAACTAGGCACACTCCTAATAGGGTGTTTGAAATCCCTTAACCGGGTCACATCTAACAATGTGTTGCAACCTTTAATAAGGCATCACAAAGAAGGGTGAGAAACAAGGTAACATGTTACTGGTGGTTTTTCCCAAATTAGGTTTCCACGTAAATCACTATGTTATGTGTTGATTTCATGTGTTTGATTTCTACATGTTGATTTATCAGTAACTTTCTTAGAAGAAAGTTTAGCTTGCATGTACAGTATTTTGAATGGGCTCACTATACATAGTGAAAAAGTTTGATTAGGCAATTTTGGACCTTGAATAACTAATTCACTCCTCCCCCCCTCTTAGTTGTTCTAAAGCATTTCTAACAATTGGTATCAAAGCCATCTGCTGATTTGGTTTAAAGGTATTAGAAGCAGGAAAGATCAAGATGCCTACAAGAGAAAGTACCAAGCTCAATAGGGATAACTTTGCAGCATGACAGTTTGATGAAGCTGCACCTTGGATCTATAGGTGATCATGCACAAATAACAATCATAGTCAAACATGTTGATCCAGCTGGTGTCACTACTGTAGAAGACATGAAGAAAAAGGAGCATAATTAGGCTATGTTGGAAATTTCCTTTGCTCTCAGTTATGCCAAGTTTGATGACATCAAAGGATGTAAATCTGCATTCTAAATGTGGAAAGCCTTGTCAAATATCCATGGAGGAGATCTGAATGTCCAAAGAGGAAAAAGAGAAATCCTTAGAGGAAAGTTTGATGAAATGAGAATAGAGGAAGGTGAGAACATTGCCCAATATGCCTCTAGGATAAAAGAAGTAGTAAGTGTAATAAGAAGTGCTAATGGTGTTCTGGAGAATGATACTATTAATAGAAAAGTTTTGAGAATCCTACTTCCCATTTATAATATTAGAGTATCAACAATACAAGAGTTAAGATGTATATCAGGAACCAAGCTCACTCTTGAAGGTATAGTAGGTAGGCTTACTACATTTGAGTTATCTAACTTTGATAACTATAGAACTAAGAACCTTGAATCTACTTTCAAGACCAAGCTATTATTGAAGGATACTAAAGAGGTGAAGCCAAAGAAGAAGAAAAGAAAGATCAAATATGCATCCATTGATAGCAACACAAATGAGGAGGATGTAGAGCAGTTGGAAGCATTGTTGGCTAGAAGATTTCATAAAGGTAAAGGTAAATTCAAAGGTAACCTTCCTATCATTTGTTTCAATTGCAATGAAGTAGGTCACATTGCTACAAGATGTCCACAAAAAAAGAACTACAAAGAAGGCAACGGTACAAGAATAGAAGAGAAGATGATAGTAGAGACTACAAGTACAAAGGCAAAAAGTGCTACATTGTTGAAGAAGAGGACTCTGATGAAAATGATGATGAAGTAATCCATGTAGCCATGAAAGATGAATTAGATGAAGATGAGGCAAAAACACTAGTAACCTATATAAACAAGAATGACAAGTGGATCATAGATAGTGGATGCTCTCATCACATGACTGGAGACAAAAGTAAGTTTGTCACCTCTAATCAATATGATGGTAATAGTGTTAGATTTGGAAATGATGCTCATGTCTAATAAAAGGAAAAAGTAGCATTAAAATTATAGAGAAAATATCATGTGGTAATGCATATTATGTTGAAGGTCTGAACTATAATCTGCTGAGTGTGTCACAATTAGGCAATGTAGGATGCAAAGTAGAATTTAGAAATAAATCTATGAAAATATATGACATTGATGGAAATTTGATAGGAAAGGGTGACCAAACTATGAGTAACTTGTTTTATCTAGATATGGAAGATGATTCTTGTCTTGTTGTAAGATTTGATGATGTGTGGCTATGGCATAAGAGGTTATGTCATGTCAATTTTCATAATCTAATTAGCATCAGCAAGATGAAGAAAGTTAGAGGATTGCCTAAACTAAAGAAGCCTAACAACACAATGTGCAAACAATGTCAACTAAGGAAGATGAAAATGTCTAGCTTTAAGAGCAGAACTTATAATTCCAAAGAAGTACTAGAGTTAGTCCATACTAACTTATGTGGTCCAATAGAAGTATAGAGTTACAAAGGAGATAGATACATAATGCTATTTGTGGATGACTACTCTAGAATTGTGACTACCATGTTCTTAAAACAAAAGTCTATCGCATTCCAAATGTTTAAGTGGTACTTGGCCAAGGTTGAGAAGGAAATAGGGAAGAGCTTGAAGTGCCTAAGATCTGACAGAGGAGGTGAGTTCACATCAAGAGATTATGAGGTGTTCTACAATGATAAAGGAATCAAAAGAAAAACATCAACACCTAGAACTCCCCCATAGAATGGTATTTCAAAAAGAAGAAACAAATTAGTGATTAACTATGTTAGAACTCTAATGATGGAAAATAATGTTACACTAAAGTACTAGAGAGAAGCTGTAAGTACATCAGTCTACACCCTCAATCGAGTTCAAATCAAGAAAGGTACTAATGCAACACCTTGTGAACTATCATATGGTCACTCACCTAGTGTTAAGCATTTCAAAGTGTTTGGTTGTAAGTGCTATATTATTAAAGAGTCTAGGAATGGAAAATTTGATGCAAAAAGTGATGAAAGCATATTCCTTACATACTCCACTAGAAGTAAAGATTATAAGTGTTTAAATGCTAACACTAACAAAGTTGTGGAAAGTGCAAATGTGAACTCTGATGAGTATGCAGAAGTTCAAAATAATGTACCCATCAAGAAACTAGAAGAATACAAATCATTGTATACTTCTATGTGACAAGGAGGCCAGAATAATGATAAGGAACATACTAAGGAGTGAAACATATTTTCTTAGCAAGATTCAACCCAAAATAGTGAATGATGCACTACAAGATGATGATTGGTGCAAACCAATGGAAGAAGAGATAGAACAAATTTAGAAAAACAAGACTTGGACTTTAGTTCCAAGACTAACAGATAAGAATGTGATTAGAACTAAGTGGGTGTTAAGAAATAAGTTAGATGAAAATGGTGAGATCACAAGAAATAAGGCTAGATTAGTCTACAAAGGTTATGCACAAGAAGAAGGAATAGATTATGGGGAAACATTTGCCCCTATTGCAAGAATGGAAGGAGTTAGGACTCTATTTGCATATGTTGCCTACAAAGGTTTCAAATTCTACCAAATGGATGTAAAGTCTTTTTTTCTTAATGGTATACTAGAAGAGGAAGTCTACATAAAATAACTAGAGGGTTTTGTTGATAAGAACAACAAGGATAGGGTCTGTAAACTACATAAAGCTCTCTATGGTTTGAAACAAGCTCCTAGAGCTTGGTATGAGAGACTTCATAAATATCTAGTGAAGATTGGATTTGAAAGAACAAATGACAAAAACAACTTGTACATCAAGTCAGAAGAAGGTAAGGATATCTTGATATTAGAAATCTTTGTGGATGATATAATCTTTGGAGGAAAAGATGCACTATGCAAAGATTTTGATGACCAAATGAAACATGAGTTTGAAATGTCAATGTTTGGGGAAATAAAATTCTTTGTTGGATTACAAGTACATCAATTGAAACATGGAATATTTGTGACCCAATCAAAGTATATCAAGGAGATACTCAAGATGTTTGGCTTAGAGGATTCCAAACCTGTCAGTACACCAATGATAACAAGACACAAGTTATCTAAGAATGATGAGTTTGCTGAAGTAAATCAGACAATGTATAGGTCTATGATTGGAAAATTGCAATATGTTGTTCATAGCAAACCAGACATTGCATTAGCTATTGGGATAGTAGCAAGATTTTTTGAAAATCACCATATGGCAGTATAGAGAATATAATGAGGTATCTAAAAGGTACTGATGACTTTGGCTTATACTACAAGAGGAGTGAAAAGTTTGAGTTGAATGCCTACACTAATGCAGATTGGGGAGAAAACATTGATGACAGGAAAAGCACCAGTGGAGAAACACTCTTCTTAGGAAGAAGACTAGTCACTTGGACTAGCAAGAAGCAATGTTGTACCTCATAGTCCACAGCTGAAGCTGAGTATTTTGTAGTTGTTATCAATTGTACCAACATTGTATGGATCAAGCACCTATTGAAAGGAATGAAGGCAGAGATAAGTAATCCAGTGACACTCTATTGTGATAACACAAGTACCATCAACATATCCAAGTATCCTATGATACATGCAAAAACTAAGCACATTGCAATTAAGTATCACTATGTAAGAGAACTGGTGGAAGGCAAACAAGTGAAGATGGAATATATCAACTCAAAGGAACAAATTGCTGATATATTCACAAAACCATTACCTAAAGATGCATTTGAGTATCTTAGAGGTAAGCTAGGGGTAAAGCCCCCATCCCAGGCTGTTTGAGAAAAAAAAAATTGCCCTACATCAAATAAGTTGATTGTTGAAATGATATAAGTTGATGCAGAGGATACTAAAGTGTTGAAGTTCCAAATTAGTCATAAGCATGGTGACATAGGGAGAAGTTGGAAGATGCAAAGTCTACATCTGCATAATCAAAGATGCTATGTATTTGGCATTGTTATCAAAGAGGGAGAAATATCAGAAATCGATCAAATAGTAGAAACTAATCAGTCAGAGGGAGAAATAGGAAGTAATAGAAAATCCACATGATCAGATGTATAGAGGAATATATAGTTGAAAATAAAATAGCAACAAAGAGAAAAGCATAAGCAAAGAAATTAGGATGATAGATCTAAGAGGGAGCAGAATAGAGAAATTAGTATGTACCAGCAAAGAGGGGGATATGAAAAAAGGGAGATATGAAAGACAAGTAGTTTTCTTTTTGGCATATTAGTATTATGGTAACTTGGTTGATCAGCTTGGTTGGTTGATTAGTTTGGTTTGCCATCAATGCCAAAGAGGGAGATTATTGAAATATGATTGAAAAGATCATTGATGAAGATATTGAAGAAGGAAGATTGTTGATAAAGAATGTTTCCAATCATTGCTTTGTCACTGATGTCAAACCAGCTATTTGTTGGAATGACAACTACTTATATGATTCAAGTACTATCACTTAGTTGATTAATGAGGAGTTAATCAATAAGATGTAACAAAAGAACCTAAGGGAAATGTTGAGTTATGATGTTGTAATGAAGTACAAGGATTAGTTAAGACATTGGTAAAATGATGTATTGTTGACATACTTGAAGATACAGAGGTTGGTCACACTTAGAAACATTACAAGAATAAGTTGTAAAAAGGTTTTCTACAAAGCTTGACTAAACTCATTAGTGGGTGCCGAGCAAGTTAGTTCATGCCAAGAAGATTTTTCATTTAGTGTTGAGCAAATACAAAATCTAGTGTGTGTCGAGTGAAAGTGTTCATGTGTCGAGCAATTAGTTGGTGCCAAGAATTGAAAATATAATAGGTGTCGAGCATCAGTAAAATATTGTGGATGTCAAGTAAATCTACAAAAGGTGTCAAGTAACATACTATGTGCCAAGCACCAATATTTCAATAATGTTGAACTGCTATATTATTTGAAAAGTCAAAGATCCACTAAATTTGAGCCGATAAGGTTCTTACCTTCAATTTTTTGAACTAGGTGGAAGATAAGAAAGTTGAGCTGGTGGCACAGAATTTTAAGTTAACTATTTTTAGGCAAATATAGGTGGATTCCACATGATGTTTCTAGAAGAAACGAAATGGAGGGAAATTTACATCGTATCTTTCCAAATAAATTCAAACCCAATTATGAGTGGGGAGAATAGAGTGAGAAATGTATTCTAAACTTCTACTTAAGGAGTTGCAGTTCAAGAATTGAAGTGTGTGGCGTGTGTAGTGTTAAGAAGAAGTCACAAAGAAGGAAGAATAGAGCACATAGAATCTACTTTGATAAGTGACCATAGAGAGGAGATTGCATTGGCACAACGATAAAAAAGACTCAAGAAGACGAAGCTTGAAAGGAGGACAAGCTGTCAGAGCTACAGAGATTGAAGGCCAGCTAAGTGTGTGAGCTGAATTATAATCTAAATTCTATAGGTTAAGTTGTGAATTATATCAAGTCAACAGCCCTTAATTGTTACTGTCTTGCAATTGTAGTAGTTGAGGAAAAATCCTATGGACTTAGGTTGGCCTAAAAACCATTAAGAAATCCTTTAATAGGGTGACATTCCAAGTTGAATTTTCTAAAGTCCTTTAACTAGACACATTCCTAACAGGGTATTTCAAATCCCTTAACCGGGTCACATCTAACAGTGTGTTGTATCCTTTAACAGGGTAGGCCTTTAATAGGGCATCACTTTAGAAGGGTGAGAAACAAGGTAGCATGTTACTGGTGGTTTTTCCCAAATTGAGTTTCCACATAAATCACTATGTTATGTGTTGATTTCATGTTTTTGACTTCTGCATGTTGATTTATCAGTAACTTTCTTAGAAGAAAGTTTAGCTTGGATGCATGGTAATTTGAATGGGCTCACTATACTTAGTGAAAAAGTTTGATTGGGAAATTTTGGACCTTGAATAACTGATTCACACCCCCCCCACCTCTCCCCACTAGTTATTCTAAAGTATTTCTAGTGTCCAGTACATGATGACACCCCTAACACTCTAGAGGTCGAGCAATCAAAGCTCATAGGTATTGATGAAGATGGGAAAGAGAATGAAACAAGTCTAAACAATAAGATTGTTTCAACACCAAATATTGAGGAAAGGAAATAATCAAATAAATTTGAATTGAGTTATACTATTGTTTTCTTGAGCACAGATGCACAAGAAAAATTGAGTGGTGAAATCCCTTCACCAACTCTCAAGGTAGTGCTGAGCAACAACACTCCTTCACTAAGAAAGAATAGAGCAATAAAATATGTTTAACCAAATATTGAGGTTAGTCTTGATGAAATAATTGAGATGTCATAGTTAGACGTAGAAAATCTCACCTTGGAGAAAATAGTTTTACTACGAATTTTTTTGGCAAAGAAGAAGAGACAAGAAGATCAAAGAAGAGAGCTAAAGAAGAAATGTGTACTTAATGATGCAAAGCATATTTTTTGTTGATGCTTTTGACATTCAAAATTTTGATGAAGATGCACCTATCATCAAACAACTTGTAAATATAGTTGATCAAGTCAACATTGGTAATATAGAGTCAAATAATAAACAAATGGATTATTTGAAACCAAGTTATTGATAAAGTGTCCATAACCATTGCCGACAAGAAAGTTCAATTACAAGAGAAAGAACAAGTTTTAATTAAACTTATACATAAGGTATGAAAATTTTACAGAATTTTGTTAGATGTGCCAAGGTTCTCTAATCATTTTCAAGCACCAATAACTCAAATTTAGGCTAAGATGAAGGCATCCAACAAATTTATTCCTGAGTCAGCATGATCAAGCATTGATCATTATAATAATCTACTAAATGCTCAAGCCACATTGGTCAAGCTTCAAGAAGATGACAATAATATGAGATCTAATTGACCTATATACATGCAATGATGATACCTCATTTGGAGGTCATGCAAAGAGAGCTGAGAATAGCTCAGCATCTTATTATAGAATATCATAATTTATCAGTGGTTGATAATTTAATTGATTTGGCTTCAAGAATTTAGTTGTGGAATCAAATTTTAGAATAAGAAAGAACCACATGGGATCATGCATTATCCATGATTACCATAGTTCACAAGGAATTCATTGAGCAATATAGATTACTTCCATCCATTCCACGCCAGTAGCAATAACATATAGTGTTCAAAAACAAGGGAGAAAGTGTTTTGAAGGGGGAATTGGATTTGTTAAAAGGAAACAAAAGGGAAAGAGGTTTTAATAAGGGGAAATGAATCTATTATTTATTTTTACATTATTTATTAATTATTCATTGGAATTTTCATAAGATATAAGGGAGAGCTCATTTATTAGTTTGTGTTACAATGATGTAAATGTGACAAAGTGTTTTTTCCACTAATGTCAAAGGGGGGGATTTTTGGTATCTCTTACCATTATTGTCTATTAGTGTCAAATACTTAATCATTTACAAGGCAGAGTCAAATAGTCATCATTGTGATCAAGCTTCTCTATATAGGCCAAGTCATGTACATAAGAAAGTATGTAGTGCACTCTATAAGAGCCGAGTAAGTTGTGGTCACTGCATATTTTCTATACGAGTCGAGCCCAGCAATAACTAAGAAAGTTTCAAGGATCAAAAGAGCACAATACATGTCGAGGATCAAAAAATAGTAAAGATCGAGCAATAGAGAGTTTACATAAAAGTCAGGTATGTAATAGTGTTTGAGGGAAAATAATTATTAGGATGACTTGGAAGGAAATTTAAAGTTTGTAGAGGTCATTACAGAGCATTTAATACTTACAGAGGTTGTTATAGAACATTTAATACATGTAGAGGTTGTTACAAAATATTTACACGATGTGGATCAAAAATCCCTATGTTGTGTGTTGAATGATTTAGATGAAGAGGTAAAACATGGAAGCATCTGAAAAAGTATTTATAAAACTCTTTCTATAGTGATGATCTTAAGCTAGATCATTGTGATGATGGATGAGAGGAGAAGGGAGACAAGAAGAGTATATATGTGATATCAGATCAAAAGTCAGTGAAGGGTTCTTTTATCACTTAATAGAGAAAGTGACCTATTCATAGCAGTAAACTGAAAAGGGAAGACAAGTATTATCAGATCAAATGAGAGGACCAGTTAGAAAGGAGAAGACTCAAAATTAGCTTATAGAGAAAACTAAGAGTCATCTACTGAATCAGTTCTAATAGATTTGAATCAAGGTAAATCTCTTAGTAACGTGCTCTTGACAAATCTTTGTAAATCACCTAATAGTGTCCTTACTTTATGGTAAGTGTTAAATCTTCTAACAAGGTGAGACCTAATAGTCTCTTAAGACTTTAATAGGGCACACCCCTCATAGGGTAGAGCATATCTTATGATAAAAATATGTAACCATCACAGGTTAACTTTATTACTATAGTAGTGAACATTTGTAGGTGTCATCCCCACCCCAGTTTTACCTTCACCTTGAAAGGTTTCTAGGTAACAAATATTGTCTTATGTGTTTATTTTCATGCATGTGATAGGTTAGATTTACATGTTATAGCAAGTTTACATTATAAGTTTTACATGCACAAGATTATTGATACATGTGAATGAATTGGTGAAAAGTTTAAAGTGTTTAAGATTTTGATTCACCCCCAACCCCACTCCCCCTCTTAGTATCTTGTTTATCTTGTTTACACCTCCATCAATCAACAATTGGTATCAGAGCATTGGTTCTCTGAATGATTAACTAGTAATATAAATTTAGATTTTTTTGTGACGAAAAGTGCAATAGAAATGAAGTGTAAAATTAATAGTATTCTAAAATTTTGTAGCTCATATAATAAAAACAATCAATTGTTTCTACTTCTTGATAGTATAATTTGAATACTTTCTATGCATGTGAATTTCATTGAATAGAAAATATTTTTGAATTACAAAAAAACTTGAGATAAGAAATGGCAATGGGGCATAGAATAAATAATTAAATTAAAGAATAAAAGAATAAATAATTAAATTAAGAATATAGGAATAAATAGAATGCTTCAATAAGAGGTATGCAAAGCACAAGAAATTGACCATGACAACAGACTTGTGACTCCATAAAAATATAAAGGAGACCTCTATAATATTGATATCTCAATTCAAATAAAATAAAATCAATTATATAAAAGAAATATCTAAGAATGAAGAAAAAAAAATCTAATAATGAAGAAAAAAAAACTACCAATAAATCTCAATAAACCTCAATTTGACAATTTGACAAAATCACCACAGTCCCCTCATAACTAATCTTATGTTCATAAAAACCTTTCAACTTTCTACTTTACTAGGTTAAAACTCCTTTCAGCTTACAGACTCTTTATGCTGAATAGATTGAATTTACATAACACAAAGTACCAATCATGCCATACTATAGTAGGGACTCACGTACTCAACAAATAATGAATACATTATAAAATATTTCCCCAAAAATGACACTAACTGCCAAAGTGACATGTGTCTAGAAAAACTCGAAGGTGAAGTAAAAAGTTGCCCAATAATATTCAGTTAAAAATACACTAAAATACATCTAGTCAAAAAGTATGGCCCGTGATTTAGGGTTTAGTCAAAATTTAAGAGACAAAAAAGAAAGCGCATCAGGGTGAAAACACTAGATTTCCTAAAAATGAGGTAATTTGTGGGGAATGTTTACACCTTTTCAACATTGTGTTTTGAATTGCCATGCTCATCAACTTAAAAAGTGGCCTCAAAATACAGTAGAGATAGTAGAATAACAATGCACGCCAGACATGTGGTCTCCTACCATGTTTCCCTTAGCTTGTAAAGAAAAAGTAAATTATTACAACGACGTTAAAGATAGACAGAATATTGTTAATCACGTAGCACACAAATAAAAATGACTTACAAAATAAGGCAAGAATATATTTCCTGCCCACAAAGCTTTGCATATAACTCACCACTCGTTAAGTAAACAAACTCCAGTTTTAGTATTCTGCAAGTTCGCGTGATTTCTGCAAAGGAATATTACAACTTGGTATTGTTTTTGCTTGATAGACTAGTTCTCTCATGGCGGTGGATTTCAGATTCTACAGTTATTTGTAAGCCATGATAATTGGTTTTTAAGGAGGCGTGGGATTGATTCCCAAGCTTACTTTGGTTTGCTAAAGAGGAGGTACGCACAGAAGAAAGAGATTTATTAATTCATTTTTGCTGCACAAGGGGAGTAATGTCTGAAGAGGAAGAGGTAAGATGATTTTCTCTGCTTTGTTTCGTCTGAATTAAGAATGATTTGGTGGGTTCTGTTTTTTAATTGTTTTTCATTAGGCAACGCAAATGTTTGTAGAAGTTATTGTTGTTCTTTGCATCTTGTTAGTACTTTTGAATTAAAAGATAAGTAAGTTCTGGTTTGGAGATTTGGTTTGATTGGTATGAGGTTAAGTTTTCCTTTCAGTTCATATGATACAAGAAGATCTATAATTCAGCCTCACTTCACTAATTATATCATAACAAGAATAGATATATTTAAAGAATTATTTTAAAGACTACATCTCATTAGATTCCCTAGACAATGGCGAACCAAATATTAGCAATTCAGACACCCTTGTTGATGTTACTGAGAATGAAATTGATTTAAAAATATGCGATGTTTCAATGTTGAAGTGGCTCGGTTTAGATAGCTAGAATGGTGTCTAGATAGAATAGGCTAAAACGACATTTTAACTTTCAAACATGATAAATACTTAATGGTATTTTTATGATTGTAGTGCAGATTCATACTTTAGTGTTGAGAATAAAAATGGACTGCTTGGGTTGCTACAAGAAAGTGAGGAAAGCTCTCCTTAAAATATACGGTAAAAGCTTTTCCATCTCAATGTTTTTACATTTAATAAGATCGAATTACCATTTGAAATAGTATTCCTTCAGTGTTATTTTTTATCCTTGAGTTCACTTGTTCATTATTCAAATCACCTAAAATTATTTTCTTGGTGTGCAATACATGAGATATCCATAGCTATGTGATCGAGAAGAAAGAGAACAAAGTGACTGTAACTGGACCATTCGACCCAGAGGAGGTGGTAAAGAAAATTGCCAAAAAGACAAGGAAGAAAGTAGAAGTCATGGAAAGTACTACAAACGAGTGATTACTGCATATGTAAAGATTTTGATAAGCATTACTCTCTGTACTCAGACCTCAAGAAAAGAAAAATAAAATGCTCTCATGTTGGGAATGTGCTATATCATTCGACTTTGGCCATTCACTTTTTCCTTCAAATCACAATCATATGCTGAAGAACATAGGAATATATTCAATGCCTATCTATTTCTCTATAACTCCAACTTTAATGTATCTCTTAATAAAATTCTGTGTGTAAAAAAGACCTAAGTACATAAAAGAGAAGTGATGAATAGGATCCAAAGGGGAGAGTTGATATTTAGCATCTTTTTACAATATGTTTTCATAAGGAAATTATTGATCCATTTTCAAGACCATTGTTTGACTTATGTATAATACATTTTAAAATATATATATATTAAGAAATAATACGCACACAGAGATATATATTTATGTACATATACATATATATTAATGCATTAAGATAGTTTATTTCTTCATGGACATTATTAGATTTTTATTTTTCATCATTATTCTTGTAGATTATGTTTGTTTTTGTAGTTAATTAAGTAAATTGTCAAATAATATGAAAAATTTAATATTAATTTTTAAAAATTAAATAAGTAATAAAATGCATACATTTTTAAGAATAATAATGGATAAATGATTTAATATTCTTTTGAAGTCGTCTTCTTTGGAATAAGAACAAATTGTCTATATCTAAGTAATAGATCTATGTATCATCATAATCTTTAAGTTCTATGTAGTAATTCTCATAGTTCTAAGTTACAACACCAAAAAATGGATATCTCCTATCTTGACCATATAATTTATATGGTAAAATGATTTTCATTCTTCCTTGTAATTGATTAAATTTTCTATCATTTACTAATTTTTAGGAATAGGTAGTATTCTACCATACTGTTGAAAAGTTGTTAAATCACAAGGGTAACCATTTTTAAGCCAACACCCTTATTTGAATATTTGTTTAATTTCATAGATAGTCAAACCACAATATATTAGGTACTAGATATAACCCATGTCTTTGATGTATAATTGTATTCATTGTAATGGCTACATAATATCTTATATAATGATTTATTAAAAATGTAAGGACATAATTGTCAAGGGCCCATTTGTTTGCAGGAATTGAATTGGAATAGGAATGGAGAAATTCCTTAAATTTTTAATTCTTAGCTTGGGTGTGCAAAATTAGAGTTTGGAATTGGTATTTGTATTCTAATTTTGGACATAAAATGAGAATTTGATATTCCACCTAAATAGGTGGAATTATTCCAATTCCCATTTTTCTTTTTAATATTTGATCAAATTTCAAGTTCGGTTTATTGATGACCAACAAAAGTAGTCAAAATTCATAGAATTTGTATGTGATGTCTTTTTTCCAAATACAAACAATTTCATGGCAGATGTTGAAAGCAACTAGTATTGGCAAAAATGTTCAGTGCTCCCCTCACAATTTGTGACAAGGGCTTAACCACCTCCTGTGTACTATAAGTTGAGTGGTTATATCAAGCACTAATAGATCAACCTTTTAGTGTAACAAAAACCCCACTCTAACAAGTGTTATTAGAGCTTGGTCATAGGTTTGAATCCTTAGACCCTTGGGTAACACTTAGAGGGAGATTTTTGGAAACATATTTAGTGCTCCCCTAAGGATTAATGACAAGGGATTAACCACCTCATGTGCAATACAAGTTGATGCTGGAAATAATCAAGACTAGCTAGGTTACTGAGAGGGGAGGGGTAAATCAGTAACCTCAAAAACTTTAAATCAATTCAGTACTTAATCCATTCATCATTCATTCTTCTAATCTATTGTATGCATGGGAAAGATAAACATTTATAACACATGAACATAGGATTTTGGTGACCTAGAAACCTTTCAAATAGAAAGTAAAATTGGAGTGGGGATGATACCCACAAAACTTCACTACTGCAGTAAAAAGTTGGCCTGTTAGGGCTCACATTGATCACTTTTGATGATCTGCCCTATTAAGAGCAATTTGGACTGGTAGATCCACATTGTTAGAGGATTTACAAACATACAATGAAGCATGCACTCTACTAGGATATTTATAAATAGACTGTTAAGTCTACCTTGTTAAAGGATTTACAATATTGATTCACCTATTAGGATGAAACAGTGGATCTACTTAGAACTTGATTGCTGATTAGATCCTTGAAGTATAGCTCACCTCTTGTGACTGATGAATCTTTACTACTCCTTGTAGAACTTTTTGAATGCTTTTCTCTACTGCTAATTCACATTTACTCTTCTTCAAAGCATTACATGTCCATTCCTTGATACACACACATACATATTGCAAATGATATAATACATTACATATATATCATTCCAATAATTACAATTGCAAGGTTAGCCAAAACACAAGTGAACAAAATATTACTAAGTTAGCCAAACATTAGAAAACTCAGGTTCTTCAAGCTGACTTGGTGACCTTTTGATACTCAACATCCACTGCATTACTTGGCATTGCCATGTACTCAATAGAAGTAGAAGTTCGATCCACACTAATCACACAACGTAGCTTAGAACTTGGTAACCATTGGAGGGGTGAAAGCACAAACCTGTGTCACCATTTGTGATATTTGGAGAGGTTATAGCCGAAATAGTTTAGGTCGTAACGGTTATGGCTGAACAAGTTTTGACCGTACATATGTGGCAATTTTCCTCTTCGATGTGGCATGCACAGTTATAGCCGAAACACTTTCGGCCGAAATGGTTCCGACCGTAACCCCCATATTTCAAATGACTCAAAATATCATAAAATAGTCAAAAAGTGATTAACGATAATTTTATAGGCTAGGAGGTTTCGGCCGAAACCCTTTCGATTGAAACTACCTATGTGGCATCCTAGGTGGCAGCCACACAAGCAAAAATAAGAACTTCTGCAAACTTCTCACTTTGAAGGCCGATTCGACTTACTAAATTGAAGTTTTTTTAAAAACTAAAAATATAGTTTTGTAGATCTCAGAGTCAAGATTATGATTATATAATATTTTTTTAATTTTGATTATGGATAATATGTTATAATTTGAAAATAGTACAAGTAGGTATTTTATGATTCAAGAAGATGTCTATTCAAAAATAAGAAAAAAATAGTAAATCATGTTCAAAAATTATTATTTTTTAATGCTGCACTAGAGGAGAGAGTCTTCTTCAAGAATATGTAATTTGTTTTTAAAAATATGTAGATTTGATGGAAAAAGTTTGATGGGAGAAAAAAACTGTCAATTTCTGATAACTTTGACTTTGACTAGTTATAACTTAAAAAATATTAGCTGAATTTCAATTTTTCTTTTTTGGTGCACTAAGTATACATGTAAAATCTAACATATTCCAAAATCAGACCAAAATATGAACATTTTCATATATTTTTTTTATGGGAAAATAATTCTATATTTTCAGCATTTTAAAAAAATTAAAAAATAGGCTTTAAAAATTAAAAAATAGATAAAATTTTCACTCAATTTTTGCCAAAAAAATTACAGAAATAAACTTCATCTAATTTTACACATTTTATTAGTTTACATCATCTTCAAATTCTAAGCACAAATGCCACTTTTATGTCATTAAAGTTGAAGACTTTAAATTCTAATATCACTTATCCTTTATAAAAGGTGACATAGGTTTGTGCTTTTACCCAGAGACTTGGTAGATATAGTGTCACTTGGTAGAAAATGGATCCTTTGTTTACCTTTCTTTCACTTGGTAAACACTACACATCCATCACTCGGTAAAAATTGGATCCTTCATTTACCTTTCTTTTGCTTAGCAAACACTATGAAGCCCGATGAACACTGTAGACTAGGTAGACACTGTTGGACTACACACTCACTTGGTACCATTAGGAATGCTTGGTGTGAACTGCTTAAGTGATGAACCTACAAGGTAACCACTGAATGCTCGGTATGCACTATAGATTGAGTGATGAGCTCGGTAATCATTCAGAATTGAATAAGTGTTGTCACTACTGACAAATACTATATAATGCTAACAATCTCCCCATTTGGCATTAGTGAAAAAAAAACACTTATGAGCCAAACTTTGTGTACACTGACATACTAGATTTTATTTTTCAAAATTGATCTTTGTAAACCTGCTCTATATACATATCTTACATGTCTTTACATATCTCCCCCATACATATGGCATGGTATATACATAGCTTATCATTGTACATATATCAATCTATTATATTCTCCCTTATTTTCTCCATTGACTCTTAATCCCCTTGACTTTTACTATCTCTTACTCCCCCTTTTTGACAATAATGCCAAAGGTAATCATACTTATATAGAGACACCAAAATGTGAGAGAAACTCAGAATGTACCTTAAGAACAAGAGATAATGTCTTATCCCAATTATCTTGCAAAATTTTGTAGGTGGAGAGAACCCCTTGAACTTCTATAGAAAGTTCAATCGTATGATCTACAATAGAAAAATTGTTGTCATGAATCAATATTTTTGAATAGGCAATGTGTTTTTGAATTTGATCCATGACTAGAAGAATCATATTCTGAATGTCAATCAGTGTAGACCTTATTTTGGCTTCTTCTCTATGTAATTCTGACTGCATTTGGGACAAAAATTTCACCTTCATGTGATGTGATGAGCTTGAACTATTGTCAAGCTACAACTTTTGAGCAGTTGTCTTCATTTCCACATTAATCTTATTTAGTTTTTCTTTGACCTCCTTGGTGTACTCGGTAACATCACAGAGCTTGCCAAAAAGTGATGTTGCATTTATAAAAGCTTGCTCAAGGTTGTTCAAAATTGAAGATGATTCAACTTTCTTTATTGCAATGCGTTGAGCAATGTGCTCAAGCACCATATTGTCAAAATTTTTCTCTACCTTTTCTATAAGCTTCTCTTGGCTAGAAGTGTCCTCATTGAACTTATGTACAACCTCTTTTAATTGTAACAAAATGTGTTGAGATGAATCCACATCAACAACTATTGCCTCAGTAATTATATTTTCAGCACTTTCAATTATAATGAATTCTCTATCTCTCTCATCTCTAAGTTGTTTCTACCTTGCTCTTTGCTCTAAAAGATGACTGACCAGTCTCATTTCATCAACTGTGGCAGTATCCAGATCTATCTTAGGTATAACAATTTCCTTGTCCAAGTATATATCCTCATCAATTGCCTTGCCAGTAAGCAGAAGTTTTAGTGGAGTCTTTGGTTTTACTTCAGTGCTTACTTCCTTGGATTTAGAAACAGAAAAAATAGTTGATGAAGTTGGACTAGTAGAAAAAACTTGAATTGGTCCAACTGGAGGAAAAATGAGAGAGGCGCTAACTGTATCCAAAATTGATGTGCTTCCCAAAAATGAAGTATCAATAGGTAATGTACCAACTGGAATACTTACAACTAAAGAACTAACTAGAACAAAAATTGTTGTAGTTGAAGCTATGGATGACAAAACTATAGAGAAAATTGGTAAACTTACTGTACATGCTATGGTAGAAGTTATCACCATTGAAGAACTGGCAATTGTACATATTGCTGAGGTAGATGACTCAAGAGCTGATAAAGAGGGCTACAACTCAGTAGATGAAGTGCTTGACATTTTCATTGAAGATGCTTGTAGCTGGGAGGTGACAGATGATGATTGAGCTATTGATGTGGCTATTATGCTCATAGTCTCACTTGCAGAAGTTGTCTCCATAGTAGACGTAACAGTCTTTGGTGGCAAGTGAGGAAGGGATGCAATAACTTCTACTACAATTTTTATAGGATCTTCTTCATCCTTGTCTTTCTCCACTGCTTCTTCCTCCTTCTCCTCTTCTTCCTTCTCCTTCATCAATTCTTGCATATCTTCATTAGTTACTGTGACTGAGGGAGTATTATCATCTTCCTCATCCTCTTGGTCACTTTCATCATCCTTGATTTCTACAAGATCATCACCAGGCTTATGTAGCTAATAGATGCCCTTCCACATGTTTGTTTCATCATTAACAACATGCTCAATATCTTTGATTAAAATCAAACATTTATGGAATCTAATCATCATTCTTCCTTCATTGATTTCTACCTCAGTAAGATTCGATAAAATATTCTTCAAGGACTGTTCATATATGTCCTTTACTGTTTGAGTGGCTAACTCCCACCTCGGTTGCAGTCTTACCAACAATTCATTTGAGATTTGAGGGGCAATCTGGTTTGGGGAATACTTCCATTTTCCCATCTTGGTAAGTACCAGTTCCTCAATCTACATCTTCTCTACATTTGTTCTAGTTTCAAAGTTTAAAGCTTTGAAATTTATGATGCTAGCTCCCTCTTCCATCTGTTTTAATCTTTCTTGGAAGGTAAGTTGGGGATTGTTAAATACTAATTCATCTTTATTCTTACCTTTGCCTCTTTTGGTAAAAATAACTGTGGAGGCCTTTGGGGGTTTAGTGATGATGACCCTTCCTTTCCTTTTGGCTAGCTCTGCCTCCTTCTCTGATTCTTCCTCTTTATTTTCTAGTTCTTGCTCCTGTTCTTCATCCTCACCTTTTCCCTTGGTAATCATTAAAGGCTCGGTAGCGATTTTCATCTTAGCAACCTTTCTTTTACCTTTGCTGATTGCTTGGGGAAGTTTACTCTAATTCTATTCTGGCTTTTGCCTCATCTTAGGTACCAAAAATTGATTGCTTGGGGTCTACTAACTCATTCACCAGTGCTTCAGTAATATCCTTGGTTTCATCAATATTGACCTCATAAGGTAGAGGTTTCACCCATGCAACTCGGGTCCTGACTGCCTGAATGTATACTCTGTCGCAGTCTACCATGAAACACACATCATCTTTGTAGTCCTCAACAAGTTTAGGAGGAATCTTGAACCTATTGTTCATCCTTTCCTTGAAGTCTTCAAAATAGTTATCCATTATACTATCAAAATTTACACCCATTTCTATGATAAACTCATTAATCTGATATAGAATGGGAACATCCTTTCTCCATACAATAGAACCTTTGAGGGGAAAGAATTTTTGCACATAAAAGAATAAACATGTTAGTAAAGAACCAAATTTATAGGGGTTATTCTTTGATGATCTGATGCTATCCATGTTCTTGTTTAGTTTCCTTAGCAATAGCTCAAAAAGGTCATATTCCAAATTCTTCTTCACAACCTTAAATGCCAGGTCTACGGCCTCACACGACACACTGTTCAAATGACTGGAACTGTAAATCTTGTGAGCAATTACATGAATTCCATATCTCAATTCTACATTGGTAATGGTGCTAATCTTTAAGCCTCTACTATCCTACTCGGCTAGGGTTTTCTTTTGAAGTTATCCTGACCTAGGGTTTTGGTAGTTTTAGCTTTGCTAAGAATGGGAAGGCCAATAATCTTGTGAATCATCTTCTTGGTGATTAATACAGGTTGCTCCAACCATAACTGACCATTGTGAACACGACTAAGAATATACCTAATCCATTTTATTTGGAAGCTTCTTGGCATATGAGATATGTGGGTCAACCCTTTTGTTTCCAAATGTTTATGCTCGAGTTTTAGTGAGCCATCAACACAGATTTATTCTAACGCACTATCAATTTCTAGGGTTCCTATTTCTTGAATTGAACATTTGAAATGAGTTTGAATATCATTGATAAAAAGTACGTTTGGTGGTATTTGCGACTGTGCGCCTTTAAGGTCAAGTGCCTCTGCCACTACGAGAACCAACTTGAAGTTTGGTGCTTTCCATTCTACACCCTTGACCAACATTTATGATCCTCATTTCGCCTTGCTGGTGCTTGTGCTTGTGGAAGTCATTGCTACTTGGTAAGTGATGGAAATATTTTGAACAAATTTGTTAACTGCAAATTCGCTTGAAATTGCTTGAACTTGCTTAAATGCACGTAGAAATCTCTTTGCTCTAAGGATACGATGAAAAATGAAGTTGAATTTTGCCCATTTTGATGAAAAGTTCTACCATTAATGCTCAATAAAAAAGTAGTTGTGATGACATAATGCTTGAGAGGCTGTCATTCACTCACTTGCTCGGTAGAAACTTGCAACTCAGTGATCGAACAAAACTTTTATTGCTCCCGATCTAGCTCGGTTGAGTCTGTGACTGACCTTTCTTGGTATGACTTGATTTCTTATGGCCCTTTGTATCTAAAATACTGATTGGATCTTTTTCTTTCTTTCATTTGGAACTGCTCTAGATATAGCTTGGTAATATAGTTCTAGATTCTCCTTCATGAATCTAATTGGAAATGGTGGAGTCACCCACTTCTTGAGTGACATGACCATCATTTGAACTGTTTAGCTTGGTAGATTTAGGAATCCATTGTTGTCTCATCTGCTTCTAAACATTATCAGCTTTAGCTTTCTTTTCATCTTCAATTCTTCCTATATTCATGCAATTCTTGGATATATGACCGAGTTTAGTGCATGTATAACATCTTAGTATTGTATCTCTTTTTCTCAAGTGATGCCTTGAGTAGTCTTTGCCAATGTGTCCATATTGTCCACAATAATGAGATTTGCACCATGTATTGTAATCGCATCAAAATATTGCTTTAACAAGTTTTTCAGCTGGATAGAATGATTTGGATCTGTTGGTATGACTTTTCGTTTGATAGAAATCCTTGTCCAGTTGTAGAAAAGTCAAATTTTTCTTTTTTGTGGTGAATAGGGTTTAGGTAAGTCATTGGTTTTCTCCCTTTTTGAAAATTTTATGAAAACCCTATGTTTCTCTCCATTTGTAAACTATTAGGCGCGAAGTGTTTAAATTTTTAAATCGGGCGAATATTCTTTTCCTCTTATGTCTTCTATGCCCCGAGTTTCTTTCCCTCTCAGTTTCTCGGCCATCCGATCTAAGTAAATCCACCGTTGTCGTTTCCTCACTATGAAAACATGGGCACTTTTTATGTAAAGTGAGGTAGCGAGTGTCAGAAAATGTTGAAACAATACCGCAAAATGAAGACACAGCAATCAGATGTTTTAAAAAAAAACTGGTCATTTAATCACAACACCTGGCCATTGCTGTCAGAGCTGGAAGAAGGACTTAATTAAAAAAGGGACAGAGGTCAGTGCCAGAATGAGTATCTTTCTGACCCTTTGCTACCTTGCTATCAAAAATCTTGAGCATCTCACCATTAGCAAAGTAGCGAGGCACTGTAAAATTAAAGAGTTGGTGCCCTTGAAATTTAGCAGTACCATGATTAGTCTAGGTGGCATGATCAGTAATAACTGCCGTTGTCAGAAGCAGTTAATAGTAGCAATAGTGATCTAATGGATCCTTTCATTTTATGGAGCCAAAATTTATTAAAGTTGCCAGAGCTCGCTACTTCGCTATCGGTAAATTCTAGCATCTTGCAATTAGCGAAGTAGCGAGGCACCATAAAATCAACAGTCGATGGGAATTTTAGTAATGTGGGATGATGACTAGGACTAAAGTAAGGTCTTACGGGGTGCCAACTGTGCAGAATTTCATACTTCATCAATATTCTCAACCCATGCCCCATTGATCAAATGTGCAAGAGATCCCGAGCGTCAGATTAGAACAGAATCAACAGTCCTCTCTATCTTGCATTGGAAAGTTTCATGTTGTTTAAGATATGCGACGTAGCGAGTATAAGGCCCACCATTTATCAAGAAAATTTGTGCAGCTTCCCCACCTTTGATTTGGTCTCTTATCAACGGCCGTCGTCTTCTCGCTATAAAGAGTTACTAGGGGGATAAGTATAGCGACATAGTTCTGAGTAAGCATAGTAACATATCATCTGCTGAATTAAGATCAGATTGATGGTTATCGCTACTTCACCATGGCAAGGTGCTCGTTCTTTATGCATAACAAAGAAATGACATATTGACACACGTCCTTAGTTACTAGTGGGTCTAGACATAAGTGCCATCAAGGAAAGAGTTATGTACATGGTAAATTTTCATTGGATCAATTGACCAACATGTCAAGTGCAATGCCTAGTTGTTTTCTCCATATCACATGATCGCATGATTTTTGAAGATCGACGGTGCAGTTTTAAACTTAGAATGTGGTGCCACTCTCTATATTAATTAGACATGAAAGCATCACATGTGAGAAAAACAAAGTATAACATAGAAAGATTTCATCAGTTTCATCTTACGCGAGAAAAGATTCTAAGCCATTCTTGAGAAAAAGCAATTACTGAAGGAAAGCATGCTGAAGTTTAGCAGAATTTGTGAAATTGTTTGTTCGCGAAAAGTTTGCAGAAATACAGAGGAAAACAAAGATAGAATTCAAGTAAGTAGTACTACCATAATCTCTATAGGCTTTTCAGTTGTATAAAAAATAATCCAAGATTCCTCTGAAGAAGGGATTTTTAGGTCAAATAAACTATTTGGATAGAAATGTGCATGATGACTTGCTTGAATTGCTCCCGGAGTCTACTGTAGAGACAGTGCAAGTTAAAAGGTTAACCTCATTAAACCCTAGTCTGAGGATAGTTGATGGATTGAATGATAAGGGTAATTGGGTCCAGGATGCTCAAACTTCACAAATTGGTTTGATTTTGTTCAAAAAATGTTTGTAGAAAGGAAATTGTATGCCCCACATGCCAATATATGGAATTTTGATCTAGGAAAGCTAGTTGTTCCCAGTGTGTTTATGGATTATGACCTTCTTGAGGCCTTAGAAAAGAGTTATGATCAAGCCACTAGGGTAGTGAGAAGAGTAGATGGTGAAGTTTTAATCACCATCAGTCCATAAGAGATTAGGGAAGTTTTCAGTTTGGGACCTCTCACTAGGTATCATGTGCCCATTGATTTGACAAAATTAGAAAAAGAATATATGTCAAAAATGGCTGTAGTTAGGCAAGGTGCACTGAAGGCCCACATAGGAAAAATTGGAAACCTACCAGCAATAACATCATCTTCTAAAGAACCTTTCAAGAAATCATGCTTCAATGCCAGGGTAGTAGAGATATATAGGACCCTGTGTAGAGTCTTTGGAGAGGGTGAAGAAGATTTTATTCCTGTGAGCTTTAGGTATATGATCACTCAAATCTCCTCTTTCAGTGTAGAAATAATTTTTGATTTTGCATCTTACCTGGCTAATGAGATTCACAGTGGATTGGTGGGGATTGCAAAGGGCAAGGTGGAGAAGGTTTGGGGTCAGTACTCCGTATTAATGCATATGTTTCTGTTTAAAGGGGTTACATATTTCGGTAAAGAAATGGTACTAAATAGGGAACAAGAGGGGGAAGCACTACCAGTTCAATTATGGAGTGCAGACATGACTAGGGAAGCAGAAAATGCTAGTTTTGTTAGATTTGATAAGCACTTTGCTTCCAAACTAAGGTGCCTCATATTGAGTGACAATCCCAGAATTCCTAAGGCACTAATGCACCTTGTTAGGCCTATGGATAGACCCCATAGTCTAAAAGTTTCACATACTTGGGGATATATCATCCCATATCTGGTCTCAACTATCATTAGAGTTTATGGATTCAAAGGGACACCCCATGTACTACCTTATCAGGTGCCTTTAAAGGTAGGAGTAGCTGAATTTTTATGGCAGTTGGTAGGAGTGCAGGAGACCTTTTTGCACAAAAGGGGAATAGGATCAATTTTTCCTACTTGCACTGTAGCTCACCAGTTTGTAATAACAAAGGAGGGGTGGATATTCCTCTACAAATTTTTCGATCAGTATAAGATGGCATTATCTCACTCTCATTTTTGTGATGCAGAAGATTTCTTTAATTCTGCTCTTAGACATAGGATCAAGCTTTGTCCAATTCAGCATGAATTCTATTTCCCTGAAGATGTAATAAGGAATGAATATTCTCTCCAGGAGCAAGAAACAAAGAAAGAGAAATGGAGAGTCTATTCAAAAGTTTTGGAGTTTATTAGTTGTTTTGACAAGGATTACAGTCCTCTTAGTAATGCTGCAACTAATGCAGATAGAATAAATAAGCTCATGAGTACATTCCCCAAAATAATGGAGGTAATGAATGAGAAGAAACAACATTTTATTGATTCTTATCTAGATAAAGCCAAGGAAGTAATGAGGAAATTGGGTTTCACCCCCAACATAGGGGCAAGTCCACTGGTTGTGCGAAAGAGGACAGGATATATTGTCATTCGGGATCATATGCCTACTGTAAACAAAAGAAAGCAGATAATTGAATCTACTAATGATGTTTTTGAAGAAAGACCCCCTGAACCCTCTCCCAAAAGAAGAAAAATAATTAGGGAAGAGGAATCACATGATGAAGGTTACTCACCTTCCCAAACTCCTATGAGAATTGAGGAGGAGCAGCTCACCAATGAGCAAATTGAACAAATGGGATCACAAGGAGGAGTTTTTGTTACTTAGGTAGAAATTGATGAAGGGAACCCCCAGGAGCCTCCTATGCCGAGTTTTGAATTAACTATAGCAAATTTTAGGGGAAGGGAATTAGACCCTATTTTAGAACAAGCCAGTTAGCAATTTTTGTTTGATAACAGTTTTGTAAAATCTAGGGCTTTCCATCAATTTGCGTGGAGGGCAAACATGCACATTTTTGAGAAAAGATGTAGGAATATGAAAATAGAGCATCCAAAAATGGATGGAGCCTCTATTCATAATCAAATAAAGGAAAAAATGATACAAGAGTTCCCGAATATAACTCTTGAAGAGGGTAGACAGATGGTGAAAGATGAAAATATTTTATTATTGCCCAATTGGGATATTGTTGATGCCTTAATTTTTAATTCTGTGTCAAATAATTTGGGATTAAAGAATCTAGATAAAGAGGAATTCTTGAGAATAACATTCAGTAATGACCAAGCTGCTCTTGTTATGTGGTCATTAAGAAGAGGATCCAGGATTACTCCATCACAACCTGAGGATTCAGGACTGACAGGGAGTATCGTTGTGAGGAGAGGAGTCACTGATACTTCACATGTACAGGCAGCCCACATGAATGTTGACTATTCTAAATTCTCCTTGGCCACTGTAGAAAAAGAAGAAAAGGAAATGACTGACCTACAAAGCAAGTATGAAATAGTGGTGGATGCCTACAATAAAGAAGTAAAAAAGAGAATTGAGCTTGAGAACAAGCTATTGGGAAAAACCACTAGGCCAAAAATAACATACCCTTTCCCCCTAGTTGAACCTTTTAAATCCACCCCTCTCATAGAAATACTAGATACACCCCAAAGGCCACAATACTACACTGCTGAGGATTTTGAAGAAGAAAAAGGAAAACTGTGGGCTTTACATGTAGAATTGGAATCCAAATATGAAGATAAATTGAGAAAAGATCTCACATATTTGGGGGACAAGATTGAATGGCTGCTAATTTATGATCAGTTGGCTAGGGTGATTAGTATCTGGGAGGATTTGAAATCTAATGATGAGGCTCTAATGCCTATTTTGAATAAATGGGTGAGAAGGGAGAAAGAAATAACACTTTTGTGTTTCTTTGTCATAGATAATTCTTTTGATCAAATTGAAAAAACATTTGATATTGTTTTTGATCTTACTGATTTTAATAATAAAAGGGTTCATTTACAAAAAGTAGTAGTAGGCTACTTTGAAAAGTACAAAAGCCAGAAATTCAATTTGTTTCCTCATGCCTTAGATAAAAAGAATAATTTGAAAAGCAAAGATGAATGGGCAAAGGAACTTGATGATTTATTTTGTTTAAGAATGAATCAAGTCATTAATGAATCAGGGCATGCATGGTGGGCCGCTACAACAGAAGAAATGGTGAAGGCCCAAATATTCTTTGTTTCTTTAAAGCAAGAATTTGTTGCCATTAATAAGGATGCTGAATATGTGCTGAAAAGACAGAGGGATATTTTACAGTTCAATTGGCCAGATGATACATTATTTGACAAATGGATGGCAGATATGGCTCTCGTTGAACAGTTTGATGAAGATGAAAATGATAGTGATGAAATGCAAGGTGAGGAGATCTGAATCATTGACCCTGTCACTACTCAGACCCAACCGGAAGAAGAAGACAAGGATAATCTGTTACCTTCAGTTACAAACCCGAGACCACAAGATGCCAATACAACTAAAGAAAGGGAAAAGGTAGAAGTTATTTCCCCCATACAAGATAAAGATGGTGAAAGCCCACAGGTGGAGGTTGACATGCCATCATCAGAACAAACTTCATCATTGGTTAATTTGGCTGTTGCATATGAGGAAGGATTAGAATAGCAACCAACTTAGCAACACAGGAGCATGTAACAAAAGGGCCTGCAAAAGGAATGTCTGATGTAAAACTTTTGCTGTTACTCGCATTTTTGTCATCTTGTTACAAGTATATGTAAGTGTCTTTTAAAGGATACCTATCATTATTGTTAGCCTAAAGCTTGTTGCATCTCACACTATTTTAAGTGAGATTCCAAGGCTAAAGAAGGGTCCGAATTCTATTTTTCTAAGTGATATGCTTAGTCTATTTTTTGTCCAAATTTTGAAAACAAGTTTATGATGTATTTTCTCTATCAATTCTCTGAGAATACATGAATATAGAATGAGTTGTGTTTCTTTCTGAAGGTCATTCTGAGTATATTGTAAATGATATACCATTTTCAAAGAAGATGAATACAAATTGTGAACTGTCCCCATATTATTCTTTTTTGAATCTTGTCTCCTTCCAATTACTTGGTTGTCTTGATATTGTATAAGTAAAGGCTTGTGCAATTGAATGCAATATAGTTAGGTTGTATATCTATTTATCATTGATGTTAATTCAATGGATTAAATAAAAACTTTGATGAATGTGATAAGGTTTCTTTAGTAGTGGAAAGGATTTTGAATGATGGATTCTGATAAGAATTGCTGATAGAATTTGTTGTAAGGCAACAAACTAGATCTAAGAACTTGCTATAGACTCTGTACCCCAATGGATTAGGCACTAATCAAATTGATTCAGCTGAAGGAGAAATATATCATAAATGGTTATCAAAATGTAGCATTAAATCAAATTTTACTTTTATTTCCTGTAGATCTTCAAAGGTTGGCCAGTACTTGTCTACATGGAATGTTTTAGCTTCAGTTAGCCACTATTGTTATGAACATCTATAGATCTATAGAAGAATTCTTGGCCATATCTTTTTTATGGGATGTGTTTATCAAGTTAGTAAAGAATTATGTATATGTTTGAGGATTTTTGAAATGAGAATCAGAATGAAACTAAGAATAATCCTCATATAGTTGTTCCAATTTTGAAGCATCCCTAGGTATACCCACCCTGGTTTTGCAGAGCCAAAAGAGTAGAAAACCATCTGTGGTTTTGTTGAAGTTGGGCCCAAATACTTTGCATATGCAATTGTTAATAAGAATTGGCTAGTCTTTAGATTGTGTATGTACTGTCATTCTAGTATTAAGCATTTTGTCGCTTAGTAGTTTTAGTGCATTTTAAGACACCAACAGGATCTACATTGGAATTCCTTGTGACCATGCTTCTTTCATTTGTGACATTTGCCTTCAAATTTTGGTTTTTCCTTGTATTCATTAGCTTTGTGACCATGCTAATTGCAGTTGTAGCATTTACCATTGAATTTTTCTTTTCCATTACTCCAACATTTGTTTTATGTATGACCTAACTTACCATAGTGATTGCAAGTAGGTCTTTGATTCCTTTGGGCACCTTGTTTGGAAGATTCACCTTCTTCATTATATCCAAGTCTTGCTTTACCTTTTTGTTTATGAAGATTCTACTCATTTTGTTGAATCATTTGATTCATGTCTTCTTGAGACTTCATCATTCTCTTATTGGTTTGTTTTTCAACATTTAGGTTATTTTTCAAACTTTCACTAATATGTCTTTCAGTGATTAAATCAATCCTTAGGCTTTCATTTTTTGATCTTAGATTCGTGATTTCTTCATTTGCATTGGATAGTTGATTGATAAGACTTTGATTTGCATTGATCCTTTCATTTGTCTCATTTTCCAATTTCTTTCTTTTTTCCAAGATTTCACATAACCTTATTGACTAAATTTCTTCTTCCCTTCTTAGCATTCTTACTTCATTTTGCAGAGATCCATTCTTTTCTAGGAGTTCTTTGATTGCATTGTTTGCTTCATCTGAGCTGCTTGAGGGGAAAAAGTCTTCAATCTTTTCTTCAACATACTTGAGATCATTCATCTAATTTGCAAGTTCCTTTCTTCTTTTCAAGGATTGTGAAAGGTGTTCCTTTGCTTCTTTGAGTTGAACTATGGCCACCTTTAGATCTAGCTTTTCATTTTCAATTGCTTTGTCAAGTCTAAATATCTCCATTTTTCCTTTAGATCTTTGCTCAAGCTGTCAAACTTTATCCTAAGAACCGCAAAGCTCTGATACCAATTGTTGGAAATAATCAAGACTAGCTAGGTTACTAAGAGGGGAGGGGTGAATCGGTAACCTCAAAAACTTTAAATCAATTCAATACTTAATCCATTCATCATTCATTCTTCTAATCTACTATATGCATGGGAAAGATAAACATTTATAACACATAAACACAAGATTTTGGTGACCCAAAAACCTTCAAAATAGAAAGTAAAATTGGGGTGGGGATGATACCCACAAAACTTCACTATTGCAGTATAAAATTGGCCTATTAGGGCTTACATTGATCACTTCTAATGATCTGGCCTATTAAGAGCAATTTGGACTGCTAGATCCACATTGTTAGAGGATTTACAAACATACAATGAAGTACACACTTTGTTAGGAGATTTATAAAGAGACTGTTAAGTCTACCCTGTTAAAGGATTTATAAAACTAATTCACCTATTATGATGAAATAGTTGATCTACTTACAACTAGATTACTGATTAGATCCTTGAAGTATACATCAGCTCTTGTGACTAATGAATCTTTACTGCTCCTTGTTGACCTTGTTGAATACTCTGCTCTACTACTGATTCACATTTACTCCTCTTCAAACCATTACATGTCCATTCCTTGATACACACACACACACATTGAAAATGATATAATACATTACATATATATCATTCTAATAATTACAATTGCAAGGTCGGCCAAAACACAAGTGAACAAAATTTTACTGAGTCGACCAAATAGTAGAAAACTTGAGTTCTTCAAGCTGACTTGGTGACTTTCTGATACTCGGCATCTACTGCATTACTCGGCATCATCATGCACTTGGTAGAAGTAGAAGCTCAGTCCATAGTAACCACACAACATAGCTTGGAACTTGGTAACCATTGGAGACTCGGTAGATATAGTATCACTTGGTAGAAACTGGATCCTTCATTTACCTTTTTTCCAGTCGGTAAACACTACACATCCATCACTTGGTAAAAATTGGATCTTTCATTTACCTTTCTTTCACTTGGTAAACACTGTGAAGCTCGGTGAACACTATAGGCTCAGTAGACACTATTGGACTGCACACTTACTCGGTAGCTTAAGGAATGCTTAGTGTGAACTGCTTAAGTGATGAACCTACAAGGTAACCACTGAATTCTTGGTATACACTATAGATTGAGTGATGAGCTCAGTAATCATTCAAAATCAAATAAGTGTTGTCACTAATGACAAATATAATATAATGCCAACAGTTGAGTGGTTCTATCAAGCTCAAACAAATCAATCTTTTGATGCAACAACAACCCCACTCTAATAATTAGATTAAATAAAAATCTCAAATTTCAATTTTAGCTTTGTAGAACCAAAGGGATTTGGAATAATAAATCTAAACTAACAAATTTCAACAATGAAACAAGCCCTAACCACACAAACTTATATTTTGTTGACTCTTGAAGGATAAACGTAAGAAAATTTATAATTAGTACAAATTGATGGTGATAAAAAATTTGATAATGACTAAAAATTAGTAAATATGTGTGAAGAATCAATTATATACTTTTACTAAGGAATTAGCTTAAAAAACCAATACTAAGTTGAAAGTTGTATATTTATGCAAATATTACCATATATTTTGTGTCTAGTTTGAGCTATATATGAATCCTAATAGAACATGTTAGTCAATTTTTTTCTTAATGAATAGTCCCTTTCTATTAATTAAAAACATAAAGCTATATATACACAAAAAAATGGGCAAGGGATAGAGGATCACCCCACAAGAGTGACTCAACACCAAGGTTGGAAAACCATAAATATTAATTATTCATAAGAAATATTTTTTAAATTCCTAATACTGCAAGAGTAGTTCTATCTGAGAGAGGAAGATCACTCTTATCATTACAA